>OX345643.1:5582500-6052500 GCA_947044365.1 Petrosia ficiformis
GGTTATCCCAATCCATATTCCATTGTACCCGTACAACCTACTGTGATGATGCCACCTACTCCCATGCCACAACAACCACAACAACAACAGACAACGCAAGTTCAGAATACACAGAATACGGTATGAATACTTATCAGCTCAAAAGTCTATCCACATTCACTCAGCCCTTAGAGATAACATCCACTTACTAAATACTGTAACAATGCTGTGTGCTTGAGCCCACCCCCCATTTGTAGGCATATGCATTGTCAACAGTACTATACTGTCCACTTACTAAATACTGTAACAATGTGTGCTTGAGCCCACCCCCCATTTGTAGGCATATGCATTGTCAACAGTACTATACTGTCCAATTACTAAATGCTGTAACAATGCTGTGTGCTTGAGCCCACCCCCCATTTGTAGGCATATGCATTGTCAACAGTACTATACTGTCACTAATGTGACAATGCAGTGCCAAGTTGTGCAAAAACACTGTTAAACAACCATTATTTGGTTACATGAGTTTCTGAGACTATAATTATAAATCAATATTGCTAATGCTAGCTAATGTTTACAAGTAATAATTTATTTCTTCTGCTCTTGATCTATATTGACTAGTATATACAGTACATGTAATAATAAGAATGGTAACAAAATCAATATATACTTCAAAAAACAAAAAACAAATCAGCATTGATTAATGCATGAATGAATTATTGTTCTAAGAGTTATTAGTTTGTATTCCTCCATTTTTTTTTTAGCTGTTAAAATTTTAGGAATCAAAATTATGTATTCATGCAACTTATAATTAATTCGTTTTACAGGCAAACAATGCTGTTACAGTTGTGAATAATGTCAACGTAGATGGCAATAGACGAGGAAAAGGATACCGATCTAGTTATCTGTGTACCTCACTCCTCGTTGTAATACTGTGCTCAATATTCAATCCTCTTGCCTTGCTTTGTGCTGTACCTGCATTATGCTGTTCATTTATTGTACGTTAAACTAAACATACATACATACATACATACATACATACATAAATGTACATACATGCATGCATACATGCATGCATACATACATGCATACATGCATACATACATACATACATACATACACACATACATACACACATACATACATATGTATACATACATACACACATACATACACATGCACATACATGTACTTGTACTATAGGCCTGTTATTTCAACAACTATGGAATGCGTCGCTCTGCTAAACGTCATGGTCGCTGTTCTCTGATATTCAATATCACAGCACTTGTATTTGGTGTCTTATTTGTTCTTTTCTTTGTTCCTGTCTTGGTGGTACTGCTGGTTGTATTACAGAACGCAGGACCAACCTTCTAAACAGAATAGTGAATTTATCGTAACAATGTATTATGTTTGTGTGGCACAAACTGTAACTATCTCCACTTCACTTTCGTTATAATGATTAGATTATATTATGTTATATATATCTATTATATTATATTGAAACTTACATATTATATATATATATATATATATATATATATACTCTATAATGTGACGTTAATTTCTCTCCAACCACATTTGTTTGTATCTGTTTGTGACATTATACTATACTGTAGATAATTACTGTAAGTCTCTACCTACTTAGTAACCTGGAAGTTATGGCACGTATAATATACCTAGGCTCTTTAAAAGCCTGGGTATGAGGCTATAGATTGGTATATAGAATGATTATCTGTGCACCAGTGTCAGGATTACTTGGAAATGGTTCTTAATTAAATTCAATCCACCTTATTTTACTTTTTGAAACATATTCTTATTGCTCATACATAACATAATATAATACAAAAAATCAGCCAAAAAGTAGCAACAACAATTATTCATAAACAAAGCAGTGTAATTTATAAAGTTATCATTGTTTTGAGCTTTCCACTCCAACAATAATAATTGTCGTAATAACAATACCCACCAGTAGCACAACTATCAGTGTAGATACTGTTGCGACAATATTGCATGTGCATGCAATGGTTCCGAACCTTTTTGCCAAATTATACTCTCCTGCATCATTGTATGTATTAGCCTGGAATAGTAATATAAATATTATGTATAATTATATATATATATATATATATATATATATATATATATATATATATATATATATATATATATACATAGATAGATAGACTGAAACTTACAATAATACTGAATATCAGAGCAGGGAAGAGACAAATCAGTACAGTCCAGTTACCAAGAAGTATACACATGATAAATAACAGAACAGAACTTATCAAGTTATCATTAGCCCTTGGCATTTCTCTGACTTGCACTTGACGAACTTGATTTGGTTGACCTACTACAACCACATTCTGAAAGGGAAGATAAATTATTTATGAACTCAATTTCTCCATGATGTTTTCCACAAACTAACTGAAGATTGCTGTTGCTGTAGTGGTGGAAAGGTTTGCAGTGGTACAGGAGGTCCATGGCCAGGTGGAAATTGCTGATAGGCTGGAGGGTTTATACTAACAGTTTCTTCCTCGTTTTTCAGTTGCTGATATAAAGCCATTATTTACGAAAACTGGAAACGCCCATAAATCGGAATTGAAATTCATAATAACATTATTACAGGGTGCGCAAAATTAAATAACTATTATAGTCACACCTTTTAGCTGAGCTATATAGCTATGATATGCACTAATGACTTTGAGCTGTTCAAAAACAGATTTGAAACGCACAAAAAAGGTGCACAATGTTAATAAAAGTATACGAACAGAAAAAGCACTTCAACCATACCTCACTATTTCCACACCCCCACCTACATGCATGTCTAAAGCCAGAGAGTGACACCCAACACCACTGCAAGGTTTCATTGTGCCACAACATGCCCACAAGTCCTCCCCTGCCACTCTGCTTATCCCAAACAAGTGTCTCAAACACATCAAGCTGGCCACTCATCGTCAGGTTTGTACTAGGGAATTCACCATACAGAACAATTAACAAAAGAAAGTATTTATATTTCCCTGCTTGTGTACATATGGTAATCTAAGGAGGAAATCTGACTAATGAACTAAATCACAATTTTTAATTTTATTTGAGTCAAATTCATGACATATCCCAGGTGTATTAGTGAAATGGTCCACATCCTGTTATTTATTAATTAACCTCAATTGAGGTAACAACACAAAACAAAACAAAAATGACATTGAAAAACATAACTCAGTTATCATATAGTTATCGTAATATATATATACATGTATTAGCTCAAATTAGAACTTCAAAACTACAATACAAGAAAAGGATATATCTTCAGTTACCATTTAAATGGTACATTATCAGTTCAAATTAGACACTGAAAACACCAAATACTGCAACAAGTAGCACAACAACAATGATTATGCCAATTACCACAATTACAATAGTGACTACTGTAGCTATAACATTACATGTGCACGCAATAGATCCAAACCTTTTTGCCAAATCATACTCCCCGGCATCATTATATGTACTAGCCTGAAAATGATAAGATAAATATATAAATTATTTATAAAATGAGAATTTACTTCCACCGAAACAGTAATAGACACTAAATTACTATTCAGATGTGAAAATTATATAATTATTAATGAAAGGTTGTGAATGATGTAACTAACTAATAGGGGAGATATATCAGGAAATTGGGACACGTGTATTTTGGCATCTTATTGATTACTCACAAAGGGTGTGATCATTTTTATCCATTAACACTTAATTATCATACACATCAAGTCACTTAGCAGTTGATTTCCTACTAGCCCTGAGCTCTTTCTTTGTACTCTCGTTTCTTTATTATACTTTCAACAAAACTTCAGCCAATACAACAAAGCAGAAAGTACTTGTTATTTCAAGGTGGCGCTCTACCTCGGTAATGATATTCATCACTTTTTTTAGTTACTATTATTTGCAGCTACATACAAGATAACTATTCCTGGAGCATATGCCCCCCTGGAGTTGCTGCAAATAATATGACCACAATATAAAAGAAACAATATCTGGGGGTGTGGTAAATGGGAGAGACACTATCAATTCTAGTTGGTGGCAATAGTCACTCAGTGCCTGCTATTACCACAGTGATATTAATCACTCCAAATATGAATTGAAACTCACAATAATGCTGAATATCAGAGCAGGGAAGAGACAAATCAACAGAACCCAATTACCAAGGCAGATACAAGTGAGAAATAACAGAACAGACCATATCAAGTTATCATTAGCCCTTCGAACTTCTCTGACTTGTACTGTATTCACTTGACTTGGTTGGCCTACTACAACCACATTCTGAAGAATGAAAGGTTATAAGTACAAGATACTATAATTTTGGCTTCTGGTGTACACAAACTAACTGAAGATTGCTGTTGCTGTGGTTGACAATAGCTTTGCATTGGTATAGGCGCACCAGATGGTCCAGGTTGATAGGCTGGAGGTTGTAAATCATCATATTCTTGCTCAGTTTGTAACGGCTGATATGCCATAACTGTCAAGTACAAAAAAAAACTTAGAACGCCGCGCCCTTACCGGTAATACCGGTACCACGCCTAGTCTATTAATAATAACCACGCCTTAACCGAGCCTCGAGTGCGCGCTCATCCGAGCTATATAGCCGTCCCTCAATCAGCGAGGACTTTGGAAAAATAATTATTGTGGAACAACTTAGAACATAGATAATGAAGTACTGACTGTGTTTTGTTCACAGAAAGCAACCTACAAATAAGGACTCTCATATACACTTAAAGTTAAGGCATCCATTATAAATAACCCTGCAGTAGAAACAGCAAAAGAAAGGTATCGTAATAGACTTATCCTTTGAATGTTGGCGCATAAAATTATCATTATAATAACAACATCAAACTAATTATAGTAAATAATAAAATTGGATATTAAAAATTTCAATAGATCTAAAAAGAAACCACAAAATACTTTTTTTTTAATTTTGTTTAAAACCAATTATGATAATTTAAAAAATAATAGATGTCTTGTATTGGATTCATTGAATTAAAACGCTCCGGATGCTCCAAAAGCAATAAGAATTATGATAAATATACCAAGAACAACGAAAAATGTAACAATAACAGTTACCAAGTTTAATATCAGTGACGTTTTGGCTTGTTTCTCAGCTTTATCAAAATCACCAGCTTGTAGACTCTCTCTAGACTGTGAATTCATAGAAATTAAAAAAACATGACAAATAATCTCCAATTACATTGTTAGTAAAAGAAACTCGAATCAGTTCAGGGCAATTGATTGCTTATGCATTTTCTATAAAGTACTCCTTCATAATGATTGGTATGAATAGATAGACTGTAAGACTTATACAGAAAATATAAATGTACATGTATAACACATGTGCAAAGTAAAGTATTAACTGCCCTATGGTGAACCAAGCTTAACTGTTGTCAAAACAATACTCTAAATTAAGATAACTGTCACTGTTACTGTATCTATTGACTCATAAACATATTCTGAATTTGTTCCAATTTTTTTATAATAAAAAACACAATAAAATTTCCATATACTTCAGTAGCATTTGTTCTTTCAACTGTACTTAGTTTTAGAAGTCTTGTAGCTTCTCTCAATACATCAATAGTCTCATTAATACTAGTTTCTATAATATTTACACTTACTAGTGCTAAATTCTCCCACACAAACATTATATAGTATGCTTGTGTAGGTATGTGTAACTATGTACATAAAATACACAACTTAAGATACATAGGCTTACCTTTGTAGAGAAGATATATGCTGGAATGAGGCAAGCAAATGCAAAGATGTTTAATATCAAAGAGCATAACACCATTGAAACTATAGTCAATATCTTATGAGTGTTGATGTCATCATATGGACTTTCTGCAGGAATCTCCTTTTCAATGGTTTTCTCTTTCTGAAAACTTTTCTCTTGGTCTGGTTCTTCGTTAATTACCTGTGTGGTAAAATAATTTATATCTCTAGTTATTCAACACACTTTTTTCTTTAATTTGAAAGGAAAATGATGTTTCGTACAATGTACATTATGGGGATATCCTTCCTGAAACAAGCACTATACAAGTCATATTATCAATAATGTAAAAGGTACTAATTTCCAAAACATAAAGTACACATTATATTTATAAGTACAGTGATTCAATAATCTTTAAATGTATACTATAGTAAACTATGATGCTAATAACAAATTGTCTGAATTCCAAGAAACCATTGATATAATATAATATAGGCATACAATTCCTACATTCACTTGTTAATTATCACAGCTAGTAGGACTAAAACCAACAATTATAATTTTTGTACATTTATGAATTATAAAATTTAGTAAGCATACAAAACATGGTCTCATAGTAGACTAGTATTCATCATAATAGCATGGCCTATCAAGAGATTAGTGTTGTTTTACTTTAACTATAACTAAAACCAGTTTTAGTAAGGCATTGTGACTCTTAACTATAACTAAATAACAGGTCTGAATAACTAAAGTGCAAAATGGCCAATATTGGGCACTTTTAGTTAGTTAACTAAAACTAAAACCTTTTTAGCCTAATATTATTATTTTAGTTAGTCAATTATAACTATAGCTAAACTTTGAAAAAAAATCCATCATAATTACTATAACTAAAAGTAGTCATTATTGTCATACATGTACTAACACAACACCATAAGAAATACTTCAAAGTTTACTGTACTATTTGAAATAACCACAGAGAAGAGACAGGGTAAGAATGCAAATATGGTTGAGGTAAATCATAAAAGTTGGCAGAAAGCAGAGTTCTATCTAGAGATTATGGTTTGGGGGGGGGGGGGGAACTAATTCCGCACGGAAATGTTTTTGGTTGGCCACACCCATTTTCCCTCCTCAAACCACACTCATACAACTGTTCTACAAATTCGCTGTAGACACTATTTGGGAGTAGTAATTATCTCAAGTTTGGGGGAGGGGAAGCTTCCATCCCCCAGTAGATAGAACCCTGAAAAGTAACAAGCAATTATTTCAACCAACCATCTTGATTAGTAATGTTGGATTATGTGGCCACTACATAAATGAGTTCTCTCATCAGTGTATTGCTTGTGGTTACTCTAAACAACTGATTGGGTTATGTTCATTCCAATGGGAATAAAAACTCTTTATGTGGTCAATATTACCTCACTATACTATCTCACACATCATAGTAACACATACACTTGAATTAGTTTGTCTAAACATCTGTTACAAATCATTATATGTGCAGTAGTAATAACTAATGGCCTATAGCTTTGAAATAGGAAATTAATGAAATTTAAATTTGGGAAAGCCCAACCAATGTTGTTGACACAACATCGGTACACATGTCAGTATTTAACACTTCGGGTATCTCTCTGTTACTTCTATCATTTTCCACTTCCAATGCTATCCTACTACTAAACTCCATTGCTTATTGTCTAGTCTGCATTCTTCGATTTTCATTATCACACTTTTGAATACTAAATTTCACAAAACAAAACTGGCCACATCACAAATATTCTGAACATGTTTATATGTCCAAATATTTTCAATAATTCGCATGCGAAAGTCCACTGGTATCTGTTTTCATTATTAGGATAATTAAGTCACTAGTTAAGTATTTGTGGTATTGGCATCATAAATTGCAACATTCCTAATTATATAAATTACAATTCCATTAATAAATTTAGTGGTTTGTACTGTACTTTTATGGATTATGTTTGTTTACAAATACACAATGGAGACTACATTTAATTTTCCTACAATAGCCATTATCTATTCTAAGTATCTACGTTTGGTCATAACAAGCTAGCTATAACTGCATTTTGTTTTTATAAACACATTGCTACTTCACTGTTTACTGTGTGTATTGCAGACAATATCTCAACATCTAGGATTAGTATCAAGTTTGTATTCAAGAATGTATTTACGGGCTTACCAATGGCTTTAATGGTACCTCTTGTGTCTGTGTGACATTCCGAGGCGGACGAGGTAGTGTTACAGGAAGTCGATCATAGATTTCATCACCACTCGGATTCACACTAGCAGACAAAGGACGTTGTTTGTTTTCAGGTAGAGGGAGTGTTGCGGCACTACCTGGATTAAATTGAGATTGGGGCCTCTGAGGAGGAGGTCTTACAGGTACATCAGGTATAGGGGGAGTAGGTAATACAGGAGAATTAGATGGAGAAGGAGTTTTCTCATGAGGTGATAAAGGTTCATCTTGTTTTTCTATTTCGATTGGTGGAGGAGATGATACAGGAGAATTAGATGGAGAAGGAGTTTTCTCATGAGGCGATAAAGGTTCGTCTTGTTTTTCTATTTCGATTGGCGGTGGCACTTGAGGTGTTGTTTCTGGCTGTATATATATATTTTAAAAACAAACAAAAAGTTTTAGTATAATATAGCATTACATCTCGCAATATACAGGATTTAATTTTAATATAAAATACACACGCATATACATTGTATTGAGAATTATCGTGCTGACTATTCTAAGAGCATTCAAAACTGATGTTTGAAATTTTACTCACCTCTTCTTGATCCATAATTATCTCTTGTCGCTAACACAATAGACCTACATTCCATACACTCCATAGCCTCGCCCCCATAAATAACTTCCGGTTTGTACTGAATAGCCATAAGACTGTGTTGTGGGTAGTGGGACGTTACATTCTTGATATAAAATACTCTAGTTATCAGAGAGTACGGTAGTACTCTCTATGTAGGGATGGCACGGAAAAAAAATGGCCGCCCATGCATTTCAATTGCAAGTGATGAGCTGAAATCTCTGGTAATATATACACATAAGTTTCTATACACACATGCCTGTTTATATCTAGTGTTTTTATGACTACCAATACCTTCTAGATGGCCGAAGATTATTGTTAAGGTAGAGAACCGGCGAGTGGCAAAACTGGCAAAATCTTCATCATATTAATATTATTTTCCAGACAAATCATTTTTTTGTTTGTTGACCTATCACGATGATTCTAGCACCATTCCCGTCGCATTTATAGTAAAATTCTGGTCGTAAAGTATCGAGATGATATCTTCAGATACTATGAAAGAAGACAGTCTCAACGACTACAAAGATTTGATCTGGAATTGGACGCCATTTTCCTAAGTGGAATTTAATTACGCATGCGCATTTGTATACTCTTAACATGGAAGCTGAAAAGGTGGAAGTGTTTGGCATTGTAATAACATTTGTGAGCAAATACTAATAATGAATATAATAATTATTAATATTAAAGCAATTGTATAATAATATTGTATACTATGATAAGCATTGGAATACTGAATGGTTGACACAGTGACTGACACTACTTCTTGTAGGACTGCAGACAGTGATGTAAGTGAATAGAGAATATACATCATCTGTAAGTGAAAGAGAATGATAATCAATACATAAACAAAAGACCGACCTTCATTGATGAACAAATTTTAATGCATTTTTGATTGCATGATTTCATAATGATATATAGTATTTCTGCAATCTACAAAAAAACATTCACATCGTTTAGAAAAAAATCAATGAAAACAAGAATAATAAAAAACATTTTCAATAAAAATGAAAGAAGATGTAGGGATGTCAAAACCCAAAAAGCAAGCAAACAAGGTTGGGAAGCTAACTTAGGACCCAAAATTAAACCAACCACTTCCATATAACCCTACATAATTACAGCTCTTTGTACAGAGGTGTAAGCACTTATGTAGGGTTATATGGAAGTGGTTGGTTTAATTTTGGGTCCTAAGTTAGCTTCCCAACCTTGTTTGCTTGCTTTTTGGGTTTTGACATCCCTACATCTTCTTTCATTTTTATTGAAAATGTTTTTTATTATTCTTGTATATATAGTTACCTCACAACACAGTACAAAGTGTTATGGTTGACACTTTGGATTTCTGTAGTGCAAGATTTAGTAAAAGTAGTGTATGTAGATCTATAATCATACTACATATATAATTATAATCAGAAGTGGTCAAATTCAAAACTTAAAGCTACACTACTAAAAAGTGGAAGTGTAATAACGTACATAATTATTAGTTGCAATAATGATTATAGGAGCCTATGAGTGCTACTCATGAGCTCCTGATAGTTATAATGATCACAAATGTATTTGGAAAAAATAAATAGTCAAATTAACTACTGAATGAAGTTTGTCCTAGTGTGATCCTGTAACCCAGGAGTCATAATTTATTTCAGGGTTCTATCTATGTACTCCATGGGAGGGGGGAAATCTCACCCTCAACCCCTCTCTCCGTAAATCAATTATTTCACAGTGTGGATATATGTAATCATTACCTGTGGAAACTTGTGCTCACATTCAGATTGTATTATCTTTAATATTATCTTTCCTTCAAAACTGAAATCAATGATTTAACTATCTATAATAGTTAATTATGGTGTTTATCTCTTGGAATGCATCAAAATTGATCTCATAGTACTTTAAATGTTTCCTAGACCCCAAAAGGTTGATGTGGAAACATTCTAAAGTAGAATATTATTAAAATTTACTTTCAACTTTGGTATTACACTGTTTTAGAGTGACACATGTACAATACTAAAACATCCCAAAATGCAATCCTATTTATAGATAGAACCCTGATACTGGAGAGTAACAGGGAGGATGGAACCAGATGTGATATTTCAGGTAAAGGAGTTTAGGACCGCAGTAGGCAGGAAGCTTACTTAAACCTCTTTCTCCCCTGGAGTTGGGAAGATTGCATGTAGATGTTGTCTATAAAAGAATAGCCTTTCTTGTATCAGTGAAAGATGACTAACCCTACAAAGGTGAATACTCATGCCTGATCAGTTAGTTTCCCATTCATTAATTCATTTGCTGCTTTGTGGTCCATTTTCTTTGTACTTTGAAATAGAACTTGCCTTCTAGGATAGTAAACTTTCATCCTAAAATGACTTGCATAAACATTTTGACTTTTATTTATATTAAAATATACATGTGTACGTACATTCATAAAAAATTAATTGTTTAAACCAAAAATGAGAACAATTCCACCCAATGCGAAGTACAAAATAACACCAACAGCAATTCCTATCATAGGTCCAAAAACAGCGATGAGATCAAGATGGAGGGCTCTCTTGCTATACATACGAGCTGTTTCAATATCATTATCATTTAAGGCAACAATTGACTACAGAAATTGTAAATGAATCATGCAATAAATATAATAATATATTTGACTTCTCATACACCTTGTTTGAGTATATCAAGGCTGGAATGAGACAAGTGAACGTCAACCAGTTACACATCATAACTCCACAAATAATCATCAGAACCACTGTTAACATACGATGGTTTGCAATTATTACAGGCTGATCAGTTGTCTGAGGAACAGCTGCGCTCTGTGAAAATGTGTACATATATGTGCATGCATAAATCAGATAACTCAGCATTCTCTCATCAAAAGATTACTGAATTTTTATTTCCTTTGTTATACAGGGAAGTGATGCCCTGTGATAAATTAACACCACACTGAGGTGTATTACATGTATGTAAATGGATGTATATGGACCCATTTTTGGAGATAGAGCTGAGCCCTGTACTCCTAGTTATGCAACACTGAGTAGTTCCCACCATATTAATGTTCCTTCTTAGTGTTACATAACTTCAGTAGTAGGTAAACCAAGTGGCAAATAACTCATGATCAGCCACCACTTAATAATATATTGAAATTGTTTTCTCACTGATGTCTGCTGTATTACACCTGGTGGTTGGTTGAATACCATAGGACCTGGTGTGTAGCCAAAGCTGTCATACTGTGGAGTAACAGTAGATGAATCATTCTGATCTTGCTTCACTGAAAGAAAAAGAAAATGTTAACATTCTCACCAATACTATATTTGAATGCTTTTACCTATGTCCATTTTGCAATCTGTGTCCTTTTAGTCAATCAGTGCGAGTGGAGTAAACTAGATCTATCCTTATAAAATAAAAACTATCCTTATAATGTCTATGAAATAACATGTTTACCAGATAGTATGAATGAGGTTGTTTGTAAATATTGCTCAGATTGAAACTGAATATCTTAACTATGTTTATGTTGTGGATAAGATTTATGTTGATCTATTATCTAGTGTGTATATTAATGTCTGTTACCGTTAATAGCAGCCTCGTGATCGGTTACATGTACTTTGCATTTGATACCACACTGTAAAAATGACTAGGGTATTTCATGTACCCTCATTTGGTTACCAGATAGTTATCTGTTATTTGTTATTATAAGTAGAAATTCATGGAATTTTCAACAAATAACCTCTGCTATCTACAAATAATTGAATATGAATTACAATAATATACCTCATGGTGTTGTTTTAGTTAATTAACTATAACTATAACTGAAACCTCTTTTAGTATATAAGATATTTTGACTTTTTGTTTACAAGTCTACTGCAATTAACTAAAATGAAAAATGGCCAATAATGGGCACTTTTAGTTAGTCAACTAAAAATAAAACCATTTTAATATTTCGTTAGTTACAAGTTACAGTTGAAGATTTTTTTTAATGTTTTATAATTTCAAATTTAATACCAGAGTTTTATGATAGAACAACTTCTATGCAGTGTCTTTAGTAACCATTTTAAGTAAATTTGTATCAAATAAAATTGAAGTTTTGTTATACAAAACAAATTATTATTGATTGGACATCAAAAAAAATTCGGAAATTTATCCATATACAGTGGAACCTCCATTTAACGGACAGTTTGGGGATTTTTACTTTGTCCTTTATACAGAGGTGTCCTTTACAAGGAGGTTCTCCAGTTCAGGCACTGGTAACGCAAACTTAAGACTTTATAAGACTCAGAATTGTTTCAGAGAAGATGTATTAAGAAATCCACAGATTTAAAATTTATTTTTCATCACCAGGAAGATATTGACTCTACCGACTATAATTGAAATAAGCGTTTTCCAAATTTAATTAAGAAATTTTGTGTCGGCGGAGCGCTTAATATCCTAATCAACATTTTCAGCACTATAACTCTCATATTTTATAAGACTCAACATTCTAACTCATTTTGTGGAAAGAAGAGTCTTTAACAAACCCATTGATGTAAAATTTATACTTCGCTATCAGTAGGAAGAGAGAAATGCAAACGTTTGTAAGTATATAGTAGTCGACGGGTAACGCCCACTTTTTGTCTAGTCTGTATAACGCCTGAATTTTAAGCAACCACGACTTTTAACTCACTTAGTTATACAGAAGACCTTCTAAGAAAGCCATAGATACCAAAATCACTCTTCGTTAGTAACAAGAAAGTATTATGACGAGCGTTTGAAAGTACTGTTGTCAGTGGCAACGCCCTACGTCCGTTAAATGAAAGTACTGTTCACGTGTTAGCTGTATCGAGCGTTGTCCGTATCACTTACAGTTTCTTAACCCGGGGGCTTTTGAAAAAATAATGACTTAATTTTAATAATAATTCCAACCACACCTACCATGGATGTATATATATACTGATTGCGAGGTGTGGCTCAGCATCTCATTAAAATCAAAACCTTCGTTGCAACTGAATACAAGCAATTTGCAACTTTCTCCAACTTCTGGAGCAATCTAACACTCACCTCAACCTTGCTTACCAATTACTGCAAGCACAGCATCAACTCAAGTCTGCACGCGAACGCTATTTGTCACTTATTCTCCCAACATCCCTTTCTCTCTCGCTAGAACCAGCTAGAAACCCAAGTCTATACATCACACAAACATCAACATAACGTTCTACTCTCTTCTCCTTTCACTTTCTCTAAGCTAACTTCAAAGTAACATCAAAGGGCGGACACTTGAATCAAAGCACCGCTAGACCACATCCAACAAAGCGTAGGCGTTTTGAACAATAAAATGCCGACATGCCGCCACCACATTGGTATACTTCCGTAATCTACAGTAATTTGGGGTGTGGTACATCCAAGACCCAGTCATTGCAGTGAAATTTAGTAATGTAATAAGTAGGTGTGTTACTTCCTATCTGACAGGATGTTGTAAAATTACAACACTAAAAAACTGAAAGTGGTATCCGTTAAATAGAGAGTCCGTTCCAAGGAGGTTAGTAAAGTACAACAGTAGTAGTCAGTTCAATCCGTCCATTGGTTGCATCCGTTCAAAACGAGGTGTCCGTTACAAGGAGTGTCCGTTAAGGGAGGTTTCACTGTAATAATTATGAACTGTTAGTACATTATTTTGTTAGTTTGAATTTGCTCAAACTGCAATTAAGACTACAAAGAAATACAGAATAAAAGTAATGATACCAATTCCAATAGGTACAAAAATAGCAGCAAGATCAAGGTAGAGGGCTTTCCTTCCTTGTTTACGAGCTGTTTCAATGTCACCACGATCTGAGGCCTCAATTGACTATAGAATTATTTAAATAAATATTTTAATATGTAATTATACACTAATAATAATGTACAGGGACATGAAATACACAACACATAACGATTAATATTGAGTGATTATTAAAAACATTTTGCAGCTCAATATCATTGACTTTCAAGTCTGCTGCAACATTTTTGGGCAAGGCCGAGATTGAGACAGTGGTAAGCAACATGTTAATTAAGATAACTGTGCCTAAGTAGTATTACTAATGCAGCTAAATAGAATATGTGGTATTATGTACAACACATACATGCATATTTCATATAGAGCAATTTCAACACTGAATCCTTAGTGTAGCAATGGGGCTCACTCAGATTTAGACTTGCCAAATATGAAATTTGGATTCTGATTAATTATATAAAGTATGTACTACACTAAGTAGATTATAATAATAAATCATTCTATAGAAGGAGTATATAAAATTGTTTAAATAACTGATTTTTTCTGACTAAAATTTTAACCTGTTTTGAGAAAATCAAAGCTGGAATGAGACATGTGAAAGTCAACCAGTTACCCAGGATTCCACAAATGATCATTAAAACCACTGTTAAATTTTGGTTATCAGCAACAGTCACATGGTGCTGTATAAACACTGTCTGTGGCTCACTCCCAACAACAACAGCATTCTATAAGAGATACAGATATAAAATTAATAAGGACATATGGCTATATATAGTTCTGCCAGCAAGTGTATATTTGGATTGTGTAATATAAATACAAAACCCAAACCCCATCCCCAAACCCTAAAGTACCGAGTTTGTGTACTATAGTATATAAATCATTTATATAGACAGAGTATAGTATTGGAGGGCTCTTATTGATAATTATTTTTAAACAGGTGTTTAGGACCAGAAAGAATTGTAGGTCAGTACAGTAGTATCTTACTGATGTCTGCTTTTGTAAAATTGGAGGATTCAAAGTATTAGGATCTGGTATGTATTCATGATGTTGTGTTACTGGTAAAAGTTGTATATAATCTGGATTATATGGTGGCGGATTTTGGCTTTCTGTAGGGAAGAAAGATAGATAATATAATGTTATATACTTATGTTTTCAGTTTGACTACTTGCCTCTGCTTGGATCCATCTTGCTCTGTGTAAAAACTAAAAACTATATAGTCTCTTTACTCTTGTGAAGTCAGCAGCACATTCGATTGCAGTATATTCTTGTGGGCATTAGTGCATGTGGTTGTGAGGAATTCGGATGAAGGTGGGGCTCGGTGGAGCTCGACACGACAATAAGGGGTGGAGTCTGGGGACAAGACTACTATGCTACTACTATAGTGTTCGTGTGCAGACTGTCCTATTTAAGAGAAACTCTGAAATTATTTTATTTATGTAATGTAGCCTTTATTTCCTATGTGTTAAATACTTAATTTTATTTTCACCCTCATAGCCTCATTTTGTTCATGTTATACTTACTTTTGTTCTGTTACTGGCCCCAGAGGCCCTCATCACATGTATGCTAAAGTTTTGTGTGTTATAGTCAGTCATGTTCATGTTGTATGAAAATTGAGTCAAGAACTTCCTTACTCCATTCATTGTTAAGTTGCATGCAGTTTGGGTTTAGTCATACCCAGCCTATAGACACTTCTACTAGTGCATAGATTTCAAGAAAGGACGCAACATTAATTGGTCCGCCGAACCGGATACTACAAAGAGTATCAGTGACACTGTCAGTCTGTTCTTTCTTGGAAATTGAAATAGCTCATTGCAAGTTAGTTGCTCACCTCAACTTGAATCTCCGTCGCCAGTCAACAAGTTATGCCAGAAACATCTTCGAAAGAGAAGAGGCGTCACAAGGGCCTCTATCACGAAACTCTTCACACGACTGAAAGCACTAGTTTATTCATGAAAGGCGTGGCCAATTATGGTGACTGACACACCCATATTGGGTGTGGTGGTGCGGTACATGGTTTATCATTTTTATTTCTTTTACTTATAAAATTAAAAGAATGTGTCTATTCTTATCACTAGAAGCAAATTCATCTATTGTCTTGTCTTGTAATTCCCACTGAGCTATTACTGCTCATGGTAGTGTTGATAGAACAACCAACATACTCTCTTCCACAATTGTATTCATCACTCTCACTATTATACTCACCATCTATTTTGCTGCAGCTGCTAGTACTACTACTACTAACACCGGTGGCACCCGCACCATCACTATTTATTCTTTGACCAGTATTAAATGTTGAATTGCCATAACACATATATTAAGGTTGTACTAGGGGGAGGGGTAGATGAAACTCCAATCGGTTTCTAGAGTCTTGCCAGCTTCTTGCTGCATACAATTTGCAGTTGCATTAATTAAGAAAGTTAACATATATCAAGTTAGATCTTATATTAGTTACCTCTGACTAAATCAAAATTTAACAAATTCAATTGCCTTGACATCCTTTACTATGAAAAAATAGACAGCTGGTTGTGGCTTGTAGTTTATGTAGTTTATTGTTTAAAAAACTTAGCTTGTAGTTCATGTAGTTTATTGTTTACACTTGGCTTGTAGCTTACACATTTAATTGGTAGTGGGTTGTGCTAGAATAAAGGCTTGGCAAAGCTATTACAAATAATTATAATCAATGAATAATAAAAAATGAGTGCCAAAAATTTCAGTGGGGGCCAGGCCCCCCCTGGCCCCAACCCCACCCCCCCCCCCCCCCTAAATCCGCCCCTGCCAAAAATTGTCGTTAAGGTGGAGAACCGGCGAGTGGCAAAAGTGGCAAAATCTTCATATCCGACATTATTATTATTTTTTTTTTCAGACAAATCATTTATTGTTTTCACAATGATTCTAGCACCATTCCAGTCGCATTTATAGTAAAATTCTGGTCTACAAGTATCGAGATGATATCTATGAAAGAAGACAGTCTCAACGACTACAAAAATTTGATCTCGAATTGGACGCCATTTTCTTAAGAGGAATTTAAAGTAGAAACAGAATACATGTACATAAAGATATAACATCATTGAGCAACATACAGGATACTGAAAAATAGAATTACGATATCTTAACAGTCAAAACACGATCACGTATTAATATGTAAACAGCTAAGATTAATAAAGAGAGTAATGATACCACTATGAACTGTATTATCACTATGCAATTACATATGATAGCAACATTCCTGTTTCTTTGTGCAACCTGATACTGCTGTCTCCAAAAAGCTTTAATTGCCTAAAGAGAAGGGGAGAGAAAGAGAGATCTCATAATGTTTGAAAACAATATTGTATGTTAAAATTGTGTTCAGTATTCGATGACTCACATACTGAAGTACATGCAAACTATAATATTATAATTATGTTATTGGAAAATTGAAGAGACTTTACTAGTAAAATTAAGTTGCAATACATACGATTCAGCAATGTGAATAAAATTATGACTGTGAACAAAGTAAGGAATATCACATACATAACCAGTTACACATCATAACTCCACAAATAATCATCAGAACCACTGTTAACATACGATGGTTTGCAATTATTACAGGTTGATCAGTTGTCTGAGGAACAGCTGCGCTCTGTGAAAATGTGTACATATATGTGCATGCATAAATCAGATAACTTAGCATTCTCTCATCAAGTGATTACTGAATATTTTTTTCCTTTGTTATACAGGGAAGTGATGCCCTGTGATAAATTAAACACCTCACTGAGGTGTATTACATGTATGTAAATGGATGTATATGGACCCATTTTGGGAGATAGAGCTGAGCCCTGTACTCCTAGTTATGCAACACTGAGTAGTTCCCACCATATTAATGTTCCTTCTTAGTGTTACATAACTTCAGTAGTAGGTAAACCAAGTGGCAAATAACTCATGATCAGCCACCACTTAATAATATATTGAAATTGTTTTCTCACTGATGTCTGCTGTATTACACCTGGTGGTTGGTTGAATACCATAGGACCTGGTGTGTAGCCAAAACTGTCATACTGTAGAGTAACAGTAGATGGCCATGGATCATTCTGATCTTGCTTCACTAAAAGAAAAAGAAAATGTTAACATTCTCACCACACTGTAAAAATAGAATTGTTAAAATAACAAATATAGTGGTTAGTACAGTTGCAAGGATTTAAAAATTAGTTGGTTGTTCAGAATATATACATCTAACACCATAGCAACTTTGGTCTAATTATATTAAAATACGTAAAAAGATATATGTACCTGTTATAATCAATTATGATGCCTAATATCTCATATTAGATGCACAAGGAAGGTTTGGCAACCTAAAATGACTCAATTAAAAATTAATATTCTACTTTGTACATCTAATAGACAGCATAAGGACATTAAGATTACAATTATTTGATTATAGTTACAGTATATCCATAACAACCTACACGACCAATTAAATTACAATTTAAATTATTTCTTGCAACTGTACTAACCAATAAATTTGTTATTTTAACAATTTTATTTTTGCTGTGCAATACTATATTTGAATGCTTTTACCTATGTCCATTTTGCAATCTGTGTCCTTTCAGTCAATCAGTGCGAGTGGAGTAAACTAGATCTATCCTTATAAAATAAAAACTATCCTTATAATGTCTATGAAATAACATGTTTACCAGATAGTATGAATGAGGTTGTTTGTAAATATTGCTCAGATTGAAACTGAATATCTTAACTATGTTTATGTTGTGGATAAGATCTATGTTGATCTATTATCTAGTGTGTATATTAATGTCTGTTACCGTTAATAGCAGCTTCGTGATCGGTTACATGTACTTTGCAAAGATTTGATACCACACTGTAAAAATGACTAGAGTATTTCATGTACCCTCATTTGGTTACCAGATAGTTATCTGTTATTTGTTATTATAAGTAGAAATTCATGGAGTTTTCAACAAATAACCTCTGCTATCTACAAATAATTGAATATGAATTACAATAATATACCTCATGGTGTTGTTTTAGTTAATTAACTATAACTTAACTGAAACCTCTTTTAGTATATAAGATATTTTGACTTTTTGTTTACAAGTCTACTGCAATTAACTAAAATGAAAAATGGCCAATAATGGGCACTTTTAGTTAGTCAACTAAAAATAAAACCATTTTAATATTTCGTTAGTTGAAGATTTGTTTTAATGTTTTATAATTTCAAAATTAATACCAGAGTTTTATGATAGAACAAAGAAAGTCAACTTCTATGCAGTGTCTTTAGTAATCATTTTAAGGATATTTGTATCGAATGAAATTGAAGTTTTGTTATACAAAACAAATTATTATTGATTGGACATCAAAAAAAAATTCGGAAATTTGTCCATATAATAATTATGAACTGTTAGTACATTATTTTGTTAGTTTTAATTTGCTCTAACTCCAATGAAGCGTACAAAGGAAAACAGAATAACAGTAATGATACCAATTCCAATAGGTACAAAAATAGCAGCAAGATCAAGGTAGAGGGCTTTCCTTGCTTGTTTACGAGCTGTTTCAATGTCACCACGATCTGAGGCCTCAATTGACTATAGAATTATTTTAATATGTAATTATACACTAATAATAATGTACAGGGACATGGAATACACAACACACAACAATAATTAATATTGAGTGATTATTAAAAACATTTTGCAGCTCAATATCATTAACTTTCAAGTCTGCTGCAACATTTTTGGGCAAGGCCGAGATTGAGACAGTGGTAAGCAACATGTTAATTAAGATAACTGTGCCTAAGTAGTATTACTAATGCAGCTAAATAGAATATGTGGTATTATGTACAACACATACATGCATATTTCATATAGAGCAATTTCAACACCGAATCCTTAGTGTAGCAATGGGGCTCACTCAGATTTAGACTTGCCAAATATGAAATTTGGCCTCTGATTAATTATATAAAGTATGTACTACACTAAGTAGATTATAATAATAAATCATTCTATAGAAGGAGTATATACAATTGTTTAAATAACTGATTTTTTCTGACTAAAATTTTAACCTGTTTTGAGAAAATCAAAGCTGGAATGAGACATGTGAAAGTCAACCAGTTACCCAGGATTCCACAAATGATCATTAAAACCACTGTTAAATTTTGGTTATCAGCAACAGTCACACGGTGCTGTATAAACACTGTCTGTGGTGGCTCACTCCCAACAACAACAGTGTTCTATAAGAGATACAGATATAAAATTAATAAGGACATGTGGCTATATATAGTTCTGCCAGCAAGTGTATATTTGGATTGTGTAATATAAATACAAAACCCAAACCCCATCCCCAAACCCTAAAGTACCGAGTTTGTGTACTATAGTATATAAATCATTTATATAGACAGAGTATAGTATTGGAGGGCTCTTATTGATAATTATTTTTAAACAGGTGTTTAGGACCAGAAAGAATTGTAGGTCAGTACAGTAGTATCTTACTGATGTCTGCTGTTGTAAAATTGGAGGATTCAAAGTAGTAGGAGCTGGTATGTATTCATGTTGTGTTACTGGTAAATGTTGTATATAATCTGGATTATATGGTGGCGGATTTTGGCTTTCTGTAGGGAAGAAAGTTAGATAATATAATGTTATATACTTATGTTTTCAGTTTGACTACTTGCCTCTGCTTGGATCCATCTTGCTGTGTGTAAAAACTAAAAACTATATAGTCTCTTTCACTGTTCTCGATCGACGCGACACGACAAAAAGGAGTGGAGTCTGGGAACAAGACTACTATGCTACTACTATATAGTCTCGCGTAGCCAGCCCCTCCCACTCTAACGAAGCGGAGAGGGTCTGGTAGACTGTAAGCTAAGCTTTCGTTCAGAAAGCTACCGTAAATTGGTAGGCGTCAAGAGGCTTATAAGTAGCTGCCTTAAGTGTTGCGTGTGCGTCTATTGGAATCTGACATGCTTATCTTCTAGTATGTGTTATCTGAACGTGATTTCAGTCTGAAAAAGAATTTATTGGATACTTTTTGAGTTTTCAGTGGAGCTATAATTATAAAGTTTGGAATTTCTGATGATTGTGGTCTTATCTTCTGGTGACTGTTATTACTTGAATTGTAAATTTGTAATTATTTTCAGCTTGTTTCAGTAGTGATTAGTGGAAACCTTGTGAAGTCTATTTGGAGTCAAAACATTGAGTGTTACTTCGGTGATTGCTGTCTTATCTTCTGGTAAGTGTTACAAGTATAAGTTTCAGCTTTAATTAAATGAATTTGTTTCAGTATTACTTCTGTTTAGGAACAAAAGTGTTGATTGTTACTGTAGGTGTTTACTGCATTTGGAATTTCAGGAATTGTGGTCTTATCTTTGGTATATGTTACTTGTTGTATAACCTTTTGAAGTTCATTTTCTTGTTATAGTATCTGTAGAAACCATTTAAATTATAATGGCAAGTTTGACTACTGAGGTCTGTCTTCTCTGCAAGTGTGATGTTAGTCAAGGAACATATAAAGTAAAGAGGAAGAAAATGAATGGAAAAGCAGCAAGTGCAGTTAGAAAAATATTTGATAAATTTAGTGAAGAGCAATTCAGAGTATCCTTTTCTGATTGTATCCAATTGAAGAGTTTGTTCATCTGCCACAACTGTAAGCAACGGGTTGAAAAATTACCTGAATTGTTAAAGACGGCTGAAAAAGAAAAAAATGCTATGCTGGGAATGTATCTTGCATTACCCAAGTGGAGTAGGAAACGAAATAGATCTCAATCACAAGAGAGAAGCATGACTGAGAGTGAGGAGACTTCGTGCACTGCTGTCCCTGAAACTTCATGTACTGCTGTCCCTGAAATCACTACTGAAACAAGCTGAAAATAATTACAAATTTACAATTCAAGTAATAACAGTCACCAGAAGATAAGACCACAATCATCAGAAATTCCAAACTTTATAATTATAGCTCCACTGAAAACTCAAAAAGTATCCAATAAATTCTTTTTCAGACTGAAATCACGTTCAGATAACACATACTAGAAGATAAGCATGTCAGATTCCAATAGACGCACACGCAACACTTAAGGCAGCTACTTATCACTTACAGTTTCGTAACCCGGGGGCTTTTGAAAAAAGAATGAATTAATTTTAATAATAATTCCAACCACACCTACCATGGATGTAATATACTGATTGCGAGGTGTGGCTCAGCATCTCATTAAAATCAAAACCTTCGTTGCAAATGAATACAGGCAATTTGCAACTTTCTCCAACTTCTGGAGCAATCTAACACTCACCTCAACCTTGCTTACCAATTACTGCAAGCACAGCATCTACTCAAGTCTGCACACGAACGCTATTTGTCACTTATTCTCCCAACATCCCTTTCTCTCTCGCTAGAACCAGCTAGAAACCCAAGTCTATACATCACACAAACATCAACATAACGTTCTACTCTCCTCTCCTTTCACTTTTTTTTTTTTTTTTTTTTTTTTTTAAGTACTCTAAGCTAACTTCAAAGTAACATCAAAGGGCGGACACTTGAATCAAAGCACCGCTAGACCACATCCAACGAAGCGTAGGCGTTTTGAACAATAGAATGCCGACATGCCGCCACCACATTGGTATACTCTTGTAATCTACAGTAATTTGGGGTGTGGTACATCCAAGACCCAGCCATTGCAGTGAAATTTAGCAATGTAATAAGTAGGTGTGGTACTTCCTATCTGACAGGATGTTGTAAAATTACAACACTAAAAAACTGAAAGTGTTATAAGCCTCTTGACGCCTACCAATTTACGGTAGCTTTCTGAACGAAAGCTTAGCTTACAGTCTACCAGACCCTCTCCGCTTCGTTAGAGTGGGAGGGGCTGGCTACGCGAGACTAACTACTATAGTGTTGTTTTAGTAGTATAACTATAACAACTTCTTATAGTATTATGTCTAGCTTCTCAAACATAATTATAGTTTAATTAACTATAATAGTACTAGGCTTACTAAAAGGGTTTTAGTTTTAGTTAATGAACTAACTAAAAGCCCTGGTGTTAGTAGCCATTTTCCATTTTAGTTAGTTGTAGTTTTACAGTTTAGTTAACTAAAAGTCACAATGCCTTACTAAAATGGGTTTTACTTTTAGTTGTACTTAACTAAAGCAACACTAATTACTAAGTGTTATCATGATTATACATAATATTTATGGCATGGCACAATAATAATCCCGTGTTCAGGCCATTTGTGCTAATTCCATAGCACCATGAACCCTATATACACAGTTGCTAGTAAGAATAATTTGTGTCTCCAAAGTAGAAACAGAATACATGTACATAAAGATATAACATGATTGAGCAACATACAGGATACTGAAAAATAGAATTATGATATCTTAACAGTCAAAACACGATCACGTATTAATATGTAAACAGCTAAGATTAATAAAGAGAGTAATGATACCACTATGAACTGTATTATCACTATACAATTACATATGATAGCAACATTCCTGTTTCTTTGTGCAACCTGATACTGCTGTCTCCAAAAAGCTTTAATTGCCTAAAGAGAAGGGGAGAGAAAGAGAGATCTCATAATGTTTGAAAACAATATTGTATGTTAAAATTGTGTTCAGTATTCATTGACTCACATACTGAAGTACATGCAAACTATAATATTATAATTATATTATTGGAAAAATGAAGAGACTTTACTAGTAAAATTGAGTTGCAATACATACGATTCAGCAATGTGAATAAAATTATGAAGTACAGCATATCCCACACATAATACTAAGTAGTTTACCTTCCAAGCAAATACAGTTGCAGGAAATGTGAAAATTATTGATGTGAAATTACATATCAGTATACAGCTTATCAACAAACACAAAGTAAAATTCATTTGATTGATGTAGGCTTGGTCATCCTCTGTAGGCTGAAATATAAGATTAAAAAAGGTAAGCAATTAGTCCTCGGGGTTATCTTTTCATGTACTTACTATATTTGGTATGTTATCTAATGCATTATTCCTCATATTTTCACTTGGTACAGTTCTGTTAGAAGTTTGTAAGTTGCCTGGTAAGCTTTGTATACGTCTCATTCTTGAAATCTCATCACGTTGTCTAAGGTGACTTGTCAAAGATCTAGGGAGTCCTGGATAAGGAGGTGGAAGATCTTGATGGGGATATTGGGGTTGTTGAGAAATTTGTTCTGTAGCTGTAAGAGTATAATTTTCAGTATCATTAGAATCCACTGCCGAACCTCTGGGATCACTGATTACACTATTCGATTCAGATATACCATTGATACCTGATTGAACACCATTAGTAGCTATATCTGATGTGTAGTTATTCTGATTTCCGCTGGTAGTGTCAGTTTGTGTTAGACCATCAGTCACTGCATTTGAACTTTGTTGTTCTGTTAATTGAAAATCAATTTTCAATTAACTATGAATACAGTTTCATATAATATACTATGGACATATTATATATAAGTTAGATATGTATATATTATAATATAATTATAATATAATTATATGTTACATACAGATACAAGCATACAAAAAATAGACACTCTAATGGTACCTGTCATTTCCATCATGATAACAAAACGAGCCCCACCCAAAATAAGTGGGTGGATGTAGTAATAACAAAATAGTAATAATACAAAATAAACATCATTAAGATAGAAAATATGAAAATCACAAATGTAAATTGTACAAAAGTTAGAAAATTACATACTACTGCAATTCTCGTGTTTCTTTCTGCAGACTGATGGTCGTTTTTCCTAGAAGCTCTGGCTCCCTATAATATGAAGCAAATAGTTACATAAAGAGAAAGACTTGATACTTGAAATCCAAAAATATTATTGATAGTACGTACAGTAGACAATAACTTACCTTCCAGGCAAATACGGTTGCAGGAATTGTAAAAATCAGTGACATGAAATTACATACCAGTAGACAGCTTATCAACAAACACAACGTGAATTTCATTTGGTTGTTGTAGTCTTTTGTCAATTGATCATCCTTTGGAAATGATTCAATGATTATTAGAGTACAATCAAATAACATTTTCTTTTTCCATACTAAGGTAATGTGGAGCTATTCTGTCAGAGGGCACTTGTGGAAATTCAATATTTAGATTTCTCTGGTACTGTTATAGTCTAAGTTGGAGT
This sequence comes from Petrosia ficiformis, assembly GCA_947044365.1. Lineage (NCBI taxonomy): Eukaryota > Metazoa > Porifera > Demospongiae > Haplosclerida > Petrosiidae > Petrosia > Petrosia ficiformis. Next base: position 5,607,910 of record OX345643.1, read on the forward strand.
TACAAGCTATTTATTGCTGCAATGATTAACAGTAGGTGCTAGTCTTTTATTATAGCAGGCAATAGAATCACAATGTAGTTTATCCTTGGTAGTGCCTGGTGCTTCTCAAGTCACAATACATGTAATAGAATTGCTCCACCTTACATTTAATATTAAGTATGAATTTGTAATAATGATGATATTCATATCCCACCCATGAGAAAGTTTATGGTGTACACAGAGTAAGAGGTTAACACATTTACTAATATATCAGTCTATAATGTAGTATGTACTATGTAGTACCATAACTCATACACTTTGTATTAAAATAGTTTCAACTTACTATATTTGGTATGTTATGCATTTTTGTATTTGTGGTTGCTATAATTCCATCGGACTCTTGAAGACTATCTGATAATGTTTGAAATCTTGATGTCTTATTATTATATTGTCCTAAGTGAAGACCAGGATAAGGTGGTGGAGGATCATTATGGCCATATTTCATTTCATGAGGAAGATAATCATGGTCACAGCTCATTTCATTAGGAGAATCATCATAGTTGCTCCTTATTTCATGAGGAGGATCATCATACCTGATATCTCCATAACAAAAACAAACAAAACGAGCCACACCCAAAATGAGCTAGTAGATCTATATATATACGTATATAATAGCAGCATAATCAAGGTAGAGGGCTTTCCTTCCTTGTTTACGATGTCACCACGATCTGAGGCCTCAGGGACATGGAATACACAACACATAATATTGAGTGATTATAAAAAACATTTTGCAGCTCAATATCATTGACTTTCAAGTCTGCTGCAACATTTTTGGGCAAGTCCGAGATTGAGACAGTGGTAAGCAACTTGTTAATTAAGATAACTGTGCCTAAGTAGTATTACTAATGCAGCTAAATAGAATATGTGGTATTATGTACAACACATACATGCATATTTCATATAGAGCAATTTCAACACTGAATCCTTGGTGTGGCAATGGGGCTCACTCAGATTTAGACTTGCCCCAAACTATGAAGTTTGACCTCTGATTAAATATCTAAAGTATAAGTAGATTATAATAATAAATCATTATATAGAAAAAGGAGTGTATATAATTGCCAATAAGAATCTGCTGGTAAGAATAATTTGTGTCTCCAAAGTAGCAACAGAATACATGTATATAAAGATATTATAACATCATTGAGCAAAATACAGGATACTGAAAAATAGAATTATGACATAATTTTAACCATCAAAACACGATCACGTATTAATATGTAAACAGCTAAGATTAATAAAGAGAGTAATGATACCACTATGAACTGTATTATCACTATACAATTACATACGATAGCAACATTCCTGTTTCTTCGTGCAACCTGATACAGTTGTCTCAAAAAAGCTTTAACTACCTAGAGAGAGAGAGAGAGAGAGAGAGAGAGAGAGTGAAAGACATCTCATAATGTTTGAAAACAATAATTATTATCCTATCGAAAAAGTATCGAATGTTAAAAATATGTTCTGTATTCATTGACTCATGTATTGAAGTACATGCAAACTATGTAATTGTATTATTGGGAAAATGAAGAGACTTTTTAAAAAGTAAAATTGATTTGCAATACATAGGACTCAGCAATTTGAATATAATCACGAAGTAAAGCATATCCTACACATAATACTGAGTAGTTTACCTTCCAAGCAAATACAGTTGCAGGAAACGTGAAAATTATTGCTGCGAAATTACATATCAGTATACAGCTTATCAACAAACACAAAGTAAAATGCATTTGATTGATGTAGGCTTGGTCATCCTCTGTAGGCTGAAATATAAGATTAAAAAGGTAAGCAATTAAAAGCATTAGTCCTCAGGGCTATCTTTTCAACTTACTATATTTGGTATGTTATCTATTGCATTATTCCTCATATTTTCACTTGGTACAGTTCTGTTAGAAGTTTGTAAGTTGCCTGGTAAGCTTTGTATACGTCTCATTCTTGAAATCTCATCACGTTGTCTAAGGTGACTTGTCAAAGGTCTAGGGAGTCCTGGATAAGGAGGCGGAAGATCTTGATGGGGATATTGGGGTTGTTGAGAAATTTGTTCTGTAGCTGTAAAAGTATAATTTTCAGTATTATTAGAATCCACTACTGAGCCTCTGGGATCACTGATTACACTATTCGATTCAGATATACCATTGATACATGATTGAATACCATTAGTAGCTATATCTGATGTGTGGTTATTCTGATTTTCGCTGGTAGTGTCAGTTTGTGTTAGACCATCAGTCACATTTGGTAAACTAACACTTTGCTGTTCTGTTGATGAATTTTCAGTAATTATGAATACAGTTCCATATAATATACTATGCACATATTATATATAAATTAGATATGTATATTATATATATATATATATTATGCTTTACATACAGATACACAAACTAAATAGACACTCATACATACCTGTCATCTCCATGATAATAACAAACGAAAATATATATGTCATCAGAAAAATTACTCCCAAATATTTGATAAAGAAAAAGCAACAGTACTATAAAAAGCTGGTTTAGTTCATTTTCTCGATTTAGTAATGTATAATTTAAAACTAAAGGCTAACTTATAAAACTGAATATAATAATCATTCTAGTAATAATACAAAATAAACATCATTAAGATAGAAAATATGAAAATCACTAATGTTAATTGTACAAAAGTTAGAAAATTACACACTGCAGCAATTCTCATGTTTCTTTCTGCAGACTGATGGTCGTTTTTCCTAGAAGCTCTGGCTCCCTATAATATGAAGCAAATAGTTACATAAAGAGAAAGACTTGATACTTGAAATCCAAAAATATTATAGACAGTGCAGCAGATAGTAACTTACCTTCCAAGTGTATATGGTTGCAGGAATTGTAAAAATCAGTGACATGAAATTACATACCAGTAGACAGCTTATCAACAAACACAACGTGAATTTCATTTGGTTCTTGTAGTCTTGTGCCATTTGAAATTGATCATCCTTTGGAAATGATTCAATGATTATTGGAGTACAATCAAATAACAATTTCCTTTACCAAACTTGCAAGCTATATCATGAGTTAACTTAGCTGCTTTGACAGTGACAGTGTTACTGTCAAGCAGCGTGAATGTTTTGCAACCTCCTTTTTGGCTTCTTTATAATTATAAAGAGCAAATAACCTTTAACCAATCAAATTGGTATATTACAAATCCATTTTTACAGTTATTCACTTACATCTGTAGTCTGTATACAAAATCATATTATTGGGCTACCTTAAAAAATATATATATATACAAAAATAACTATTAGAGATATTATTGATACTACTACAAATTGTATAAGAGCTATAGAATTACATGTCATAGAAATTGCCTTGTTTCCTTCTGCCGACTGATAATCCCTCCTCCAAGAAGCGTTGGCTGCCTATAAAGTAGATTGTGATATATTTTATGGAAAAAATGGTGTCTGGCCTATAATTGCTTTCTGTTAACTATTAATGACTTTCTTGAGTCTAGATGCAACTATCCATTCGTGCACTATATATAGACCCTTCCTCTGTGGCTAGCAGTACTAGTGTTTATTTATGCACAATGACCAATAATCAATCAGGCCCACTGAATCACATAACTACCTTCACTGCACGCAACACAAATATTGAAAGCAATCATAGGGATCCTGCAGATTGCCTTGCAGACATAACTTACCTTCCAAGCAAATATGGTTGCAGGTATTGTAAAAACCACTGACATGAAATTGCATACTAGCAGCTTATCAACAAACATAAAGTGAAATTCATTTGGCTGATGTAGACTTGTGTCCTTTCAATTTCATCATCTTGTGTATGCTGCAATACAAGATTTGAATGAGTATAATGAGTACCATCATATATATAGTACAATGACAGGTTTTATATTATACTCTGAGGTTTGTGTAAGCATGTTATATATATATATATATGAGTATATATATATATATATATAATTATATTACTACACCTCATATACGTACAATACTATTAACAACTTACTATGGTTGTTATGTTATGAGCCCTAATTGGTATAACTTCATCAGATGTGTTAGACTCCATACCTGTCTCATTATACTGTTCTGAGTGAGTTAGTGTAATACAAAGATAAGGAGATGAAGGTTCATCATTGTCAGATGGAGGAGGATGGTCATATATTCACATTTCATGAGTTTATTCCATAGTTAGTATTCTTCTATCTGTTGGTATATTAGTATGATTCTCAAGTTCATTAGAAGCAACAACTGAGCCTCTAGGATCAATATATATATTATTTGTATTTAATAATTCAGATATATGTGAAGGTTGTCTAATACTGGTATGTGAAGAACCAGTACTATGTAATGTGTTCCGGTTTCCACTATTATTTTCAATACATGTTGTAGGGTTTACACCATCAGTCCCTTCTGATGTACTATCAACTGGCATACTAACACTTTGATCTGAATAGTGAGTACATGTATATGCATACAAAACATCTAATTTTATGGGGAATGTCATCAGAGAAGAGCTCCACCCTAAATGCGTGGGTGGTAGCTAATTAATTTTAATAAAAATTATCATTAATTAAATTTTTCGTCAGATCAAGAATGGCAGGTTTACCTAAAGTGTTAAACGTAGCAGAGAAGAACGATGCTGCTAAGGGACTTGCCAACATCATGTCTGGAGGCCGGTTTCAAAGAGTAAGTAACCCTCTATTAAAAAATATTTAGTCACGTGATCATGATTAATTAATTTTTATGACTAAAATGCACAGACCTTATATAATTATTAATTATATTTATGCAGAGAGAAGGATACTCAAAATTCAACAAAATATATGAATTTGATTACTCAATACTCGGCAGGGTAATGTGTATAATTATGTTTAATTTTTATGTATAATTATATGTAGTTTATGTACGTAATTTAGATTACGAACACCAATGCTTTGTGTAGAGAAAGTAAATCCACATGGTCGTGGGTAATGTATGTAACTGTAGTATATCATGCAGTTGAGTTAGATGTGCAATGATTAATGAAGATCGTTGTCAAGCATCCATCACGCTTATCTATTATAGTGTTGTTTTAGTAACTATAACTAAAACCCCTTTTAGTAAGACTTTTAGTTAATTAAACTATAACTAAATTACAAGTATACTCTAATAATTCTTGACTAACTAAAATGGAATTGGGCAACAAAAGTTTGAGAACCAGGATAAGTATAACTCTAACTGAAAATGGTGACTATTATTAAACTTAAATGACATGCACTACTCTCTATGCCTCTATTCATTCGCTATTTGGTTGTACATATTTTCCTTTGTTCGTTGATGATCACAACGTTCTATTAATGTAATATGAAAATTTTACTCATTTAGCTGTATTTGGGAGCGAAGGGAAGTCTCTTTTTTAAGTGGATAACTCCTCTCCCCTTAAATTGCTTAATACACATATTTTTATTTTTTAATCCACAGCAATGTAAAATGGTGATGACTTCAGTCTCTGGTCATCTATTATCACTGGACTTTGTTCCTATTTATCGTAACTGGTAAGCAATGGGAAATATAAATGGCATAGTCCCTGGGATCTGTACAAAATAGCACTTCCAGACAATATTTTGTTCGGTACTGGATTAATATCAACTATGTAACTGATATATACAACATCTCCAAGTGTTTATTTCAAATGTATAGTTGTACATATGTGATGTCATTGTTGATGTTATAACTATGGCAACCAGTCAGCTTAGGCAATTTCAAATATAGGTGCAATTTCTTAGTAGGTACCTATAGAATTAGGATGCTAGCTGTGTAGTGGTAAACTCTGTGATTAAATGCTCACCAAATGAACCTTATCACAATGCATGCTAGTGGTTGAATGGAGTGATCATTAGCTGAAACTTTTCTCCTATTCTGCTATCTATCCAGGAAAAATTATCCCCCTGTGAAGCTGTTTGAAGGTGATATACAGAAAACAGTAGGTGAGGGATTTGTGCCCATTAAACGTACTTTAGAAAGAGAGATTCGTGGGTGTCAAGATTTGATTCTATGGACTGATGGAGACAGAGAAGGAGAGGATATAGCAGCAGAGATTGTGGATGTTTGTAAGAAAGGTGAATATATAGTAATCTGTTCATATTCACGATGACCTCAAAATTAGGATGTGGTACTATGTAATATAATGTATAGTAAAATAACATTAATTTCAACACTCATTCCCCTTACATGTTCAATTGTCTTGTTTTTTTTTTTTTTGTTTCTTTGTAGTCAGAACCCGGATTAGAGTTCACAGAGCAAGATTTTCAGAGATAACTCCACAGTGAGTGTATCTCTAATATACTATCTAATATACTATTTAATATTCCATCATATTGTTAACTAGTATTCTATGTGTCCATCATATCCTGAACTAGTATACTATCTAATATACTATATGTGTCCATTATATTGTTAACTAGTATTCTATGTGTCCATCATATCCTGAACTAGTATACTATCTAATATACTATATGTGTCCATTATATTGTTAACTAGTATTCTATGTGTCCATCATATCCTGAACTAGTATACTATCTAATATACTATATGTGTCCATTATATTGTGAGCTAGTATTCTGTGTCCGTCATATCCTGAACTAGTATACTATCTAATATACTATATGTGTCCATCATATTGTTAACTAGTATTCTATGTGTCCATCATATCCTGAACTAGTATACTATGTAATATACTATATGTGTCCATCATATTGTGAACTAGTATATTCTATGTGTCCATAATATCCTGAACTAGTATACTATGTAATATACTATATGTGTCCATCATATTGTGAACTAGTATTCTATGTGTCCATCATATCCTGAACTAGTATACTATCTAATATACTATATGTGTCCATCATATTGTGAACTAGTATATTCTATGTGTCCATCATATCCTGAACTAGTATACTATCTAATATACTATAATGTCCATCATATTGTTAACTAGTATTCTATGTGTCCATCATATCCTGAACTAGTATACTATCTAATATACTATATGTGTCCATTATATTGTTAACTAGTATTCTATGTGTCCATCATATCCTGAACTAGTATACTATCTAATATACTATATGTGTCCATTATATTGTGAGCTAGTATTCTATGTGTCCGTCATATCCTGAACTAGTATACTATCTAATATACTATATGTGTCCATCATATTGTTAACTAGTATTCTATGTGTCCATCATATCCTGAACTAGTATACTATGTAATATACTATATGTGTCCATTATATTGTTAACTAGTATTCTATGTGTCCATCATATCCTGAACTAGTATACTATCTAATATACTATATGTGTCCATCATATTGTGAACTAGTATATTCTATGTGTCCATCATATCCTGAACTAGTATACTATGTAATATACTATATGTGTCCATCATATTGTGAACTAGTATTCTATGTGTCCATCATATCCTGAACTAGTATACTATCTAATATACTATATGTGTCCATCATATTGTGAACTAGTATATTCTATGTGTCCATCATATCCTGAACTAGTATACTATCTAATATACTATAATGTCCATCATATTGTTAACTAGTATTCTATGTGTCCATCATATCCTGAACTAGTATACTATCTAATATACTATATGTGTCCATTATATTGTTAACTAGTATTCTATGTGTCCATCATATCCTGAACTAGTATACTATCTAATATACTATATGTGTCCATTATATTGTGAGCTAGTATTCTATGTGTCCGTCATATCCTGAACTAGTATACTATCTAATATACTATATGTGTCCATCATATTGTTAACTAGTATTCTATGTGTCCATCATATCCTGAACTAGTATACTATCTAATATACTATATGTGTCCATTATATTGTTAACTAGTATTCTATGTGTCCATCATATCCTGAACTAGTATACTATCTAATATACTATATGTGTCCATTATATTGTGAGCTAGTATTCTATGTGTCCGTCATATCCTGAACTAGTATACTATCTAATATACTATATGTGTCCATCATATTGTTAACTAGTATTCTATGTGTCCATCATATCCTGAACTAGTATACTATGTAATATACTATATGTGTCCATCATATTGTGAACTAGTATATTCTATGTGTCCAGCATATCCTGAACTAGTATACTATGTAATATACTATATGTGTCCATCATATCCTGAACTAGTATACTATCTAATATACTATATGTGTCTATCATATTGTGAACTAGTATATTCTATGTGTCCATCATATCCTGAACTAGTATACTATCTAATATACTATATGTGTCCATCATATCCTGAACTAGTATACTATCTAATATACTATATGTGTCCATTATATTGTGAGCTAGTATTCTGTGTCCGTCATATCCTGAACTAGTATACTATCTAATATACTATATGTGTCCATCATATTGTTAACTAGTATTCTATGTGTCCATCATATCCTGAACTAGTATACTATGTAATATACTATATGTGTCCATCATATTGTGAACTAGTATATTCTATGTGTCCATCATATCCTGAACTAGTATACTATGTAATATACTATATGTGTCCATCATATTGTGAACTAGTATTCTATGTGTCCATCATATCCTGAACTAGTATACTATCTAATATACTATATGTGTCCATCATATTGTGAACTAGTATATTCTATGTGTCCATCATATCCTGAACTAGTATACTATCTAATATACTATAATGTCCATCATATTGTTAACTAGTATTCTATGTGTCCATCATATCCTGAACTAGTATACTATCTAATATACTATATGTGTCCATTATATTGTTAACTAGTATTCTATGTGTCCATCATATCCTGAACTAGTATACTATCTAATATACTATATGTGTCCATTATATTGTGAGCTAGTATTCTATGTGTCCGTCATATCCTGAACTAGTATACTATCTAATATACTATATGTGTCCATCATATTGTTAACTAGTATTCTATGTGTCCATCATATCCTGAACTAGTATACTATGTAATATACTATATGTGTCCATTATATTGTTAACTAGTATTCTATGTGTCCATCATATCCTGAACTAGTATACTATCTAATATACTATATGTGTCCATCATATTGTGAACTAGTATATTCTATGTGTCCATCATATCCTGAACTAGTATACTATGTAATATACTATATGTGTCCATCATATTGTGAACTAGTATTCTATGTGTCCATCATATCCTGAACTAGTATACTATCTAATATACTATATGTGTCCATCATATTGTGAACTAGTATATTCTATGTGTCCATCATATCCTGAACTAGTATACTATCTAATATACTATAATGTCCATCATATTGTTAACTAGTATTCTATGTGTCCATCATATCCTGAACTAGTATACTATCTAATATACTATATGTGTCCATTATATTGTTAACTAGTATTCTATGTGTCCATCATATCCTGAACTAGTATACTATCTAATATACTATATGTGTCCATTATATTGTGAGCTAGTATTCTATGTGTCCGTCATATCCTGAACTAGTATACTATCTAATATACTATATGTGTCCATCATATTGTTAACTAGTATTCTATGTGTCCATCATATCCTGAACTAGTATACTATGTAATATACTATATGTGTCCATTATATTGTTAACTAGTATTCTATGTGTCCATCATATCCTGAACTAGTATACTATCTAATATACTATATGTGTCCATTATATTGTGAGCTAGTATTCTATGTGTCCGTCATATCCTGAACTAGTATACTATCTAATATACTATATGTGTCCATCATATTGTTAACTAGTATTCTATGTGTCCATCATATCCTGAACTAGTATACTATGTAATATACTATATGTGTCCATCATATTGTGAACTAGTATATTCTATGTGTCCAGCATATCCTGAACTAGTATACTATGTAATATACTATATGTGTCCATCATATCCTGAACTAGTATACTATCTAATATACTATATGTGTCTATCATATTGTGAACTAGTATATTCTATGTGTCCATCATATCCTGAACTAGTATACTATCTAATATACTATATGTGTCCATCATATCCTGAACTAGTATACTATCTAATATACTATATGTGTCCATCATATCCTGAACTAGTATACTATAATGTCTATCATATCCTGAAAATATTATCTTTTACTTGCATTTTAGATCCATTAGTCGAGCATGTAATACTTTAGGTGTTTTAGACCAAGGAATGGTAGACGCTGTAGAGGCTCGTCAAGAACTGGACTTACGAATAGGTTGGTACAGTATCATCTATTTATATATCTATTTATACATATCTTTCTATCTATGTTCATTTGTCTTGTTTCCCATCACTATGTTCATCTATGTTACAGTTTCCATACGTATGTAGTTTTTCATCACTCTATCTATATAGGTTGTGCATTTACGAGGTTTCAAACAATGAGACTCTGTAAAGTTTTTCCTCAAGTCCTTTCTGATCAACTCATTAGCTATGGTCCTTGTCAGTTCCCAACGCTGGGATTTGTGGTAGATAGAGTAAGAAATAACAACATCTCATGAACAATTCATAACTAATAATTCATTAGTATAAACAGATCCAAGCGTTCATTCCAGAGACATTCTATAAAATAAAGGTCTCCCACCAGATGGAAGACTCACGAGTAGAATTCAATTGGAAAAGGTTTGCTTTAGCACTGATTAGACTGGTTTAGAGTTTACAGGGTTTTAGCCAAAGTGGAGTGACCTCCCCTCCTTTCGTTGTCTCAATTCCTTTGATGTGGTCATAGAAATGCAATTAGGCCTTTGATGTGGTCATGCTTTTGACATTGCTACCCTCCTTTCTCTGAGCTCTGGCTAAAACCTTGGTTAAGGATTTTAATAATGGCACTAACCTTAAACCATAAACCATAAACTCTAATTCTTCAAATCTTTCTTAGAGTCAGGTTATTCAATCACACTTGTTGTCTGGTACTGTATCAAATATGTATGGGGGTAAGTATATATACATGGATTATAAGTTGTATATCCATTTGTATTTTATTTCTCTCACAGAATCCCCTTGCTCGTGTGGTAAATATTCAGAGTAGACCTCGTAGCAAGTGGAGACCACTGCCTTTAGACACAGTGGTAAGAAGCTTACTACTTGTACAACTTTGTAACCATAGTAACTATTAAATGGGATTAACTACTACTATTAACTTGCTACCTGTTATATAGAGTGGTATCAGTGTATATGGATTCAAGAATCATAACCATAGCAACTAGTAAATGCTTGCCATCTGTTAGATATGCACTGTATAGTGGTATCTGTCTATACAGTATCATAACCATAGCAACTAGTAAATGCTTGCTATCTATTAGATATGCACTGTATAGTGGTATCTGTCTATACAGTATCATAACCATAGCAACTAGTAAATGCTTGCCATCTGTTAGATATGCACTGTATAGTGGTATCTGTTTATACAGTATCATAACCATAGCAACTAGTAAATGCTTGCTATCTGTTAGATATGCACTGTATAGTGGTATCTGTCTATACAGTATCATAACCATAGGAACTAGTAAATGCTTGCCATCTATTAGATATGCACTGTATAGTGGTATCTGTCTATACAGTATCATAACCATAGCAACTAGTAAATGCTTGCCATCTATTAGATATGCACTGTATAGTGGTATCTGTCTATACAGTATCATAACCATAGCAACTAGTAAATGGGCCATTTCATTGCCAATTACGTCAGCATACATTTTGAATCTCATCAGTTAATTACATTTTTGTTCATTTGTGAAGGAAATGGAGAAATTGGCATCTAGAAAACTAAGAATTAGTGCCAAAGAGACAATGAGAATAGCAGAGAAATTGTACACACAGGGGTAAGATAATTAATCTGAAAGTAATGGCATACTCTTCTCACTTCCTCCAGATTTATCAGCTACCCAAGAACAGAGACCAATATATTTCCTCCCTCTTTTGATCTTGGTGCCATTGTTAATGAACAAACAAGAGATCCTAATTGGGGAGGTTAGAATGAATGCAATGTATATACCGAATTTGAGAATCACAAACGAATAAATGTGACCAAAATACCATCACCAAATATACAAAAGGTGATACCATTTTTCTACAAATCGAATATTCTGGTATAGAAAGCTAACAAAATTTGGTATCTGAGAAGCTTAATGATACAACTCTTCCTGGATTTCAAAATTTGTTAACTTTGTGTATATAAAAGAGCAAGGGATTAAAAGCTAGCATTTTGATTGTGAAAAAAGGCCCTCCTTGCAAAAATAATCTAGCTACATATAACCAGTAATTCAGGGATGTCTGTGTGGCTATAAGTTTATGAGTAACAGCAGCCTAAACTTAACATACACACTTAAAATCTGTCTTTATATTTGAATCTAATATTATAATTGTAACCTACTGAATACTAATATTTTTTAATATTTTGTTAAATGTCCAGGGTTTGCTTCACAAATTTTAGTAGATGGACCTAATCCAAGACAAGGGAACAAAACAGACAATGCCCATCCTCCCATTCATCCTACCAGATATAATAATAACCTGCAGGTCATGCATAATTATGCATGTATAATTATATTAGCTATGTAGTATGTACATTTTGTTTAGTTTACTAAAGGTCGTTCATGTTCATCTTGTCTTTTTCATATTATTATCTTTTTTTTATGTATATAAAATTTCAGTTCACCACTCCATTATTGAGTTATAGTACATGTATAATCATTTATTAACCATATGACATTAAAATATACATTATAGTACATATAAAGTCATCACATCCTAATTTTGAGGTCATTGTGAATGTGAACAGACTTTATGTATACCATGTGTATTGTCTGAAGACTCTATATGTGTAGCTCTTCCAATTTTGAAATTTTGAAATCCTCTTTTTCTCAGGGAACAGAAAGACAGATTTATGAGTTTGTTGTACGTCACTTTTTAGCTTGTTGTTCTAAGGTTTGGATATATATGCATAATATAGGTGTTTATGTGTCAATTATTATCAAACAGAATGCCGAAGGACAAGAAACTACCGTGGAGATTGACATTGCTGGAGAAAAGGTATTTATCTACAAACATTTCCACATTGTCCTTGTGTAATATAATATTAACGAGTCATTAGTACTGTATTTACTAAAAGGTGATAGGTAGTAAATTATTGTAAACTCTAGGAATTGTAAAGATTATATTGAAGTTTATCCATTATAGAGAAACATTATAAATATTTATTGTTGTATTGTATTTGTCACCATTATATAGTTTACAGCTCAAGGACTTGTCATCACTGCTAGAAACTATCTTGATGTTTATCCCTATGATAAATGGTCAGCCAAGGTACTCAATTAATATCCAATACTTGTATTAGTTGTCATAGTAACTATTTATTTCACTATAGACCATTCCGTTCTATCAACTACATTCTAGCTTTCAACCATCTTCCATTGAAGTTAGTAGTTATAATAGAAAGTAGTGTTTTACTTTGTTGTGCGATAATTCATATTTGTTACTATATATAGAAATTGCATGATTTTGGTTTGATCTAAAGATTTATAGAAGCTCTTTATATCATTGTTTTAGATGGTGGATGGTGAAACTACTCCTCCACCACTTTTACAAGAGGCCGATCTAATTGCATTAATGGAGAAACATGGAATAGGTAACCTGCTAGAGGATATCTGGTAATCATTCTAGTTGCTTCAATAGGTACTGATGCTACACATGCTGAACATATAGAGACCATTAAGACACGAAGATATGTTGGTGTACAAGATGATGGTAGTTTTATACCTGGAGAGCTAGGAATAGGTCTTGTAGAAGGTAGAAATAAGTGATGGTGGAAATTAATTAACCAGTATTGTAGAAATTAATTAACCAGTGATGATAGAACTTAATTAACCAGTATTGTAGAAATTAATTAACCAGTAATGGTAGGTGTTGAGTTTGGATTTAGCTGTGGTTGTTATGATTTACATACATGTAACCATGGGTGTATATTGTAAACGCCATTCACATTCACTTTGATCTCAGTAAAATGTTCATAACATTAGTTAGTAATGACTAACAATCTTTTTACCTGTACCATTACCTTCCCACACTTTTTGTACATATCTAATTTCACTCTTTATTGAGTTAATCGTCATCACATCCTAATTTTGAGGTCGTTATGAATGGGAACTAACTTTACTTCTGCATTAATATATAATAATTAATTATACAGCTCATGCTCTTGTAATAAGCTATGATAGATCCAGTGGCGTGGAAACAACCAGTCATTCAGGACATAGGCCAATAATGTACTTAATATAATGAATGTCTGGTAAATTGAAACTGAAAGGACACGGAGAGCAGGATCAGACTGATGAAAATACATGTAGATCAAAATGTCTGGCAGTCTTTCAATATTTCCACATACCTGCATAGATGATACATCATTGTGCATGTTATTAAGCATACCAGATACAAATATGTATATTATTAGGTTATGATGAAATGGGATATGAACTTTCCAAACCAAAACTACGATCTGAACTGGAATCAGACCTGAAAAGGTATATACATCATTACATCAAATTTACCACAATATTAACATATTTAATATTAATCTCGATTTTGAGATTTTAATTTTTTGATCCAGAATTTGTCTAGGGAATCGAGCTAAGCAAGGTAAAATAATTATGACGATGAACTGAATTTACACATCATATATAAATAATAATACCTACACTGTGATTTTCATAGATGTAATAGATGAAACACTGCAGAAGTACAAGACTGTATTTTTACAAGCCAAACAACAGGTAACTTCGCCATAAAAAGTTTCCATGTTTCAATTTCAAAATATCTAATATATTTATATGTACATGTATTTACTAGGCACAAAAACTTGATCATGCTCTTGCCAAATATTTTGGTCCGCCACAACAAGTGACTGAAGAAACAAGTATGATTTAATGTCTAGTTTCTTTCTGTCCTATATATTTGTCTGTCTTTGTCTGTTTCTCTCTCTCTGTCTCTCTCTCTGATGTTCTTCTCTTCATTCCTCTTTCCCCTCTCTATATTCCAGTGGAGCCATCTATCTTGAGTGAGATTGTACGCAAGTGTCCTTACTGTAGCAGAGCAGATCTTGTAGTGAAGAGAAAAAGAGATGGAGGGTCTGTATATAAATAAGTTACTATCCTTTCCTTGTGCTTTTCCTATTAACCATGCATACATTCCGGGTTGTGCTAAAATCACTTAGTGGTCAAACAGTGATCTCCAAGATTTAGTTCAGCTACTATGAACTTCTTCCTATACCAGTAACACTGTAAGCACATGGTGGGTGAGTGGTGGTCTTTAAAAAAAAGCTCAGATCCAATCATTAAAGACAATATGGGCAGAACTCTGAATGTACTATATTATTATTATTATTATTATTATTATTATTATTATTATTATTATTATTATTCATTTGTCTTTTCTATTAGGTTTATGTTGAGTTGTTTAGGTTTTCCTGATTGTAAAGCTGTACAACATTTCCCTCAGTCTATCATTGATGCTAAACCAGATTCGAGTTTCTGTACTAATGTATGTACTTAATTATTAATATACAATACCCATCATGTATTCCATTCTCAGTGTCAACCTCGTCCTGTTCACCAACTGAAATTAAAATTCAGACCAGGATCAGTACCTCCATATCTTGGAATTGAATATGTTGGATGTACTACTTGTGATGACACACTCATTAATATGGTTGGGTTTAGACCAATCAAACTGAGTACTACCACTTCAGGTGAATATACTGAGCTGTATTACATGTATATATCAACAGAAGATATTTCACCTACCTCATTTTGATAGGTTCTGGTTCTTCTCAAAGTACACGTGGAAGAGGTGGAAGGGGAAGGGGAAGAGGAGGAGGAGGAGGAGGAGGAGGAGGAAATTGGAGGCCACCTGGACCTCCTCCTGGTCCTTCTTCTTCAGTAAGTAGAGGAAGAGGCAGTCCCTATACATCAAACTCACCTTCCTGGGGAAGAGGCCACGGAACATACAACAGGTCCCAAGGGCAAGAAAGTCCATCTGCTTTTGGTTCTCCTGCTATGGGTATAGGTAGGATAAGTAGAGGTGAAGGTGGAGTGGTTTGTATGTGTGGAGAAGAAGCAGTACTCCTCACAGTCAGGAATGAACAGAGTGCAAACAAAGGTTGGTATAGAGCTATTGCATTAGTGCCTTAGATCAACATATAATTATATATTTCTTGTGCATCATGTGAATATATGGATTGGTAAACTATATACATGACTAACTGCAATAACAAAGATATTGCAAACCTTTCTTTTTCAAAAGGTCGGCAGTTTTATAAATGTCCTAAAAGAGATGGAGATGGTAAATGCAGTTTCTTTCTTTGGGCAGACCAAGCATCAGATGGTGTCTCAAATCCTGGACCTTCATCTTCATTTTCAAACTATTCTTCCTATGGCTCACAAGGTACTAGGGGTCCCAAACACTATGAATTTTGTTAAAGCACTGTTATGAGTGCTGTGTATGGAAATTGTTTGCATGAGGGTGGGCTGAGAGGCATTTACAGCATGAATCAAAGTTGAGTCCAATATTATGTCTTTAAGAATAGATACACTTGGAGTAATACTTCAAGTTGTTGAATGAGACCCTTACATAATAAAGTCTATCTTGTAATATTATTAATTTATGATTGTAATCTCTGGATTTTGATTTTACAGATAGTTCTAGTAGACCTGGTTTCCTTCATACATCTCGAAGGTTGTTCAAAAGATAATTTGACGTTTCTGTTGTAATAATTGTTTTTGCTTTTATTCTCTCTGAAACAATGCTACACTCCCTATAGGGGCACAAGAGGTGGTATGAGAGGAGGAAGAGGAGGAAATACCTGTCAATGTGGACTACCATCTGTGCAGTGAGATGAATAATTTTATGCATAATGATATATAAAATAACGATTAATGTGTATAAATGTAGTATGGTTTTTATTGAATCAAATTTGGACTTTTTTTTTTTTAGGAAAACAGTGCGACAGGGAGCAAATGAGGGAAGAAGATTCAACACATGCCCCAAACCTAGAACAGAACAATGTGGGTATTTTGAGTGGTCAGATGAACCCAGTAGAGGGAGAGGAGGAGGAGGAAACTGGAGAGGAAAAGGAAGAGCAAGAACATCATCTTTTGTTCATGGTGACGATGGTGCACCATCAGCAAAGAGGAGGGCACCTCCAACTTGTAGCATATGTCGCATACCAGGACATACAAAGAGAACTTGTCCAAATACATGATATGATAGTAATTATAATTAGTATATTTATAATCATAAAAGTATGTTTATTTACTTCAAAACTACTTTTTGTAACCGTCATGCTAGATGTATGTATCTATAGCTAATATTAATTATAATTATAGTACTCTGGTACTCCCCTATATTCGAATGAAAGATTTTAATGGTTGGTTCTCATTGGGTTCTCAAAATGTATAATTATATATTTGCAGATATATATACCAGTTGTTTACCTTTGTTGTCTACAGAAGAATTACAATTATAGTTTTTATACTGAGGCCCTGCATGGACAAATACTGAAGAAATTAATATTCTTACCGAGAGATTTCAATCTCAAGCAAACCATTAAATTTTGATGCATAATTAGATATAATATATATATATATATAATTATAATTACTGTTGTCTGAATTTGACAGACAGACAACGGTAATTATATATAGATAATATACTATATAATTAATTATACATGAATTATTATAATTTAAATTTAATAGTTAGTACTATTTATCTTGTGAATGAATATAAATTGGTTGAGACTGTTTTCTTCGTCTGAGTTGTGATTTCTTATCTTTACTTGCGGAAACAAAATTGGGTGCTACATTTATCTGAAAGTTTTTGAAATTTAAAGAGGTACCAAGATCTGTTAAACACAGCCTGTAATTAAAACTTACTGGTCTTGGATAAGGAATCTTGTAATGTAGAGCTGTGTGCAGAAAAGAATAGTATCTACTCGTCATCATAAACCTCATCCCTAGACTCACTTTGACATTGGACCCTATCATATATCTGTTAGCCCGGATTCACTTGAAATTAGACCCTATCATATCAAATCCATATATCCCCCCAGCTTTGACATTGGACCCTCTCATATCAAACCCATAATTATATCCTCCAAAACAATTTTTTTAAACTTTTGCTGCAATAAAGTCTAGGGACGAGACTTGTCTGCATTGCCACCAAATTTGCAAACTACTTGATTAATAATTTACCTATTTCTATTCTTGACGTTGCTTCATTTATACACATCTGTATCTCTTGTGCATCTGTTAACTGAAGGATTATATATCATATATTATATATCATATATATATATATATATATATATATATATATATATATATATTATCATTCAAGTAATTCATAATTTTATTGCCTGTTTGTTCTTCTGAAATAATCTTCTTGCCTCATCTTTTATGTAATTTCTCTCAGCATCTGTGTTTTGTTTGTCTAATGCTTGCCAACTGCGTGCTAGTCTGAATATCTGACGATACAGACGCAGTACTTGCTTTCTCATATACATCCTCATAAAATGGGTGTGTCGATAATATCGACACGCCCATATTTTAATTTATAATTAATTAATTAAAGGGGATCAGTGCAGAATTTTTGATACACCCACTAATGATAAGTAAGCTGTTTTGTACTGCAATTAATTATTTTATTACTTTATAAATCTATTCTATTTCTTTTTGTAGAGTTCCATTAGAATTTAATGGCTAAATCTATCCCTTTTACAAATACCGAGTGTGAGAGACCTAATTCTGAACAGACTATGGGGAACATACAACTATGTGGGAGAAATCAAGATGGATCTAATCAAGATGAAAGTAGTTCAAAGTCTGACGATGCTTTGCTTGACGTATCTGATGCTCGTGGCTCTCCGCAACCTATGCCTCGTCCATTACATAGTGCTTCTACAATAGAAAATGCACGCTATTCTGTCAACCAGTCACCTAGACCTGATCATGCAAATGATGACAGACATTTTGTTATTAATGAAGGAAGTCGGCTGCGTGTGTTTGCTGTTTTTGATGGTCACGATGGAAGCAAAGCATCAGAATTTGTTTGTGAATACATGAAACAGTTTTTTGAAAACCAATTTCTGTCCGAAGTTGAATCGGGTAGATCAACAATTGATGATATTTTGAAGAATGTTTTTCTTAAAACAGAAAAAGCTTTTTTTAAGAGTATAGAAGCTTTCATTGAAGAGAAACGGACAATTCAAGCCACTATACCAGGAGTAAGTTATAAGTAAATAACACATTCATGATATTGAAGGTTTTATTTTAGGTGGCTAATACTCTGTTTATTATTCATAATTACACAACACTAAGTGATTACTGACATTTACTTAAGCATAGTTATACTATTCAATAGCTAATTATGTTAATTTGTTAGAATACTTAGAAAAGTTTAACTTGTCCAACTCACTTTCTCAGATGCAGTCAATATATATGTCATAATTAACATAGTGATTGAACCAGCATAGTGCATATGCACACATTTAAAACTGTGAATTTATAATGAGCTCGGTTTCAATTCGATGCGATTCTACTTTAAACTATTTGGTCTTGTCGGTAATTACTTGAGTATTGCAGTCAATAATAGAATAATTTACTGACGTTGATGCTCCGGGAATGACCTCATAAAATATGCAGTCATTTTTATGGCCCGTAGGGCCATCCCTATGATTGCTTTCCCACGGGTTCGAACTATATATATATATATATATATATGTTTGTGTCACTTGCGCGAGTATGCGTTGTATACGTAGTTAAGGAAGTTGCGTCATTCCCGGGGGCTCGGTCAATTAATGGGTGTGGCGCGTAAAAGAATGCGCGCTCGAGCTCTAGAAACCAGCAGAAAGAAAGCCAAGTAGCTTACGTAGAAACTGGAACTAATAGCTAGCTATTCTGCCTGAAATATATTCCTAAAGTTCTCCAATGTCCTTTGAAAGGTCAGGAAAGTAGATAATCAAAATAATAACTATAATAAGCTGTTGTCTTTCATGCTTGATAAAGTCAGCCATGATTACTGAATGCTGGACACCACAAAGCAGTCATAGGTATACTTTTATCTACACCCACATTTGTAAAACAATCATTTCATAGTAAAATTCTCCTTGGTAGCCACCTTTCTCTCTCTAAAACAGTTAATAAACCACTGTTTTGCTCATGCTGTACAGGAAATATATAGCACTCGGGGTGGGGGCTCGAATCAAGGCCTTGATTATAGTTATTATTTTGATTATCTACTTTCCTGACCTTTCAAAGGACCTTGGAGAACTTTAGGAATATATTTCAGGCAGAATAGCTAGCTATTAGTTCCAGTTTCTACGTATCCCATAGGGATGTTTTTTCTCAATATATCTTGTTTATGTCAAATTTTGTTTCTAGGGACTAAGCTCATATGAGGCATACATGCTTTTTCCAACAAAAGTCTCCCGTCTTCAAGAACTAGAACCTGAAATATCTGGGGGTACCACTGCAGTAGTAGCAGTAATTATAGGGGATACTATTCATGTAGCTAATACTGGAGACGCCAGAGTAGTTCTAGTTCAAAAATTTTCAGACGGATCATTAGTTACCACACAGGTATTATAAATTATTTATTTAATTATAATCACTGATTAATAAGAATAGCATTAAAGAATCTGTGAATCTATTATGACTGAGCATTCTAAAATCTAACACAATATAGTTATCAGTGGATCACACAGTTGAGAATGAAGATGAGTTAATTAGATTACAGGCTTTAGGACTAGACCCAGAAGATCTTAAGAAAACAGGACGACTGGGAAGTCAAGAGAATACCAGATGTATTGGAGACTATGGTATCAAGCAGGGATATAAGGATGTGGAAACTATAAGGTCAACATTTTAGTTTAAGCTAGAGATGTATTTCATTTACCATGTGGTAATGCATAATGTATTGCTATAATATAGTCTGTTCACATTCACGATGACCTCAAAATTAGGATATGATGACTTTATGTAATATAGTATAGTTTAATTTCATAAGGTTAATAATACATGATTGTTCTGTAACTCAATAATGGATTGACATTTGACACACAAAAGAACGGGAAGGATAATTATATGAAAATGGTACAGGTAAAAAGATTGTTGGTCATTCCAAACTAAAGTTATGAACATTTTTTTGAGGTCATGGTGAACGTGAATGACCTTTAGTTTTTCACTGAACTTCAGCTTCCTAACAGAACAAGTATTACTTGAACTCTTGAACTTTGAACCCTTGAACCCTCTGTTTGTTATCTACATAAGTATTTCAATTACAAGTTTCTTAACAGTGTTAAATGAATGTATTTTTATCTGATATGCTTTATTCCACAGTCAAGCCATTGAACCGCCTGGAATTGCTATTCCCAGTATAACTGATTATAAAATTACAAAGACAGATACTTATCTTCTGCTAATGTCTGATGGTGTATACAAGAGTATAGAAAACATACAAGATCCTTCTTCTACTGCCAGTGATGCTATGAATTATCTAGTTGAGAAATTACAAATAGCAGAGGAGAAGACTCCGAGTAATTTTGCTGATGTTGCTTCAATACTTTTAGATGACCTGAAAGAAACTCACGAGAAAACTTATCAAAACCATGCAAATATTGATCCTCGCTCTCCACTCGCTGTACAATGTCGGAAAAGAGATGATATGACATTAATTGTGTATTGTTTTGCACACACTTAACACACACACACACACACATACACTACAATATACACATTTTTTGAAGTGTGTATTATGCAAAACAAGTGAAGAAATAAAACTTGTATTTGCTATACTGTTGATGCTAACTTGTTATTTAATAAAACAATACAGGTGTGGAATGTGGAGTCATTTTTGGAGGTGATAATTATACTCACATGATACATTTATATAAACTGTTGGTCATTCACCATATTGGGTAGTTAGAGAAGCCTGACAATGGTTCTACCTTTCTGCATCTTTTACCTATTTCTTTGCATCCAAGCTGAAGTGATCAATATCCAACCAACTTCCAAATCGTGTGAAGATATTCATGGTACAAGTACACGAAATGACACTTTACAAGATGGACTAGATAATATATCATCTAATACTGTTTTGATACTTAGCCCAGGTTGTCATTATCTTAACAGGTTTACACCTGTAATGAGTAAAACCAACATCAGTATTATTGGTGATGGCAACTCTTCAGATGATATTGTCATTACTTGTGAGAATGGAGTGGGAGTTGTATTTCTCAATGTAAGCCAGTTAGAGGTGAAAGGATTGACGTTTACACAATGTAATTTGACTGGTCAAAATCTCAATAAAACACTCAGCAATATCAAAGGTATGTCTGTCTTCAGTCTAGTGTTTGATATCCCAACATCTGTTGAAGTGACTTTACTAATTGCTAATTCCATTGATGTCACAATTGATAAAGTGTATATAAATGATACACATGGATATGGACTCATAGCAATTAATGTGCTTGAAAGTTTTGTGATTACCTCAAGTGTCATTTCAAATAATTATAATCGTGATTGTTATTATGTTGACCCTAGCTATTACCATGGCATAGGAGGAGGAGCTATAATTTTATATCACGACACCAAGTTACCATCCACACATTCACGTTTAGCCATAACTAATACTTCTTTTTTATACAACTCAAATTGTGGCTATTCCACATTTTCAGAGATTTATGCTGCGTACACAGATTCCCTTTTCATAGACAATGCTCAGTATGTCATTGGAGGAGGAGGAGGACTAACCATATATCTTATTCATCATGGTTACGATGTGACACTAGATATTTCCAACTGCTACTTTCAGAATAACACAGCACGTTTTGGTGGAGCTATATATGTTGGTGTTTTCATTGGTGTAAGTAATACAACCATTAGTATTGAGAATTCGACATTTCATCGCAATGGTCTATACCGGAGTAATATCTCAGATCCGGGTTTTACTACAACTGGACAAGGCATAACAATAGTTACTGATATATCATTCCCTTCATCTAACAATTCCACAGTTCCTATTGGTGTGAACAACTATATCATCAGAAATTGTAACTTTACTGAAAATGTAGCCTTTGCGGCAGCTGCTGTCTTGCTTTATTCTCGCTACATTACAATTACACCCAACTTGATCCCTAATACCTTACTCTTTGACAAATGTAAGTTCTCTAAAAACAAAGCCTACATTGGTTCTGCTGTGTACCTGTTTGAACAGAAGTACTCTGGTGTTCAACTAGGGTTAGATGTCATACTAAAGGACATAGAAGTATATGATAATGTGATATTAACTCGCACAGCAGGCTTATTAACTTCGTCTACATACGGTTATAATATCATTGAAATCTCGTCAATCCATGTATCTTTATGTGGTATAACACGATTTGCTAACAACAATGGCACACCAATACATGCAAAATCCAGTGTCCTACGCATTGATGGTGAAGCATACTTCACAAACAACACTGGTGCTTTAGGAGGAGCTTTGGGTCTAATAGCTGCATCATTCCTTATTATTAATAAAAACTCACATGTGAATTTCTTTCGTAATCAAGCATTCTATTATGGAGGTGCTATCTACACTGAATATACAGGAAGTGAATATGCTGGCAACTATTTTGATTGCTATCTATTCTTTGATAAAATTGATTTGGAATGTACTCGTTTTAAAAACTGTATAGATCCTACGACACTCAATATCACAGTGAGCTTTAATCTCAACCAAGCTTCAACAGCTGATGTTGTTTATGGTTCTACTCTACAAACATGTCCATGGGTTGATAAACTCAGAACATCATGCAATAGTAGCTCTTCTGTGTATGACCTTCTTGGTGAATGTGGTATTTTTCAATACACTCAAAATTTAAGTAGCCAATCGTTGGCTACACCACCTTATAGAATATCTACTAGTATTAATAGCAGCAGTCCACTGATGCCTGGTCAACAGTTGATGGTCACTATGAATGCATATGACCGCTTTGAACAAATAGTACCTGATCCAATTACCTCTGATGTGATTGACAATCTTGCTGTTGGTGAAACAAAATCAGTACTAGGAGAAAGTGGCTACTGGTTTATCGATCGTCAGAAATTTCACAATGTCCCTGTTTCTATACGCTCTGAACATGAGCCAATGCAACAAGAAGAAATTGAGGTGGGGATATTTTCAGTGACATCATCTACTGCACCAGCCTATATTAATGTCACTCTTCGAGAATGCTATCTAGGATTTGAATTTGATTACAATGGCTCACAAAATTACAAAACTTGTATTTGTACCCGATTGTTACAAAATCGTAGTGACATAAATTGTGATGCAGATACAGCAACCATTACTGTACCAAATGGTAAATGGGTGGGTTATGTATCAGGCAATCATCTTGCTATTCACAGTTGTGTTTTTAATTATTGTAAAATTGGAGGTGCTAAAATAACAAATGGTGACTTTGATGTACAATGTAATGAGGGGTTTGGGAGAGTCGGAGTTCTCTGTGGACAGTGTAGAGAAGGATACAGTATTCAATTTGGAACAAACAAATGTAGTAAATGCTCAAACTATACCATCTTTTTTCTGATATATTTTGCATTGATGGGAGTTTCTTTAATTGGAACAATTGGCAGACTAGGAATTACAGTTGCTCATGGATTTCTAAACAGCATTCTGTTCTACAGTAATATCATCACACCCTATCAGTCATACTTAATATTAAATCCCTCTTACTACTCCATAATGTATCCAATTGTGATCCTCAATCTTGATATAGGTTTCCCTGTATGTTTCTACAATGGTATGACATCACTGGTGAGATCGTATCTCAATTTTGTGTTTCCTATATACTTGTGGATCCTTATGGGCATTTATACTCTTTTGTTTCGATATCAATGGTGGCAAAGACGATGGACGAATACCAATCCTGCTCAAGTATTTGCAAGTGTAATGCTCATGAGTTTTACTTCAACACTACGTGCATGTACTGCTGCTCTAAGTATTACACATTTAGACAATACAGACCATCCCTGGCGCTGGGCCATTGATCCATCAGTTGTGTATTTCAGTCCTGAACATGCTCCACTGGGAGTATTAAGTATTATCATAATTTTAATCTACATTATTCCGGCTCCATTATTTCTACTCTTCCCTCCATTGACATTAAGAACACCATGGGGAAAAAAATTTCTGCCAATTTACGATGCATTCTGGGCACCTTTCAGACCTGGTTATCAATTCTGGGTTGGTCTTCGACTGTTCCTTCGACTATTACCTTTCATATTTGCACTATATGTACCCAATCCATTAAATATTCTACTCCTGGGTATTTTTGCAGTATTCTATCTTCTTGTACACATCTACTTCAAACCATTTAAGGGAGAGGCACAGAATTTTCTGGACGTTTATCTAACACTGAATATAATATTACTGGCCATTGGGTCCCTGTACTTCTCTTTAAAAATTAATAATGCTCAGAGTGAAGACAGTGTGATGAATGATGAAAAGAACGAAATTGTGTACGTATCATTGGTTGTATTCCTTGTATATATAGCATTTCTATGTGTGTACATATACCATTTGGTGCTGAAATATGAATGCTTACAAAACCGACTGAAGTCTTTGCAACATAAATTTCGAGCTCGCTTCTCAAAAAAGAAAGAAACTTCGATTATTCAAAGCACAGACAATTCTGGCAGTAGTGATTATAGTTTGACAGGGAATATTAATAGCATTCCTACACCACCTACTTTCTCTGAGCTCAGGGAACCACTTTTGGAGGATATCCCATATGATCAAAGAAAGACTTAACTGTGACTGTTATAACTATTAAATAAGTGAAGTGTTGTTAATTGTTTAAGTATATACTTTATTATACTAATGAGTGCTTATTTTTAATCATCTTTTATAATTTTTATAACATACAAACAAAATTTTACTAAATGCATGGGTTCAAAAGTTTTGAACGATTTTGTAAATGCTGAGATCGAGAAAGCCTTTCAAATATTCACCCATTTTTTCTCCATTGACGACTTGGCTATACAATGTTGAAAAAGAGACGACATGACACAAACTAAGTGCCTGGTAGACACTTTGTATGTAACACCAATAAATAGTAATTGCTGAAAA
Source organism: Petrosia ficiformis (assembly GCA_947044365.1). NCBI lineage: Eukaryota > Metazoa > Porifera > Demospongiae > Haplosclerida > Petrosiidae > Petrosia > Petrosia ficiformis. The sequence continues at coordinate 5,634,154 of OX345643.1, forward strand.
AAGAATTAACTGTAATTAAAAATGCATTTTTGTGTAATCATTGGCTATACAATGAGATGGCGATGGCATGACATTTAATACAATGCTATACTGTATAATCAATACTACAACATTGTCTCGTTATTTTATTAAAACAACTCATAGCTGTATAGTATAGTTATTACTGCTATAAAGAAATATTTCCTTTTGAGAAGTGTGATAGTCCCATAATCTACATATTTGTATAAACTGCTATATCACATGTATAATGTATGTCCATTCCTTGATTATATAATGCTATACTGTTGGTGCTATATACCTTGTTATTTAATAATTATTATATACAGGTGTGGAGTGCTTATACTCACATGATACATTTGTATAAACTATTGGTCATTCAGATAAATCCATATTAGGTAGTCAGAGAAGCCTGACAATGGTTCTACCTTTCTCCTATTTCTTTGGGGTAAAAAATTTCTGCCAATTTACGATGCATTCTGGGCACCTTTCAGACCTGGTTATCAATTCTGGGTGGGTCGTCGACTGTTCTTACAACTACTACCTTTCATATTTGTACTATGTGTACCCAATCCTTTAAATATTATACTCCTGCAGTATTCTATCTTCTTGTACACATCTACTTCAAATCATTTAAGGGAGAGGCACAGAATTTTCGGAAATATGAATGCTTACAAAACCGACTAAAGTCTTTTCAACATAAATTTCAAGCTCGTTTCTCAAAAAAGAAAGAAACTTTGAATATTCAAAGCACAGACAATTGTTGCAGTAATGATTATAGTTTGACAGGGAATATTAATAGCATTCCTACTTACTCTGAGCTCTAAAGTACATACTTTATTATACTAATGAGTGCTTATTTTTTAATCATCTTTTATAATTTTTATAACATACAAACAAAATTTTACTAAATGCATGGCTTCAAAAGTTTTGAATGATTTCGTAAATACTGAGATTGAGAAAGCCTTTTAATATTGACCCATTTTTACTCCATTGACAACTTGGGTATACAATGTTGAAAAAGAGACGACATGAACAAACTAAGTGCCCGGTAGACTCTTTATATGTAACACTAATTAATACTAAATGCTGAAAAAAGAATTAACTGTAATTAAAAATGCATTTTGTGTAATCATTGGCTATACAATGTCATAAATGAGATGGCATGACATTTAATGTAATGCTATACTGTATAATCAATACTACAACATTGTCTCATTATTTACAACTCAGTAGCTGTATGGTTATTACTGCTATTTCCTTTAGAGAAGTGATATAGTCCCATAATCTACATATTTGCTATATCACATGTATAATATTATGTCCATTCTTTGATTATATACACTGCAAAAATAGAATTGTTATAATAACAAATGTATTCCGTTAGTGCAGTTTGTAAGGATTTAACAATTAGTTGGTTGTTCAAGATACATAAATCTAACGCCATAGCTACATTAAAATATGTAAAATATATATGTTCCAATTATAATCAATTTTAATGCCTAATATCTCATATTAGATGCACAAAGAAGGTTTGGAAACCTACAAGGATTTAATTAAAATATTTATTCTGCTTCTTTGTATATCTATTAGACAGGACAAGGAAATTGGAATTGCAATTATTGGATTATAATTAGTACAAGTACATGTATGTCACTATGCAGTCATAACAACCTACAGGACCAATTAAATTACAATTTCCACTATTCCTTGCCAATAAATTAGTTATTTTAACAATTTCATTTTTGGACTGTAATGCTATACTGTTGATGCTACCTTATTATTTAATAATTATTATATACAGCCGTGGAGTGCTTATACTCACATGATACATTTGTATAAACTATTGATTAAATCCATATTGGGTAGTTAGAGAAGCCTGACAATGGTTCTGATATTTAGCAGGAAATTTTTGTGATTAACTTCAAAACCTCAAGTTGAGTGTTAGAGAAGCCTGACAATGGTTCTACCTTTCTGCATCCATTACCTATTTCTTTGCATCCAAGCTGAAGTGATCAATATCCAACCAACTTCCAAATCGTGTGAAGATACTCAATACCATGGAACAAGTACACGGAATGACACTTTACAAGATGGACTAGACAATATATCATCTAATACTGTTTTGATACTTAGCCCAGGTTGTCATTATCTTAACAGGTTTACACCTGTAATGAGTAAGACCAACATCAGTATTATTGGTGATGGCAACTCTTCGGATGATATTGTCATTACTTGTGAGAATGGAGTGGGAGTTGTATTTCTCAATGTAAGCCAGTTAGATCTGAAAGGATTGACATTTATCCAATGTAATTTGACTGGTCAAAATCTCAATAAAACACTCAGCAATATCAAAGGTATGTCCGTCTTCAGTCTAGTGTTCGATATCCCAACATCTGTTGAAGTGACTTTACTAATTGCTAATTCCATTGATGTCACAATTGATAAAGTGTATATAAATGATACACATGGATATGGACTCATAGCAATTAATGTGCTTGAAAGTTTTGTGATTACCTCAAGTGTCATTTCAAACAATTATAATCGTGATTGTTACTATGTTGACCCTAGCTATTACCATGGCATAGGAGGAGGAGCTATAATTTTATATCATGACACCAAGTTACCATCCACACATTCACGTTTAGCCATAACTAATACTTCTTTTTTATACAACTCAAATTGTGGCTATTCCACATTTTCAGAGATTTATGCTGTGTACACAGATTCCCTTTTCTTAGACAATGCTCAGTATGTCATAGGAGGAGGAGGAGGACTAACCATATATCTTATTCATCATGGTTACAGTGTGACACTAGATATTTCCAACTGTTACTTTCAGAATAACACAGCACGTTTTGGTGGAGCTATATATGTTGGTGTTTTCATTGGTGTTAGTAATACAACCATTAGTATTGAGAATTCGACATTTCATCGCAATGGTCTATCCCAGAGTAATATCTCAGATCCAGGTTTTAGTACAACTGGACAAGGCATAACAATAGTTACAGATATATCGTTCCCTTCATCTAACAATTCCACAGTACCTATTGGTGTGAACAACTATATCATCAGAAACTGTAACTTTACTGAAAATGTAGCCTTTTCAGCAGCTGCTGTCTTGCTTTATTCTCGCTACATTACAATTACACCCAACTTGATCCCTAATACCTTACTCTTTGACAAATGTAAGTTCTCTAAAAACAAAGCCTACATTGGTTCAGCTGTATACCTGTTTGAACAGAAGTACTCTGGTGTTCAACTAGGGGTAGTTGTCATACTAAAGGAAATAGAAGTATACGATAATATGATATTAACTCCTGCAGCAGGCTTATTAACTTCGTCTACATACGGTTTTAATATCATTGAAATCTCGTCGATCAATGTATCTTTATGTGGTATAACACAATTTACTAACAACGGTGGCACACCAATACACGCAAAATCCAGTGTCCTACGCATTGATGGTGAAGCATACTTCACAAACAACACTGGTGCTTTAGGAGGTGCTTTGGGTCTAATATCTGCATCATTCCTTATTATTAATAAAAACTCACATGTGAATTTCTTTCGTAATCAAGCATTCTATTATGGAGGTGCTATCTACACTGAATATACAGGAAGTGAATATGTTGGCAACTATTTTGATTGCTATCTATTCTTTGATAAAATTGATTTGGAATGTTCTCGTTTTAAAAACTGTATAGATCCTACGACACTCAATATCACAGTGAGCTTTAATCTCAACCAAGCTTCAACAGCTGATGTTGTTTATGGTTCTACTCTACAAACATGTCCATGGGTTGATAAACTTAGAACATCATGTAATAGTAGTTCTTCTGTGTATCACCTTCTTGATGAATGTGGTATTTTTCAATTTACTCAAAATTTAACTACCCAATCGTTGGCTACACTGCCTTATAAAATATCTACTAGTATTAATAGCAGCAGTCCACTGATGCCTGGTCAACAGTTGATGGTCACTATGAATGCATATGACCACTTTGAACAAATAGTACCTGATGCAATTACCTCTGATGTGATTGACAATCTTGCTGTTGGTGAAACAAAATCAGTACTAGGAGAAAGTGGCTACTGGTTTATTGATCGCCAGAAATTTCACGATGTCCCTGTTTCTATACGCTCTAAATATGAGCCAATGCAACAAAAACAAATTAAAGTGGGGATATTTTCAGTGACATCATCTACTGCACCAGCCTATATCACTGTAAATATTCGAGAATGCTATCTAGGATTTGATTTTGATAACAATAGCTCACAGAATTACAAAACTTGTATTTGTACCCGATTGTTACAAAATCGTAGTGACATAAATTGTGATGCAGATACAGCAACCATTACTGTACCAAATGGTAAATGGATGGGTACTGTATCAGGTAATCGTCTTGCTGTTCACAGTTGTATTTTTAATTATTGTAAAATTGGAGGGGCTAAAATAACAAATGGTGTTTTTGATGTACAATGTAATGAGGGGTTTAGTAGAGTCGGAGTTCTCTGTGGACAGTGTAGAGAAGGATACAGTATTCAATTTGGAACAAACGAATGCAAAAAATGCTCAAACTATTATCTCTTTCTTCTAATATATTTTATTGTAGCGGGAGTTATTTTAATATGGATGATTGGTACATTAGGAATTACTGTTTCTCATGGATTTCTAAACAGCATGCTGTTCTATTGTAATATTGTTACACCATATCAGTCATACTTACTGTCTAATTCGTTTTACTATCCCATAATGTATCCAATTGTGATCCTCAATCTTGATATGGGTTTCCCTGTATGTTTCTACAATGGTATGACATCGCTGGTTAGATCCTATCTCCATTTTGTGTTTCCTATATACCTGTGGATGCTTATGGGCATTTATACTCGTTTGAGTCGATATCAATGGTGGCAAAGACGATGGACGAATACCAATCCTGCTCAAGTATTTGCAAGCGTAATGCTCATGAGTTTTACTTCAACACTACGTGCATGTACTGCTGCTCTAAGTATTATACGTTTAGACAATACAGACCATCCCTGGCGCTGGGCCATTGATCCATCAGTTGTGTATTTCAGTCCTGAACATGCTCCACTGGGAGTATTAAGTATTATCATAATTTTAATCTACATTATTCCGGCTCCATTATTTCTACTCTTCCCTCCATTGACATTAAGAACAGCATGGGGAAGAAAATTTCTGCCAATTTACGATGCATTCTGGGCACCTTTCAGACCTGGTTATCAATTCTGGATTGGTCTTCGACTGTTCCTACGACTATTACCTTTCATATTTGCACTGTATGTACCCAATCCATTAAATATTCTACTCCTGGGTATTTTTGCAGTATTCTATCTTCTTGTACACATCTACTTCAAACCATTTAAGAGAGAGGCACAGAATTTTCTGGACGTTTATCTAACACTGAATATAATACTACTGGCCATTGGGTCCTTGTACTTCTCTTTAAAAATTAATAATGCTCAGAGTGAAGACAGTGTGATGAATGACGAAAAGTACGAAACTGTGTACATATCATTGGTTGTATTCCTTGTATATATAGCATTCCTATGTGTGTACATATACCATTTGGTGCTGAAATATGAATACTTACAAAACCGACTAAAATCTTTGCAACATAAATTTCGAGCTCGCTTCTCAAAAAAGAAAGAAACTTCGAATATTCAAAGCACAGACAATTCTGGCAGTAGTGATTATAGTTTGACAGGGAATATTAATAGCATTCCTACTTACTCTGAGCTCAGGGAACCACTTTTGGAGGATATCCCATATGATCAAAGAAAGACTTAACTGTGACTGTTATAACTATTAAATAAGTGAAGTGTTGTTAATTGTTTAAGTATATAGTTTATTATACTAATGAGTGCTTATTTTTAATCATCTTTTATAATTTTTATAACATACAAAAATTTTACTAAATGCATGGGTTCAAAAGTTTTGAACGATTTCGTAAATACCGAGATTGAGAAAGCCTTTTAATATTGAACAACTTTTTCTCCATTGACAACTTGGCTATACAATGTTGAAAAAGAGACGACATGACCCAAACCAAGCGCCCAGTAGACTCTTTATATGTAACACTAATTAATACTAAATGCTGAAAAAAGAATTAACTGTAATTAAAAATGCATTTTTGTGTAATATTGGCTATACAATGAGATGGCATGACATTTAATATAATGCTATACTGTATAATCAATACTACAACATTGTCTCATTATTTACAACTCAGTAGCTGTATGGTTATTACTGCTATTTCCTTTAGAGAAGTGATATAGTCCCATAATCTACATATTTGCTATATCACATGTATAATATTATGTCCATTCTTTGATTATATACACTGCAAAAATAGAATTGTTATAATAACAAATGTATTCCGTTAGTGCAGTTTGTAAGGATTTAACAATTAGTTGGTTGTTCAAGATACATAAATCTAACGCCATAGCTACATTAAAATATGTAAAATATATATGTTCCAATTATAATCAATTTTAATGCCTAATATCTCATATTAGATGCACAAAGAAGATTTGGAAACCTACAAGGATTTAATTAAAATATTTATTCTGCTTCTTTGTATATCTATTAGACAGGACAAGGAAATTGGAATTGCAATTATTGGATTATAATTAGTACAAGTACATGTATGTCACTATGCAGTCATAACAACCTACAGGACCAATTAAATTACAATTTCCACTATTCCTTGCCAATAAATTAGTTATTTTAACAATTTCATTTTTGGACTGTAGTGCTATACTGTTGATGCTACCTTATTATTTAATAATTATTATATACAGCCGTGGAGTGCTTATACTCACATGATACATTTGTATAAACTATTGATTAAATCCATATTGGGTAGTTAGAGAAGCCTGACAATGGTTCTGATATTTAGCAGGAAATTTTTGTGATTAACTTCAAAACCTCAAGTTGAGTGTTAGAGAAGCCTGACAATGGTTCTACCTTTCTGCATCTTTTACCTATTTCTTTGCATTAAAGCTGAAGTGATCAATATCCAACCAACTTCCAAATCGTGTGAAGATACTCAATACCATGGAACAAGTACACGGAATGACACTTTACAAGATGGACTAGACAATATATCATCTAATACTGTTTTGATACTTAGCCCAGGTTGTCATTATCTTAACAGGTTTACACCTGTAATGAGTAAGACCAACATCAGTATTATTGGTGATGGCAACTCTTCGGATGATATTGTCATTACTTGTGAGAATGGAGTGGGAGTTGTATTTCTCAATGTAAGCCAGTTAGAGCTGAAAGGATTGACATTTATCCAATGTAATTTGACTGGTCAAAATCTTAATAAAATACTCAGCAATATCAAAGGTATATCCGTCTTCAGTGTAGTGTTCGATATCCCAACATCTGTTGAAGTGACTTTACTAATTGCTAATTCCATTGATGTCACAATTGATAAAGTGTATATAAATGATACACATGGATATGGACTCATAGCAATTAATGTGCTTGAAAGTTTTGTGATTACCTCAAGTGTCATTTCAAACAATTATAATTGTGATTGTTACTATGTTGACCCTAGCTATTACCATGGCATAGGAGGAGGAGCTATAATTTTACATCATGACACCAAGTTACCATCCACACATTCACGTTTAGCCATAACTAATACTTCTTTTTTATACAACTCAAATTGTGGCTATTCCACATTTTCAGAGATTTATGCTGTGTACACAGATTCCCTTTTCTTAGACAATGCTCAGTATGTCATAGGAGGAGGAGGAGGACTAACCATATATCTTATTCATCATGGTTACGATGTGACACTAGATATTTCCAACTGTTACTTTCAGAATAACACAGCACGTTTTGGTGGAGCTATATATGTTGGTGTTTTCATTGGTGTAAGTAATACAACCATTAGTATTGAGAATTCGACATTTCATCGCAATGGTCTATACCGGAGTAATATCTCAGATCCGGGTTTTAGTACAACTGGACAAGGCATAACAATAGTTACTGATATATCGTTCTCTCATCTAACAATTCCACAGTTCCTATTGGTGTGAACAACTATATCATCAGAAATTGTAACTTTACTGAAAATGTAGCCTTTGCGGCAGCTGCTGTCTTGCTTTATTCTCGCTACATTACAATTACACCCAACTTGATCCCTAATACCTTACTCTTTGACAAATGTAAGTTCTCTAAAAACAAAGCCTACATTGGTTCTGCTGTGTACCTGTTTGAACAGAAGTATTCTGGTGTTCAACTAGGGGTAGTTGTCATACTAAAGGACATAGAAGTATACGATAATGTGATATTAACTTTTGCAGCAGGCTTATTAACTTCGTCTACATACGGTTATAATATCATTGAAATCTCATCGATCCATGTATCTTTATGTGGTATAACATGATTTGCTAACAACAATGGCACACCAATACATGCAAAATCCAGTGTCCTGAGCATTGATGGTGAAGCATACTTCACAAACAACACTGGTGCTTTAGGAGGAGCTTTGGGTCTAATATCTGCATCATTCCTTATTATATATTAATAAAAACTCACATGTGAATTTCTTTCGTAATCAAGCATTCTTATAGAATATCTACTCGTATTAATAGCAGCAGTCCACTGATGCCTGGTCAACAGTTGATGGTCACTATGAATGCATATGATCGCTTTGAACAAATAGTACCTGATCCAATTACCTCTAGTGTTATTGATAATCTTGCGGCTGGTGAAACAAAATCAGTACTAGGAGAAAGTGGCTACTGGTTCATCGATCATCAGAAATTTCACGATGTCCCTGTTTCTATACGCTCTGAACATGAGCCAATGCAAGAAGAAGAAATTAAAGTGGGGATATTTTCAGTGACATCATCTACCGCACCAGCCTATATCACTGTCAATATTCGAGAATGCTATCTAGGATTTGAATTTGATTACAATGGCTCACAGAATTACAAAACTTGTATTTGTACCCGATTGTTGCAAAATCGTAGTGACATAAATTGTGATGCAGATACAGCAACCATTACTGTACCAAATGGTAAATGGGTGGGTTATGTATCAGGCAATCGTCTTGCTGTTCACAATTGCATTTTTAATTATTGTAAAGTTGGGGGTGCTTATATAACAAATGGTGACTTTGATGTACAATGTAATGAGGGGTTTGGGAGAGTCGGTGTCCTCTGTGGACAGTGTAGAGAAGGATACAGTATTCAATTTGGAACAAACAAATGTAGTAAATGCTCAAACTATACCATCTTTTTTCTGATATATTTTGCATTGATGGGAGTTTCTTTAATTGGAACAATTGGCAGACTAGGAGTTACAGTTGCTCATGGATTTCTAAACAGCATTCTGTTCTACAGTAATATCATCACACCCTATCAGTCATACTTGATATTAAATCCCTCTTACTACCATAATGTATTCAATTGTGATCCTCAATCTTGATATAGGTTTCCCTGTATGTTTCTACAATGGTATGACGTCACTGATGAGATCGTATCTCAATTTTGTGTTTCCTATATATTTGTGGATCCTTATGGGCATTTATACTCTTTTGTTTCGATATCAATGGTGGCAAAGACGATGGACGAATACCAATCCTGCTCAAGTATTTGCAAGCGTAATGCTCATGAGTTTTACTTCAACACTACGTGCATGTACTGCTGCTCTAAGTATTATACGTTTAGACAATACAGACCATCCCTGGCGCTGGGCCATTGATCCATCAGTTGTGTATTTCAGTCCTGAACATGCTCCACTGGGAGTATTAAGTATTATCATAATTTTAATCTACATTATTCCGGCTCCATTATTTCTACTCTTCCCTCCATTGACATTAAGAACACCATGGAGAAGAAAATTTCTGCCAATTTACGATGCATTCTGGGCACCTTTCAGACCTGGTTATCAATTCTGGGTTGGTCTTCGACTGTTCCTTCGACTATTACCTTTCATATTTGCACTATATGTACCCAATCCATTAAATATTCTACTCCTGGGTATTTTTGGAGTATTCTATCTTCTTGTACACATCTACTTCAAACCATTTAAGGGAGAGGCACAGAATATTCTGGACATTTATCTAACACTCAATATAATACTACTGGCCATTGGGTCCATGTACTTCTCTTTAAAAATTAATAATGCTCAGAGTGAAGACAGTGTGATGAATGACGAAAAGTACGAAACTGTGTACATATCATTGGTTGTATTCCTTGTATATATAGCATTCCTATGTGTGTACATATACCATTTGGTGCTGAAATATGAATGCTTACAAAACCGACTGAAGTCTTTGCAACATAAATTTCGAGCTCGTTTCTCAAAAAAGAAAGAAACTTCGAATATTCAAAATACAGACAATTCTTGCAGTAGTGATTATAGTTTGACAGGGAATATTAATAGCATTCCTACACCACCTACTTTCTCTGAGCTCAGGGAACCACTTTTGGAGGATATCTCATATGATCAAAGAAAGACTTAACTGTGACTGTTATTAGTGTTGTTAATTTTTGAAGTACCTTATTTGTTTTGCATTTTTATTAAAAAAGTATTTAATGAATGCTGATTTTAAAATCATTTTTTAATCGTTTTTATAACATACAAACCAAATTTTACTAAATGCATGGCTTCAAAAGTTTTGAGTGATTTCGTAAATGCTGATATCAAGAAAGCCTCTCAAATATTGACCTACTTTTTCTCCATTGACGACTTGGCTATACAATGTTGAAAAAGAGACAACATGACACAAACTAAGTGCCCCTTGTATATAACACCAATTAATTACTAAATCCTGAAAAAAGAATTAACTGTAATTAAAAATGCATTTTTTGTTGTAATCATTGGCTATACAATGTCAAAAATGAGATGGCATGACATTTATACTATACTACAACATTGTCTCATTATTTATATACAACTCAGCAGCTGTATGGTTATTACTGCTATTTCCTTTAGAGAAGTGTGATAGTCCCCTAATCTACATATTTGACATGTATAATATTATCTTGATTGCTATACTGTTGATGCTACCTTGTTATTTAATATACAGGTGTGGAGTGCTTATACTCACATGATACATTTGTATAAACTATTGCCGGTAGTTAGAGAAATTGAATTTTAGCAGGAAATTTAAGTGATAACTTCAAAACCTCAAGAATGCGGGGCTGAATGTGCTAACTTCAATTAAGTGTTAGAGAAGCCTGACAATGGTTCTACCTTTCTGCATCTTTTACCTATTTCTTTGCATTAAAGCTGAAGTGATCAATATCCAACCAACTTCCAAATCGTGTGAAGATACTCAATACCATGGTACAAGTACACGAAATGACACTTTACAAGATGGACTAGATAATATATCATCTAATACTGTTTTGATACTTAGCCCAGGTTGTCATTATCTTAACAGGTTTACACCTGTAATGAGTAAGACCAACATCAGTATTATTGGTGATGGCAACTCTTCAGATGATATTGTCATTACTTGTGAGAATGGAGTGGGAGTTGTATTTCTCAATGTAAGCCAGTTAGAGCTGAAAGGATTGACGTTTACACAATGTAATTTGACTGGTCAAAATCTTAATAAAACACTGAGCAATATCAAAGGTATGTCCGTCTTCAGTCTAGTGTTCGATATCCCAACATCTGTTGAAGTGACTTTACTAATTGCTAATTCCATTGATGTCACAATTGATAAAGTGTATATAAATGATACACATGGATATGGACTCATAGCAATTAATGTGCTTGAAAGTTTTGTGATTACCTCAAGTGTCATTTCAAATAATTATAATCGTGATTGTTACTATGTTGACCCTAGCTATTACCATGGCATAGGAGGAGGAGCTATAATTTTATATCACGACACCAAGTTACCATCCACACATTCACGTTTAGCCATAACTAATACTTCTTTTTTATACAACTCAAATTGTGGCTATTCCACATTTTCAGAAATTTATGCTGCATACACAGATTCCCTTTTCTTAGACAATGCTCAGTATGTCATTGGAGGAGGAGGAGGACTAACCATATATCTTATTCATCATGGTTACGATGTGACACTAGATATTTCCAACTGCTACTTTCAGAACAATGCAGCACGTTTTGGTGGAGCTATATATGTTGGATTTTTCATTGGTGTAAGTAATACAACTGTCAACATTGAGAATTCGACATTTCATCGCAATGGTCTATACCGAAGTAATATCTCAGATCCGGGTTTTACTACAACTGGACAAGGCATAACAATAGTTACTGATATATTGTTCCCTTCATCTTATAACTATCCTTCAATACCAATTGGTATTAACAACTATATCATCAGAAATTGTATCTTCACTGAAAATTTAGCCTTTTCAGCAGCTGCTGTCTTCATCTATTCCGGTTACATCACAATTACACCCAATTTGATCCCTAATATCATACTCTTTGACAAATGTATATTCTCCGAAAACAAAGCCTACATTGGTTCTGCTGTATACCTGATTGAACAGAAAAATTCTGGTGCTCAACTGGGCATACAAATCATACTAAAGGACTCGGAAGTTTACAATAATGCACTATTAACTTCTGAAGTTGGGTTTTCAAGTACGTCTACGACAAGTTCTAGTATCATTGAAATCTTGTCTGTTCATGTATCTTTATGTGGTATAACACGATTTGCTAACAACAATGGCACACCAATACATGCAAAATCCAGTGTCCTACACATTGATGGTGAAGCATACTTCACAAACAACACTGGTGCTTTAGGAGGAGCTTTGGGTCTAATATCTGCATCATTCCTTATTATTAATAAAAACTCACATGTGAATTTCTTTCGTAATCAAGCATTCTATTATGGAGGTGCTATCTACACTGAATATACAGGAAGTGAATATGCTGGCAACTATTTTGATTGCTATCTATTCTTTGATAAAATTGATTTGGAATGTGCTCGTTTTAAAAACTGTATAGATCCTACGACACTCAATATCACAGTGAGCTTTAATCTCAACCAAGCTTCAACAGCTGATGTTGTTTATGGTTCTACTCTACAAACATGTCCATGGGTTGATAAACTCAGAACATCATGTAATAGTAGCTCTTCTGTGTATGACCTTCTTGGTGAATGTGGTATTTTTCAATACACTCAAAATTTAAGTAGCCAATCGTTGGCTACACCACCTTATAGAATATCTACTAGTATTAATAGCAGCAGTCCACTGATGCCTGGTCAACAGTTGATGGTCACTATGAATGCATATGACCGCTTTGAACAAATAGTACCTAATCCAATTACCTCTAGTGTGATTGATAATCTTGCTGCCGGTGAAACAAAATCAGTACTAGGAGAAAGTGGCTACTGGTTCATCGATCATCAGAAATTTCATGATGTCCCTGTTTCTATACGCTCTGATCAAGAGCCAATTCAACAAGAAGAAATTGAGGTGGGGATTTTTTCATTGACATCTACTGCACAAACTCATATCACCATCAATATTCGAGAATGCTATCTAGGATTTGAATTTGATAACAATGGCTCACAAAATTACAAAACTTGTATTTGTATCCGATTGTTACAAAATCGTAGTGACATAAATTGTGATGCAGATACAGCAACCATCACTGTACCAAATGGTAAATGGGTGGGTTATGTATCAGGCAATCGTCTTGCTATTCACAGTTGTGTTCTTAATTATTGTAAAATTGGAGGTGCTAATATAACAAATGGTGACTTTGATGTACAATGTAATGAGGGGTTTGGGAGAGTCGGAGTCCTCTGTGGACAGTGTAAAGAAGGATACAGTATTCAATTTGGAACAAATGAATGCAAAAAATGCTCAAACTATTATCTCTTTTTGCTAATATATTTTATTGTAGCTGGAGTTGTTTTAATATGGATGATTGGTACATTAGGAGTTACAGTTTCTCATGGATTTCTAAACAGTATGCTGTTCTACTGTAATATTGTTACACCCTATCAGCAATACTTACTGTCTAATTCTTTTTACTATCCTATAATGTATCCAATTGTGATCCTCAATCTTGATATGGGTTTCCCTGTATGTTTCTACAATGGTATGACATCACTGGTTAGATGGTATCTCTTTTTTGTGTTTCCTATATACTTGTGGATCCTTATGGGCATTTATACTCGTTTGAGTCGATATCAATGGTGGCAAAGACGATGGACGAATACCAATCCTACTCAAGTATTTGCAAGTGTAATGCTCATGAGTTATATTTCAATACTACGTGCATGTTTTGGTGCTCTTAGTATTACACATTTAGAGAATGCAGACCATCTCTGGCGCTGGACCATTGATCCATCAGTTGTGTATTTCAGTCTTGAACATGCTCCAATGGGAGTATTAAGTATTATCATAATTTTAATCCACATTATCCCAGCTCCATTATTTCTACTCTTCCCTCCATTGACATTAAGAACACCATGGGGAAGAAAATTTCTGCCAATTTATGATGCATTCTGGGCACCTTTCAGACCTGGTTATCAATTCTGGGTTGGTCTTCGACTGTTCCTTCGACTATTACCTTTCATATTTGCACTATATGTACCCAATCCATTAAATATTCTACTCCTGGGTATTTTTGCAGTATTCTATCTTCTTGTACACATCTACTTCAAACCATTTAAGGGAGAGGCACAGAATTTTCTGGACATTTATCTAACACTGAATATAATATTACTGGCCATTGGGTCCATGTACTTCTCTTTAAAAATTAATAATGCTCAGAGTGAAGACAGTGTGATGAATGATGAAAAGTACGAAACTGTGTACATATCATTGGTTGTATTCCTTGTATATATAGCATTCCTATGTGTGTACATATACCATTTGGTGCTGAAATATGAATGCTTACAAAACTGGCTAAAGTCTTTGCAACATAAATTTCGAGCTCGTTTCTCAAAAAAGAAAGAAACTTCGAATATTCAAAGCACAGACAATTCTGGCAGTAGTGATTATAGTTTGACAACGCAACTTAATATCATTCCTAAACCACCTACTTACTCTGTGCTCAGGGAACCATTGTTGGATGATATTTGATAATTATGATGAAAAAGAAATATATCCATAATTAAAAAAAATAACTATGTGTAACTTTAAATATGTTGTGTGTTAGGTTTAAATTATTTCTGTCGATATAATTTTTAGTTGTGTAATTTTCTGGTATTGTTTTGGTTAGGGTACGTTTTGGTAGCCTTATCAATTTTTTTATTAGTTTAGTTTTAGTTTTGTTTCCAAATTTCTTTTTAGATTAGTTTTGGTACAAGATAATTTTCTAGTTTTAGTTTTGGTAAAAGCGGACAAAAGATAATCCTTACTAAAATATGGTTTGGTTTTAGTATACCATTTAGTATACCAAAACAAAACTATAATTTCCACCCTTCTCTGATTTATAATTATTATTATTATGAACATATAATGATGGTATCCTTGAAAACAAACAAGAGTTTTTATTTAATAAAACTAGTGAGAAGGTACGTGTAATATAATAAATAATAATAATACGAAATGTATACCAGATGTGAGAATGTTTGAGAAATGAAAATAACAAGCAAAACAAAAGTGACAGAAACATCAACAACAATTACTATAATGGAGTTTAATATCCTTAATGATACCACAGGCCTGTTATAAAAATAACAATAATGTGTTGTTACGCTAGCCCTACAGAACTATAGATATCACAGTTTTTATAACTCCATTCAGACATGTGTTATTTTAAAGTCGTTTTAAAGCTTTCTTTTTCTCTTTTTTCTTCTTCTCTACAACAGATGTAGTTCCAGATGCACCACTACTTTTATCAATGGTAGGCTTTTTAGTCTCTGTTTCATCTCCTTCCTTTGTGGTAACAGATAGATCACTACGAGTTGAAGACGCTCTTGACGGCTTTGCATGTATATCTGTCATCATTCTAGCATGTTTGGAGTATTCATCATATTGTTCTAATAAAAGTTTACCAGCTTCTTCGTTTAATGCAGATTCCGGATTGGGATAGATCAGTAAGCATTTCACAGTCTGTTGTGAAGTATTTAAAAAAAATGAATTTAGCTGAAAGTTTATGGTAGCATAATAATTTTATATTGACTAATTGGAGTTTATACCATATTATCATAGCAACGTAACAAGCAAATATTTCGACCTTTATAATTAATTTTGACAATCAAAGAGAAGTAACAAATGTACTCTACCTGTTAGATTACATTAAATCTTCTTAGCCTCAGCATTCCTTAGCTGGAATTTACAATATATAAAATTAATTTAAAAAGGAATGGGATTACTGGGATGTTGTGAGTAACCTCTGATATAGCATAAAGGCAGTGCCACTTTGATCATAATTATTAATATTAATTATTAATTTCTACAAACTAAGTATACATTACTTGCAGTGTTTCTTTTAGGTTATATCTTAAGGGTGGGGGTATGGATCAGTGGTACATGACGTTTGGTCAACAATATTCAATTAGCGTTGTAACACAGCATAAAGTTTAAAATTAAAGAGTGGGGGAGCGCCATGGTACCAACTTTTGAGGGAAACACTGTTACTTGCAGAATTTGCTGATAACCGTGACTTTAACAGGAATAGTGGAAGTTAGTAATTTCAATAATTTCACACATGTATTATTTTGGTAACACTTACTAATAGTATATGTTTAATCCCATGCTCTGGTTTCCAGTCTCGTTTGAGAGTGTTTACGCATATTGCACCATTCTTAGCCACATTGGGATGAAATATTTTAGTGAGGAAAAATCCTATAACAATTACACACTAATTAATATTGTCATTTAAAATTACTAACACACACACAGGAAGTGGCTTCATGTAACAGGCATTGTATCATTCTAGACAGTATCATTGTAAGGGTTGCATGTTGTCTTGTTACTATAAATAGTGGGTGGATTGTGGTTTTGTTAATGATTATAGTAGTGACAGTTACATACAGAAACTGTCACATAGAGCAAATAGATGGATAAATAGATAAATGGCTAGGATGATAGATAAATAGGATAGGTACATGTAGACAGATAGATAAATGGATAGGTAGATAGATAGATAGATAGATAAATGGCTAGGATGATATATAAATAGGATAGGTACATGTAGACAGATAGATAAATGGATAGGTAGATAGATAGATAGATAGATAGGATAGGTACATGTAGACAGATAGATAAATGGATAGGTAGATAGATAGATAGATAGATAAATGGCTAGGATGATAGATAGATAGGATAGGTACATGTAGATAGATAGATAAATAGATAGGATAGGTACATGTAGATAGATAATTAAATAAATGGATAGATGGACACACATGTATATAGGTACACACCTTGAGGAGGGGTAGCTGGGAATTCTTTTCCTAATACCAGCTTCATTCTGAACAATCCTCCTTCATAAGGTGTACCAGCTGCAAAATGATTATAATACAAAATACTTGCAGTCTAATTAGTAAGTATTATGAATGAAATTCAAGAAATAGAGAATATATCTATTTGGGTACTCAGTACCAGTACTCAATGGATTTATAAGACCCACAATGATACCAGTACTCGATGGATTTATAAGACCCACAGTGATACCAGTACTCAATGGATTTATAAGACCCACAGTGATACCAGTACTCAATGGATTTACAAGACCCACAATGATACCAGTACTCAATAGATTTATAAGACCCACAATGATACCAGCACTAAATGGACCCACAGTGATACCAGTACTCGATGGATTTATAAGACCCACAATGATACCAGTACTCAATAGATTTATAAGACCCACAATGATACCAGCACTAAATGGACCCACATTGATACCAGTACTCAATGGATTTATAAGACCCACAATGATACCAGTACTCAATGGATTTATAAGACCCACAATGATACCAGCACTAAATGGATTTATAAGACCCACAATGATACCAGTACTCAATGGATTTATAAGACCCACAATGATACCAGTACTCAATGGATTTATAAGACCCACAATGATACCAGTACTCAATGGATTTACAAGACCCACAATGATACCAGTACTCAATGGATTTATAAGACCCACAATGATACCAGTACTCAATAGATTTATAAGACCCACAATGATACCAGCACTAAATGGACCCACAGTGATACCAGTACTCGATGGATTTATAAGACCCACAATGATACCAGCACTAAATGGATTTATAAGACCCACAATGATACCAGTACTCAATGGATTTATAAGACCCACAATGATACCAGTACTCAATGGATTTATAAGACCCACAATGATACCAGTACTCAATAGATTTATAAGACCCACAGTGATACCAGTACTCAATGGATTTATAAGACCCACAATGATACCAGTACTCGATGGATTTATAAGACCCACAGTGATACCAGCACTAAATGGATTTATAAGACCCACAGTGATACCAGTATTGAATGAATTTATAATCGAACCACACACATCAGGGCTGGTTTGTTGGGATATGGGTGGATTACTATATCACTGAACTAATGGAATGTGTTCCCTAAATGCTATGATTTGATGATCTGGTAATTTAAGCTGAACTTTCAATACTAACAGACTCGGATATTAGCATATGTATATATATAATCATGAATGCAAAACTATATATAAGATTGCAAACAGTGTACACAATCGGAAGTCATCATATTTACCTGGTCCTTCAATGGTAGCTTGTATATCAGTAATATCTTCATCATTAATAAATATCTTGATACCTTCTGGAGGAGTTTCTGCTAGCCCTACTACTTCTCTGCTGACCTTTTTAATCACCTGAGGAGGAAAATTCTCCACATTACTGCTACTAGTTGAGGTCTACAAGAAATAAAGAACGTTTATTATTACCATGTATGTTTTTTAGTGCTATAAAAACTTACTGATGCCATCTGTTTAACTGCTGTAGTAATGTAGTTTGAATTTTGAAAATGGTTTAACCACGCCCACAAAATACGCGCGATCAGAGCCACGCCTTCACAAAAACTAATTATTATTCAAAAACACTATAAAATCATTCATTATAATACATTTATAAAGTGACTACAGACAAACAAATATTATTAACTAGCTCTAAAAATCATTTAATCCCTTATGATAAGGGAAACCCGATGGAAACATAATATATGGAGCAATGAATTTACCAGACTTGGTTTGTTCTTCAGTCAATTCAGGTTTCGGTGGTAGAGGTTTCTCTGGTATTGGAGGTTCTTCAAAAAGTCTTCTTGAAATTGGTTGGTCCCCTCTTCTCCCTGGCGCTCCTTTCGTATCATCATACCCAGGTCGTATTGACATATCACTCATACCAGTAGTAATGTGATGAATCCGAGACTGAGTTGGGTTATCTCTTGGATGTGTATTTGGGTTTACAATGGGAAACTGAGTATCAGGACGAGATGGCTTTTGTTCTGACATCCAAAGATTAGTTGGATGAGATGGAGGATCGTCACCTATTGATGATTCTGGTACAAAGATTCCGCCAGAGAGATGGCTAGGTCTCTGAGAAGGATATTCCCTATTATGACTAAGTATATGAGAGCTAGTAGGATCATTAATAGGTGTGTCCACTTGGTCAATCTCTGTCGATGTATCCCCAAGTGGGTGATTAAAATTGCGGACAATAAGTGTAGTATCATCCATTCTACCATCCATCATTGATTGCTGTTTTAATTGTTCTTTGATACGATTTACTGTAGCTTGTGCTACCCTATCAACTTGTCTGTGTAAAGACATCTCTTCGACTACTATTGCTGCAATCCCTTCGTGAACTACTTGAGGGTTTCCAGACTTAATAAAAGAACCATATGCCTCGTATAGTCCATCAGACATCAGTAAGAGAAATGAATTTTTTAGTGTTGATATAGTCCATGGACCATTTATGAACGGAATACAAGATCCGGGCTCTTCACCTGCAGAGCTGTTGAATTAAAATATTTCTATATATATCAA
Source organism: Petrosia ficiformis (assembly GCA_947044365.1). Taxonomy (NCBI): domain Eukaryota; kingdom Metazoa; phylum Porifera; class Demospongiae; order Haplosclerida; family Petrosiidae; genus Petrosia; species Petrosia ficiformis. The sequence continues at coordinate 5,654,150 of OX345643.1, forward strand.
GAGTTAAGTCTGAACTGAATGGATGGATAGATGTATGAAGGACCGGATAGATGAATGGATGGAGGGATGGATGCATAGACAGATAATGGAGAGAATGACAGAGAGAGAAAGAGACAGGCAAGCAGATGGAAAGAAAGATTGAGACAAAGAGAGACAGAGAAAGGAGATGGGAATAGTGTGGTTGAAAAGAGAGAGACACTCACCTTAATACATCCACTTCTTTATATCCACCTTTTATGGAATAGTCACCGATGGATCTCGTAATCTGAAAAGGCCCAAGACGACCAAATTGAAGTAAGCTCTGAACATCAAGTCCTAATTGATGTAACCGCTTCTGTTCTCCGGGATTATATATATTATGATCATCAGATAACTGAGAAGCTGTCAGGACACCATCGATGTTCTGACAAAGAATGGCACGAGAATCACCAACATTAGCAATATATAACCTGTAAGATCAAAAACTAGTTATTAAAATATTTATAAACTAGTAAATCAAGGAATAGAAATGATTTTCTACCTATATAATGGTAAAGGTAAATAAATGTATAGTTGTCTACCCAAGGTATAGATATTAGATAGTATAGGCAAGTAATATAGGACAGATACAGATATTTATCGGACCAAGGATTGAAACTTTATAGTACTATAATTTTACTGTAGAGAGAGATCGATATAACACTATTTCAATCTTTTCTAGTAGTTTGTGAGTTTATTTTCCAACAGAAATGGCTAAAGCATTGCTAAACAGTAGTGACACACATGAATATATACTAGAAAAATGAGTGAACATAGGTATAGTATAGGTATAAGTATAGGTATAGGTAAAACCTAGAATAGGTGCAGCACCCGTCTACAATATTTACACTTCATTAATTCAGAAGAATTTCATTAGAGGTTATTAAGAGATTCTAAAAACCTGACCATATGAACAGCTGCACACACATGTGTATAAGAGGCATGTTGCGTTAGCCCTAAGTTCTAAATTGTGTGGGCGGAAGGTAATCCTCTTTACAGCACATGTATATATATACATATAGATATACATGTAGATATACATGTACCCTTCGTGAACATATAAATTTAGAAATTATATAGGATTGATATTTGTAATTCTTACTCATTATTGTGTATTAGAGAAAGTACTACAGTAGTACCTCCCTTGATTTGAGTTTCTAATCTCGTTATTTCCTTTACTTGTGCAGGATATAAACTTTGAGCTTCATATGAATTTTTAGCTCTTTGCTATGAGAAAAGAACATATGTAGTACATTACGTACATACATGCATACATAGTTACATAAGTATATACATACATACATACATGCATACATACATACATACATACATACATACATACATACATACATACATACATACATACATACATACATACATACACATACATACATACATACATGCATACATAGTTACATAAGTATATACATACATACATACATACATACATACATACATACATACATACACATACATACATACATACATACATACATACATACATACATACATACATACATATATACATGTACATACATATATACATACACATACATAAACATACTTACATACAGATACATACATACACACATACATGTACATACATGTATGTGTATACTAAAGTTTATATATACATAAATATTTACATACACATACATTTATCTCTCCCTGTAGAGTGAGTTTACGAATTATTGAATCATCCATGCCCAGAAAGAACTGTGTCTCAGTTTGTTTGAAAACTTTATCAATTTTGCTAATGACTTCAGCAGCTCCGCCCACTATTTCCTCGGCTAATAATTGACCAGCTATGTTTAATTTTGCAAAGTCAGCTGCTTTTTCTCCATCATGTCCATCTAATACCATACATAGTTGTATATTATGATTCATTCCATTATAACATCTAAAGAGTTATAAAAACACATCATAATAAATCATATAACTGTCCTGTGTATGTGTGTGTGTGTGCGGAGGGAGGTGAAGGGGATGTGTCTCTCATATGTAATACTTCCTGTGTAGTGTGTGTGTGTGTGGAGGGCGATGGGGAGGGTGTGTGTCATGTATGTAATACTTCCTGTGTAGGGTGTGTGTGTGTGTGTGTGTGTGTGTGTGTGGAGGGGGGATGGGGGATGGGGGATGGGAAGGGGTGTGTCAAGTATGTGTGTAGGGTGTGTGTGTGTGTGGAGGGAGGATGGGAGGGGTGTGTCATGTATGTAATACATGTTATTTATCAATGTACAGTTGTACACATAGATGATTCAGTATAAAAATGCCTTCACTGCAATTTAATGTTCACAAATTTACAAATCTATTGAAGTTTGCAGACTAATAAGCGTGTTCATAACAAAATATACGAAGAAAAAAGTTTTTCTTTTGTGTTGATGATTATCATTGCTAACTTTCTCAAGTTTAGACCTCAATTAAAAGGTTCTTCCATAGATTTTGTAGTGTCTTTCAGGTATGCCAACGGTTGTTTACAAGCTGCTTTCTTCCTGTTGGTCTGTAGCTTTAGTGTACATTGTTTTACACATGCACTCATCAATTGACTGAGCCCCAGGAATGACATAACTTCCTTAGTTACGTACACAACATGTACATGTATGTGATAATGCGACACAAGCATATATACAATGTACATCGAAAGTAATCACCACAAAGATGGCCCTGCATGCAATAACAATTTACATATACAGTTGTCTGGGTACATTTTAAAACTTCATTGGGCAGTGATATTGCTACAGGAAGGAAAAGAGTTGTGTGCTAACGAGATCACATCATTATTATTTAATATGTAGGACCATCCTCCATCTGTAGATCTGAACAATCTGATAAATTACTATAATACTTAAGTCAACTGATCAGCTGATGAAAACATCCCCCAAATGTGGATGTTGAATCAGGAAATAGAAACCTCTCCGGGGCTTGAACTAACAAAGACCCTTCCTCCCTAAAGATAAGGACAGGTACCCAGACTAACATATTAACAGTGTATATGTATCTAGGTATGCTTAATCACATACTATTAATAAATTATTCATAACATGTATATATACACACACTATTCATTTACCTGTCTTCATTCTTACGATGAGGAGCTTCAAATCTAAATTCCTCATTAACACAGGACCCTACACTGGTATTAGGACATGATTCCAAATTCAATATCCAACTATACTGTCTCTAATGATATGAAATAAGGAAATACTAAATTAAATCACTAGTGACAGAGAACTGTAATACCTGAGGTGGTTGCAGCATACCCACACTCCTTCATGTAAAGTTGATTTAGTATACTGGAATTTACAAGAATATGCAAAGAATGGGGGTTTCCCTATCTGTTTTAGGGAGTGGTGCTGGTTTAGTGTGTTTGACATGGCTACTTCTTCTGACAAATCTATGAGCTCTAGTAAGTATAATTATAAGTATAATTATAAATGTGTGTATGATATCTATTATTGTAAACATATAGATCTAATTGTGTAGAGGGGAGGAAGGGGCTGGCTACATGAGCACCTTTGTACATAGGACATTATAATATAATTATATATAATCATCACAATTGTTGATTCATTCATTTCATTGGCAAGCATATGGCCAATACAAGGGTATAGATGGGGTTTTCAACTGGTAGCCTGACATAGCCAAACCCTCACGGAAGGTGGAGGATCTGGGAACACTGCTAAATTGTAGGAATGCAATTAGAGGCTTGGTGTGGCTGGGATAAATAGTACATCTGATTTTTGGCATAGTTATTCTCACTTGCCTGGTGTTTCAATATTGCTATTAACAACAACTACTATAGAAAGGTCTGTCTTGTGGCTTCTAAAGGCTTTTATATGTTCTGCCATATTAGGAGGAACAGGATATATAGAGAAAAAGTATCCCTATGACTGCTTTGTGGTGCCTGTCCAGCATTCAGTAATCATGGCTAACTTTATCAAGCCTGAGACACATCAGTCTATTATAGTTATCGTTTTGATTATCTACTCTGTTTATCTTTTAAAGAACCTTGTAGAACTTTAAGAATATATTTTAGGTAGAATAGCTAGCTATTAGTTCTAGTTTCTACGTAAGCTACACAGCTTTCTTTTTGCTGGTTTGTAGAGCTTGAGCACGCGTTTCTTTTACGTGCCACGCCCATTAATTGACCGAGCCCCCGGGAATGACGTAACTTCTTAACTACGTATACAATGCATACTTGTGTAAGTGACACAAACATATAAATATATAATATATATAATATATATATATATATAGTTTGAACCCGTGGGAAAGCAGTCATAGAGATGGCCTATGGGCCATAAAAATGTACAGTGAGCTATTCAGATTGTTTATATATGGCTTCTGATTTTTATGGCCCGTAGGGCCATCCCTATAATTGCTTTCCACGGGGTTTAATGTATATATATATATATATATATATATATATATATATATGTTTGTGTCACTTGCGCGACTATGCGTTGTATACGTAGTTAAGGAAGTTGCGTCATTCCCGGGGGGCTCGGTCAATTAATGGGCGTGGCGCGTAAAAGAACGCGCGTTCGAGGCTCTTCGAGCTACAGACAAGCCAGGAAGATTCAGAAAGTGCTAATAACTGTTGTATATAGCAGAGAAACAGTATAAATATTATGCAAGAATCGTTAACAAGTAAGTATAATAAGTTGTTAAGTTTCAGATATGAGGAAGTCATCATTTAGAACCTTGAAGGAGTACTTCAGTCAGTTCATCAAAGATCTGTGTACTTAGACTGCAGTCAGGCTTATACTTACTTCTTCAGGCCCCAGCTTTCGAGTACACAGAAAGGTAGAGACACTAGTGCCATCAGCAATGCTTAATACATAGTCATCACAAAGCAAATATAGGGATGTATTTTTTCTCTATATACACTTGTTCTTTCTTATGGCATTAACCTATTGCTATTAACAATTACTATAGAAAGGTCTGTCTTGTGGCTTCTAAAGGCTTTTATATATGTTCGGCCATATTAGGAACAGTGAGCTATTCAGATTGTTGTATATGGTTTCTGATTTTTTTATTAACTTTCTTATGGCATTAACCTGCATGTGGGAGTGATGCTAGAGCTTACAAAGGCTCTTCGTCATTATGAAAATACCTCCCTTCAAAAGATTATAGACATTACAAAGAGGCAGCCTCTTGAAACCAATTATCTATATAATAATACCAGTGTCTGTCTGCCTGTCACAAACTCCCTCACAACAAAGACCCAGAAAATTAGATGTTGACGTGTGGATGTTGATGTGATGTAATAAAAGGAAGCATTGACAGTAAATATGACATAGCTTTTAGAAGAGATAAGCGAGACAAAGAGAGAGAGAACAGCTTCGGAGTAATAGAAAGAGAGTTCAGGAGATCTTTAGATAGAGAGAGCCATAGACAAACACAGACAACACTAACTGATATAGAGAGAAGCCCAGCCAACATCTGATAGAGATAGACAGCCTGTAGTGTACTAAACTTAGAAGGTACTACACATGCCTAGCTTAAACTCCCAAATGCGGTATTAAGCTAGTATATATAGTTATATTATTTAAAATTATTATAAAGTGATATAATCATATCAATACAGTTTGTAATTGGAATTACTGCTGACATTAGGCATAATATGAACTCTTTCTTGCAGATAAACCACCAAAGCTAAGAGATCTGTTTTCTTTATGGCTTAATGACTGGTACAAAGTGGGTGAAAAACTTGATGTGGATAAATCTGTATTAAACAGGCTGGAAGAAGATTATCATGACAACATACCAGAGTGCAAGAAACGAATGTTTGGTGTTTGGCTGCGAACTCATCAAAGTCCAAGTTATGATGTAGTAATGCAAGCATTGTTGGATGCTGGTGAAAGCCGTGCTGCAGAGGAGCTACATCAAAAGCATGGTGAGCTATTATAGTTTATCAATCAAACAAACTATAATATAATAATTATACTGAAATAGATTCCAAGCACAACAAACTATTAGGAGCATATTATTACAACCATTCTCTTTATTACCATATATCTTAAAACCAAAGCCCAATACTGTGATTTTCTTGTGTATTAGAACAGTTCCTTTTTTTGCAGGTATCTGTTTATCACAATTGCTAATGTCTAGAGAAACAGAATCTTACGAGGTACTTAGTCAAGTTAGTTTAGTTTTGTCTGGTCCTGATCAGAGAACTAAACAGTCCGTTAGAAATGTAGTTAGTGAATATATTAAGGAAAGACAAAGTGCTAGACTGATAGAATGGCAGATGAAGATAGACAAAATTATTCCATACTTACGAAAGAATGATTGGTTTAATATTGCTGTCTTGGAATGTCTGAAAGAAGAATTTCCTCCAATCAGGGAGTGGTGTCATGTTGACTTAGGAGAGTTTTTGGAAGTGAATGAAGTAGGCCCTCTTTTATTGAATGTCCAATCTACACAATTTGTCTGTCTTGATGCCAGAGAAAATTTTGCCAAACCAGTGCACCAAGGTAGAGAGACAGCCACTACGGTAGGAGACATAGTTCATCAAGCACTTCATACTGTTGGAAATATATGGAATATGATAGGTCAAGTCTCTCGTAGAGCATTTGGATCGGTAGTAGTCGGTACATTTTCAGCCAATTATTCTGAAGAAACGGTAGCTTCTGTAAATGCAGCCCTGAAGTCATCTTTGGATGTGTGTGGATGTTGTCAAGAAAAAGAAATAAAATATTGTCATTTTAAGAAAGGCAATCTCATCTTTCCTCTTGCAAAAGGGTCTCCAGAACATGATGAACACATCAAATCGGTCATCCATCAAGTGGGTAGATATCATGGGTGGAAACTGAATGTTAAATCATCTATCTATAAATTTTGTTGTCTTTGTTACAATAGAGGTGGAATCTTGACGATATCTGAATGTGAAACTTTCATGAAAGCTTGTGGAATATCAAGTGACGAGCTTCCATGTATACTCCGCTATATCCACTATCACAGTGGTTTAATTCTCCATTATGCTGATTTTCCTTCCTTGAAAGATTTGGTGATTTGTAATCCACAGATCGTTATTGATGGTCTTACCCATCTTATCACTGTTATAAATGGCTCTGAAAATAGTGTCCGTAAAACAGGTGAAGTTTCCATTTCAGAAACACTTCTGAGGAAGTCCTATCTAAGAGATGAAGAGTCTCTTTCATTTATGCAAGTCATCAACATGCTCCAGTACTATCATATTTGCTCACAAATTCACCAAAATGTTTATTTCCTACCTTTTCTTCTCCCGTTTGACCCGTCAGTCAATCAAGCCAGCAAAGCCACATCTGCTATATTAAAAATGCTATATCCTGTGCCTATTGCTATTCATTTCTTAAATAGGCAGGTACCTGCTGGGATATTCTATGCTTTAGTCTGCCAGCTATCCAAATCGTGGCAATTATTTAATGAGCATCGATACAAGAATCGAATCACACTACTAATTGAGAATGAAATATCGTGCACTCTACTGAATCACACGACATTTGTTGAAGTTCGATTAAATGGAGCCTCAAGGTCGACTCCTCTTGTGCTGTTCCGATATGTTATACAAGAGATTTCCGAGATTTTATCATATGTCAAAGAGTTTTTTAAGCACACAGAGAATTTAGAGTTTAAAATCGATTTTTTTTGTCCGAATAGTTCTAATCACTTTCTTCATATAGCAGAATTCAAGAAAGAAGATCCATCACAAATGAAATGTGAAAATTTCCTATGTCAGGGTCAGGTTATACCTGTTGAAGAAAATTATGCTGCCTGGCTTACTTGTGAAAATGAAGAGGTATATATGTAATTTATATAGTATGCTAATAGGTTCTATATACAAAATATAGGACCTGAGTTTGTGTCTGAGGATGTGATATAGCCCAAGCCTGCGAGGGCTATATCACATCCGAGGACACAAAACAAGGTTCCTATATTCAGTATATAGGACCTATTAGCATACTATATACAATATATTGTATGATGGTGACATCTCTTGCTTAGATTATAGCTCATTAAAATGCTGCAATCTGATTGGTTAACTAGATGTTTCTAAATCCCGTAGTAAACCTACTTTAATTGATTAGTAAACCTATAATTACTTTGTAAACCTGTTGCAGTGTTGCTATAGGAATTTCACACAACGAACAGAAGCAAAGTTTGTTGTAAGCCTGGATGTGTTGATTTTTACAAGCGCTAGACTGAGAAATTTGCTAAAGTGTGGGCGTTGACCGCTGACTACTGCATTTGTAAAAACACTCGTCTAGCTGCTTTCTACCAGCAAATGAAGAATGGTTTTAGTATCCACGGCCTTCTTAAAAGGTCTTCTGTCCAACTAAGTAAGCTAAAATCTTCAGCTTTTTGAAATCCAAAAGTTACACAGCTGAACAAAAGATAGATGTGGGCGTTGCCCTAGAGAGCAAAACACTCGCGCTATCGATCACCTTGCTATCTTTCTGCAACTAAAGAAGAGTACCACATGGCTTTCTTGTTATTTCTTCTATCCAACACAGTAATAGCTATAATCTAAATTGCTTAGATACTGTATTCTTGGTTTCTACGCGCAATAGAACTACATTGGAAACATTAATTACTTCGGGCTCCGCCCTCAGTAATTAAACTGTTTCCAATTTCTCAAATGTTTAGTTTAGTTATATATAGTTAACTAACTAAAATAATATTAGGCTTACTAAAAGGGTTTAGTTTAGTTAACTAACTAAGAGTGCCATTATTAACCAATTTTCATTTTAGTTAGTTATAGTTATTGCAGTAGACCTGTAATAGCTAACTAAAGTCATAATGCCTTACTAAAAGGGATTTTAGTTATAGTTATAGTTAACTATAACAACACTAATATATATCATGTGTTTAAAAAAATGAATGGCACTTCACTTTTAAAATTCATTTACAGGGTAGTATTCTCTTTGGACAAAGTACATCTTGGAGAGCAACCCACGGTCAGTCCTCTCTAAATTTTGAGTCAAACTACAAAATTATTTATCTGTCAGTCAATTGACGTTATTAATTTTGATCATACAGGTGAAAATGAAGAAGTTCTTGAGCTGATACAGGAACATATCGAGCATGAAGGGAGTATCAATTTAAGGGTTGTTAAGAGTCTTTTCTTTGGTCCTCCAAGTGTTGGAAAAACCACAACAAGAAAACGCATAACAGGAGAAATTGAAAACCTCAGTACTTCAACTCCACCAACCAGCACTGGAATTGATAATCCTATTACAGTGAGTTTATATCACGAAACCGAGAACACATCAGTTCTTATTGGAGATAATATGGATCAATGGAAAGAACAAGATATTGAGTCACAAGTTGACATGTTGATTAACTGTCTTCTTCGAGCAGATAAAAATCCTCCAGAGCCAATCACTCCTGCTGCTTCGCCATTTATTGGTCGTTCAAACAGCAGTCCTAAGTTACAGCAACCTGATATTGAATCAAATGAAACATCAGCTAAGCCAACAATTCAAATTGTGAATTCCAGCATTTTCAATTCACAAGGTAATCTTCAACAAGAGAAAGAATCATTTCTTCATACAATGACGCATTCTTCACTAACTTCACAGTCAGAGATGTTTCATAACGAGCCTGATCCTTTTCTTGTACGAATTGTTCAAGAACGCAGATGGAAGGAATTAGAAGAAATCTTTCGGAACATGAAAGACTTTACTCTACTTCAAATGATTGATACAGGGGGTCAACCAGAATTTCAAGAAATACTCCCCTTGCTCTTGTCTGGTCCAGCTCTCTACCTTATCTTCATCAATCTTACCCAAGAGTTGCACAAAAGATATGAGGTGATCTATACGCATGAAGATCATCGTCGTTCTTCTATTACGTATCACTCCCACTTGACAAATGAGGAGATCTTGCTACAGATTCTTACAACTATTGCTTCCATGAATGCAGGCGAAAACCAAAGATCGCTAGCTTTACTTCTTGGAACATACAGTGATCAAGCTACTAAAGAGATGTTAGCCAATCTGGAAGATTGCATTTACAAGTCGGAAATTCATAGTTTCATTGGAAGGGGAGTCTTGCGTTGTATTCCACGTGAAGGGGTAAGTAAGTGTATTTTTCCTCTTAATAACAAGAATGGAGAGAGAGAAGAAATAACATTCCTTCAAAACCAACTGGGAACTCACATTCAAGAGAACTTTCACCCACAACCTTTACCAACATCATGGGTTTTCTTCCACCTTGCTTTGCGAAATCGTTATGAGACTACCACAGGTTGTTGTTCTCTTGAAGATGCCATTGAAGTGGGATCAACATTGGGTATATCCAGAGAGAATATAGGGGATGTTTTGAGTGTTATTCATCGTCAGTTTGGCACGATTTTGTTCTATCCAGAGATCGCCAGTCTTACAGAATTAGTTATATGCAATCCAAATATTATTTTCAAGCCAATATCAAATCTTATTGCTATAGCTTTTGGGGAAGATAGGCATGCACCACTTCTAACAGAACAGATTCGTTGTTCTGGTCAATTTAATCCAGATCTCATTGAGAGGATGATGGCACCGCTCAATCGTGATGGTGGTGTTCAGAGTAATGCAATAGTTGATCTTATGAAACATCGCAGTATTATCTCTGAAGTTTGTAATCCATATGGAAATGTGGTATATTTTATGCCGAGTCTACTTCGACCAGATCCAAGTGTTGGTGAAGAGACAAAAGAAAGTCTTGAAAAGCTTGAATTTAGCCCTCTTTTAGTTCGCTTTCCAGATGGCTACATTCCAATTGGCCTATTTGCATCACTAGTAGTGCAGTTGTCAACAAAATGGACACTCAAAGATCAGCAGCAGTACAAAAATCACATTAGCCTGATTGAAAATCGTAAAACTCTGTCTGAAATCACATTTATCCAACGAGCAAATGTTTTGGAACTTCGTATTGATTGTGACAGCATTCTAGAGGCACGAAAAGTTTGTATAAATGCATTGGAACTAGTAGATCAGGCCATTAATGACATCAAGAGCTCACATGAGTATATGCAGAATACACGCCATGACTTTGGATTCTATTGTCCTCAAAGTTTGCAAGGGAATGACAAACCACATTTTGCTGTTTGTCTTGACATCAAGAAACCAGAAAAGATGCTGTGCACTAATGTTAATCCATGTCACAAAAAGCGCTTTCTACTTCTTCCGAAGCACAAAATATGGTTTCCTGGACATGAGGTATGAAACTAAATAGATGCTATATATGTAATTTACATCCATGCAACACCTAAATTATTTACTTTTTAAATCTTCAGGATCCTGTTGAAGAAATGGAAGTGGAATCACCACGAGTTTTACCTTCACCAAAGAACTATCGTGAGTATAATAATGTAAAATCAAACAATAAATTATTGATATTAACTCTTAATTAGGACAAGAAGTAGAAACCATGATAAAAGAGAATCAAATCAGTTCAGACAAGATAGGTAAGAGACTTTACAGATAGAACATTGAACATGTACTATTTACTCAGTTCATCATCCTACAGATAGAGATAATGAGTCATCACAGTTGATGATTGATCTTCCCAGAGAATTATATCCTATCTGGTTTCCACTTGGATTTTCACTTGATGTACATTTGACTGAGCTAAACATAATAAGTAAGGATCATCCGAATGATTGTGAAGGATCTTTTATGGCAATGTTGAATGCATGGTTGAACACAGGAAAGGCTTCCTGGTTATCATTGGTTCAGAGTCTCAACCGAGAGACTTTGGGTAACTACAGTGAGATTGCTTATAACATTGCTATGAATCATCGTTATTCTACATTATGATTATTTTTATACTGTTTTCAACTGTTTTTACATTTATTATTTTTACACTAGCATTTTAAATTGTTATGTTGCGTATTGTTCATTTTTACACTGTTCATCTGTACAATTTTTGTTTTTGTAAAAAAAAAAATTAATTAAAATAAGGCGTGGCTAAGTACACGTGGTTATAACTAGGGCATTTACAAGAACTTTAGGATCTCAACTAGGAGAGGAATCTGGTTTTGGTGTCCAGTTTAAAGGATTGAAGAAAGAGGAAGATGAAGAAAGTGAGATTGATGAAGAAGAAGTAAGTAAATAGTTTCACTGACACAAGACCAGACATGTTGTGTTCCTTCTTCTATAGCTAGATGAAATAGAAGAAACAATAGCAGAACGTTTAATAGGACTCGCAGAAATGGTTCCTGATAGAGTATGGGATATAACAAGTCACTCATTGAGCTTCTCATACTGGCTAGTTCGTCGATCGGCCTGGGTACTGGGAACATCATTAGCCATTCTTCTATTACCAGTATTTGTTGAACAGCAGAGACTTGAAGTATTGGAGATGCAAGATATGCATACAAAACAGGTATGTATTGTGTAGTTTTAAAAAAAACTTAGAACCCATATAATACTTTCTTGGTACGCCAAGAAAGTGAAACCCCAAGAATACTGCAAACCCAACGTACTACAAAGGAAGGGTCTGCTCAACTTACTGTACATGAAGACATTACCAGATGTTTAGTGGGTGGTGAGCTGCTAATAATAGTGGGTTATCTATATCCTTTCTTCGTACTAGGTTGGGTGGGGCTGCATGATACTAATTGACTTCTAAAAATTGTAAGAATATCTCATTTTTTCATTAGGTGATGTTAGGACAAGGTGCTTCCCCTACTGGTAGAAGAATGCTACCTCCTGGGTCTCCGCCCATGTGATGAATTGTAATTATGTACTTACAAAATGACATAGTTATATTACTCCGTTTATTGTATATTATACCTAAAAAATGATAACTCACAATAATTTTCTTGTGTACAATTGTGTTATACTGTTTAAATCGAGTGATAATCTTAAGTTTGCTAGTTTAAATTCAAGTCAGTTACAAAATACCTGATGATCTATTGGAATTAAAATGAAACTGATAATTAATGTATACATTAGAAATCCTTTTTTTTGGAATGCTCTGTCCCTGGCTCCTGAAAATGTGTATGGGAATGACTCCAAATGTTCACAAGTACCTCACTTCTCATTAATACTACATGTACTAGTTAGTACTGCTATGAGGTAGATTTGTGTCTGATAGCTAGTGTCCAAATAGTACTACAAGTACATTCATTGAACACATGTACTGCTATGACTGGAGTAATGAAGAGGAAGTAGATCTTGTTTGTGTGATATATAGTCATAATTACTCAGTGATCACTGTACTTGTCATCTGTCTGTTTATACATGCTCTGAGCAAGAGCAAATTAAGTATATATTAAATTGTATTCTACTCCTATTATTGTAGTCATGATTGGTTTCCAGTTATAAAACTATGGAGTTAGGGAAATTAATCAATTTTCATAACCAGTTAATTAATAACAGTTCTGACTGAAATAAAAAAAAAATGATTGTAATTATCATAACATCAAAATTTCTAGTCCTGCTAGCTAACCAAAAAAAAACGTCTGTAATATGAACAAAAATATAAAAAATCTAAGTTGCATGTATTAGAATGTCCTAAGCACACTTTAACGAGTTTCTTTATTCCTTCATTTTTTGGATTTCCTTTGATTCTTTTTTCTTATTTCTTTCTTCAAATTTAAGTCTGTAATTACCAAAATATAATCACGATAATGTAAAATAACCATATTTTAAAATAGAGGTGTTTTTAGTTAACTATAACTAAAACCACTTTTAGTTAGTTATTAAATTATAATTAACTATGTTAGTTATAATCATGGTTTTTTTGTGGTCACTGTAGAGGGGATGTTCCAACTGGCTGTTGAAGAAAAGTTGGATAACTACTGTTTTAGTTAACTATTAAAACCCCTTTTAGTAAGGTATTGTGAGTTTAAACTCATAAATTACAGTCTACTACAGGAAAAAACAGAAATTGGTGTTCTATTATTTAGTTATAGTTTTTGTTAATTTCTTCAACATATCAAAAAGCAATGGGTACACTGGTTGACAAGTGGTTGTATTTACAAGTGATACATGTAGGTGGTTATGTTGATATTATTTTAGTATCATGATATTTTCTTCCATGATACAATGTATATCATGATTATAGTTTCTGGATTTTCGGATTATCAATATATCGTAGCTTCAATATTATTATCACACAAGATGCATGCATAAAATGTGGTCTTGCACAAGCCTTGTGTGTTCAGAAGTTGATTTGAAAAGCCCTGATGTGACAAAAGGTAGTACTTTGATTAATTGTCACTAGACTAGTATCATGACCATATCAAAACTCATGATAATGTTTTTCCATAATAAACCTATCATGTATTTCTCATTGTCACCTACCCCTATTAGATCACTTCATTCATTTATTATTAATACCTGTTTTCAATGATTCTTAAAACTATATCATTTGTAGTTAAACTATTTCCACTATCAACTGTACGAAAAATACCTCTCTTCTTTGGAATCTGAAATGAAAAGTGAATGTAACTAAAAAATCATTTATACATAATAATAATTATTAATCCAATGGATAGACATCTTCAGCTCAATCACTTTCATACGAAACACACACACACACACATATACATGTATAATATGTGACTATATTTGCAAATATCGACAGTTTATAGGTATACAATGCTGAGTGAACGGTTGTGTTTAGCTATTGGGCGGTTTTGTACAGGAAGTCAATGAAATTTGGTATCCAGGAAGATAAAACAACAGTGCTTTAATGTGTTCTTGCAACAAGGCTTCTAAGAGTTATATCAAATGACGTCATGGGCTCACGTGAACTAATGTAAATGGCTACTTGTCAAACAAGTAGGTCTTCATGTGGCTAATGACGTCATTAAGTTACCAAGCCTACTAAACATTGCAAGAACTCACAACAGTGCTGTTGTGCACTTCTTAGATACCAAATTCTATTTGCTTCCTGTACAAATGGCTGAATAGATTGAAAATTGGTTTCTACAAACAGTTGGTTGTTGCTAATACAGTCTCAAGTATACATCAGTACCTCGTAAGGATCAGAACCATCCGGTGCTGGTTTAACAGGAGTTTTTCCATGGACTACAAAATCAACCTACAAAAAGAATGTGAATAATTCTTTAAAGTAGTAAAGTTTCTCATTCCAGTTACCTTAAAATAGTCTATTTGTTCATCAGTAACCTTATAAGGTGCTCCAATTACAACATCTGACACATACTGTATATATATAATTATAATTATGTGTAATGTATAATATGTAAAGTGTTTAGTTATAATCCCTGTACACATATATGTTACATGTTCATGTCTTGTGTACATGTGTCATGTACATGTGTAATGTGCAGGTATACATGTATAGATGTAATGTGTATACATATATACGTGTACGCGTGTAATGTGTAATGTGCAGGTATACATGTAATGTGTATACATATATATGTGTAATGTGTATACATATATATGTGTACATGTGTATCAGATATGCAGATATACATGTACCGGGGTATGTGTACATGTATGTAATGCTGCGTTGGTTAACCTTGCAAGCTAATGCACCCAGTACTCTTTCATGAAGATTCATGATAGGAAAGTTTCCTCCCTTGTAAGCATTAACAACCTATAATAGAGATATAGGCTCACAGCATTATATAATAATAATCATCACTATACATTAGTTTAGTTAGCCCTGTCAATGATTAATTTCTACAGAATGTACAGTATAATTATTATCATAACAAGTGTATATAGAGAAAAAAAAGTATCCCTATGATTGCTTTATGGTGTCCAGCATCCAGTAATCAGTAATCATGGCTAACTTTATCATGCTTGAAACACAACAGCCTATTATAGTTAATATTTTGATTATCTACTCTCTTTACCTTTTAAAGAACCTTGTAGAACTTTAGGAATATATTTCAGGTAGAACAGTTAGCTATTAGTTCCAGTTTCTACGTAAGCTACACAGCTTTCTTTCTGCTGGTCTGTAGAGCTTGAGCGCGCGTTCTTTTACGCGCCACGCCCATTAATTGACCGAGCCCCCGGGAATGACGTAACTTCCTTAACTACGTATACAACGCATACTCGCGCAAGTGGACACAAACATATAAATATATATATAGTTCGAACCCGTGGGAAAGCAATCATAGGGATGGCCCTACGGGCCATAAAAATCAAGTCAAGTTAATTTTGCCACAGGCTCTTCATGTAGCACTAATTTAAGTCAGTCAGTAGTCAGTAATAATTTATATATACTGTTATCATACATAAAAGTGATAGACAGGTGATAGTGATACTAAAATACTCAATTCTTTGATACCAGCGATTCATTCCTGGTATTGAGAACTGCCTGATACCAGTACTGCCACTCCCCATTTACTAACTGATACCACACCTTCATCACATGCAGTCCAATACTCAATTAGCACTCAACATCAATTTAATTTTCTTGTATCACCCATCACAATTCATATCATATAATGGTTAAGGTCACAGTTGTATAATTTCAATACCTGATCCTCATGTAATCCTACTATGATGTAATTACCCAACTCAAAACAAGCTTGTAAGAAATCAACATGCCCAGCATGAAATAGATCAAAATCTCCTGTTGCATACACCACCTTATCACCAGACTATGAGAAAAAACGAGTCCATGAATTAGAATTGAAGGCAAAGTTCTCTATATCAATAAATACCTTTGGTTCTTTATCCATTCCATCTGAGAACTGAATTATTCTCTTTGATGTTGGTAAGAACTTATACATACCAGTATAAGGACTTTGGGAAATAGGTCCCTGAAAAGAAGCAGCTGTCATCTCATATACATTATCAGTGTTCTGCCCAGGATATTTAGAATGGTGGTTGGATTCTACTATGCATTTAGTGCTGTTTATCCAGTATATACTTAATTCTGTCTCAGTAGCCTATATATGTTATGTCAGAGAGGTTGTTAATTTATTTAAGAGGTGGTTAATTTATCTAAGAGGTGGTTAATTCATCTGAGATGTGGTTATTCCCGACCAGTGCCGACCAGTGTGGGCAGAACACTGCATTATAACAATTTACAAAAAACATTACTGTGAATGTGCAAATGGTATTACCTCATTGGCAAATTTTTTCATTGGAGATTTTAGTCCATCCTTCACAAGAAAACAGAAACATTAAAATGGAATCAATCCTCCCTTCCTCATAACCTCATAATCTTCTACCCTTGCCTACCCTCTCACTCATGAGCTCCTACCCTCCCACTCACCCTCCCTCTCATGAGCTCCTACCCTCCCACTCACTCTCCTTATCATGAGCTCCTACCTTCCCACTTACTCTCCCTCTCATGAGCTCCTACCCTCCCACTCACCCTCCCTCCTAACCACTCTCTCCCTCTCATGAGCTCACCCTCCCATTCACCATCCCTCCTAACCACTCTCTCCCTATCATGACTTCCTACCCTCCCACTCACCTTCCCTCCTAACCACTCTCTCCCTCTCATGAGCTCCTACCCTCCCACTGTGTGGAGGGGATGGGTAGGGGTGTGTCATGTATGTAATACTTCCTGTGGTGTGTGTGTGTGTGTGTGGAGGGGGAATGGGAAGGGGGTTTGTCATGTATGTCCTATGTAGTGTGTGTGTGTGGTAAAGGGATGCATCTCACATATGTAATACTTCCTGTGTAGTGTGTATGTGTGGAGGGGGGATGGGGTGTGTTTCACATATGTAATACTTCCTGTGTAGTGTGTGTGTGTGTGTGTGGAGGGGGGATGGGAGGGAGTGTGTCATGTATGTAATACTTCCTGTGTAGGGTGTGTGTGTGTGTGTGTGTGTGTGGATGGGGGATGGGAGGGGGTGTGTCATGTATGTAATACATATGTTATTTATACAATGTACATTGAAAGTAGTCACCACAGGATGGCCCTACAGGCCATGATAATTTACGTATATAGTTGTCTGGGTACAATTTGAAACGTGATTGGGCAACGATATTGCTACAGGAAGGAAAAGAGTTGTGCACTTACGAGACCACACCTTCATATCACCTATTGATATATAAAGACCATCCTCCATTCGTTGATCTGAACATTCTGGCGTAAGTCTTAAGTCTACTGATCAGCTGATAAAAACATCCCCCAATTGTGGATGTTGAATGAGGAAATAGAAATCTATCTGGGGCTTGACCTAACGGAGACCCTTCCTCCCTAAAGAGGGGGCAGGTACCCAGACTAACATATTAACAGTGTATATGTATTTAGATATGCTTAAAATCACATACTATTAATAAATTATTCATAACATGTATACACACACTATTCATTTACCTGTCTTCATTCTTATGATGAGGAGCTTCAAATCTAAATTCCTCATTAACACAGGACCCTACACTGGTATTAGGACATGATTCCAAATTCAATATCCAACTGTACTCTCTCTAATAATATGAAATAAGTACATACTAAATTGAATCACTAGTAACAGAGAACTGTAATAATACCTGAGGTGGTTGCGCATACCCACACTCCTTCATGTACGTGTAAAATCGTTTTTAGTATAAGGTAATTGCGGGTAACTCCAGACACGCCCAAACTTCGGACAGTTATACATATTTCGTTCTCGTTCTCAACAAAGAGCAGCATTGCAACTACAATAGTTCTACTATCACTAGCTACACACATATGCTTGAAAATGAGCATGATACAATGAGTATGCAATACTTTATTTACTCAATAATACGCAATTCACACTAACGAGTAGTAGCACTACAACTTATTAGTGTGAATCGCGTATTTGTGAGTAATAAAGTATTGCATACTCATTGTATCATGCTCATTTTCAAGCATATGTGTGTAGCTAGTGACAGTAGAACTATTGTAGTTGTAATGCTGCTCTTTGTTGAGAACGAGAACG
This sequence comes from Petrosia ficiformis, assembly GCA_947044365.1. Classification (NCBI taxonomy): domain Eukaryota; kingdom Metazoa; phylum Porifera; class Demospongiae; order Haplosclerida; family Petrosiidae; genus Petrosia; species Petrosia ficiformis. Next base: position 5,672,982 of record OX345643.1, read on the forward strand.
AAATATGTATAACTGTCCGAAGTTTGGGCGTGTCCGGAGTTACCCCCAATTACCTTTTACTGGAGAATATGCGAAGAATGGGGGTTTCCCTATCTGAATGTCGGGAGTGGTGGTATTGATTGACCAGTATTGTCTGACATGGCTACTTGTTCTGATATATCTCTGCGCTCTGGTATGTAGAATTATAATTCATATATATTATTGTAAAGATAGATCTATAATAATGATCTTTTATAACACTACTGTAGTCAGTGTAGAAAGGATTGACGACTTGACAGTTGACAGTAGATATTGTCAATATGACGTGTTATAATCAGACATTTTCGGCAGTAGGTTGTTAGTGATAGGTAAATACCAGAAATTTTCATTTCAATACAAATCATATCAATTTACTGAGTAGCTCGAGAACGAGTACTGAGGGGGGACAGTGTACAAACCAGATCACCTGGATTGCCGATTTTTGAGCACACACTAGCTCACAAAAAAAAAATTGTTATACATGTGTGCATGAAACACATGTGACAACCTCGAGGGTGTCCTCTTTTTTATAATTATGAAAAGATCTAGGACTGTACAAGAAGTTTACCTAATGACAAGGGTGCCTAGAGTGGTCGGCATAATTCCCAAAGGCCCCTACAGTCGTCACATGTTGCAAGGGCCCATAGAATGGTTAAGCGGCTGCAAATAAACATCTGTTCGTTTGTACTGTCTCCTTGGTTGGTCCGTGTATTTTACTTGATCCCTTTCCTCCAACTAACAAAGCACACTTTTGGTATCTATGAATTTGTTATAAGGTCTTCTGTCTAACTAAGTAAGTCCGTGTTATGTAAAATGTGGAGGTTATAAAGGTAAGTAAAAGTTTGGGCGTTGCCCTTTGGACTACTAAACATTCAAGCACTCACCTGGCTATCTTCCTGGTGGTAGTGAAGCATAAATTTTATACCTATGGCTTTCTGAACAACTCTTTCCAGAAAAAGTATTTATTATGTGCTCCACCCACACATTTTCCTTGAAAATTAATTTGGGAATGTAGCTACGAACCGGGTGATCCAGTTAGTACAATGTCCCTATTGAGGGTAGACTCCATCAAATACAATTTCAGCATGTCTAGGAATGAGACTTGTGCAATATTATTGGAATAAAGACTATTAACACATAGAACAATGTTAGGGAATTACTGCAATACCATTGTGCCCCTCTTGCACATAAGAAGTTGACCAAACCCTTTATCCTCCAAACAAAGGGGCGTGTTTTAAAGACTATTGTTGCTTTCCAAGATAATGCTGGAAATTATTAACTATTTACATGTACACCTTTATTAGTACATGTATCTTTAATAGTTTTTATGACATAACATGAGATTGTATGTGGCTTCATACATGATATATATATATATATAATTATAATTATACAAGGAGATAATATGTAGGATACCAGATTGTCAAATAAATAATTTATGCAACTGAGATTACTGCTAAAAGTACATCCAAATAGGCATTATATGAATTTTTAATATTTTCCAGGTAAACCTCCAAAGCTAAGAGATCTATTTTCTCTTTGGCTTAATGACTGGTATAGAGTGGGTGAAAAACTGGGAGTAACGAAAGTAACGTTGAATAGACTGCAAAAGTCTTATTGTGACAACATACCAGAGTGCAAGAAACGAATGTTTAGTGGTTGGCTACGAGATCATCAAAATCCTAGCTATGAAGTAGTAATGCAAGCATTGTTGGATGCTGGTGAAAGTCGTGCTGCAGAGGAGCTGCATCAAAAGCATGGTATGTTAAATATGTAATGTTGTTTACCATTCCTTAAATCTCCAAGTAGATTTCTGAAAGAAAGAGTGTACAAAATTATATTGTAGCTAATTAAATATTCATAAACAGTATACTTAGTACTTACAATAAGCAATAACATCTGCTGTACCTAAATTGGATTTACATCAGAGTTTTTGATAAGTTTGAAGCAAGGGCCAAATTGGCTCAAAAATGGTTAGTGTGTGTGCCATTGGGAATACATGTTGAGCCAATTAACAAAGAGTTAATGCTGTTAGTGAGAATATAATCATAACTAACTGCGCCACTGGCCCAAAGAGAGAACCGTGCAGTGCCAAATAAGAAGCTCTTTGGGTCAATGGTGCGCCATATGAGCTTATCAAAAACACTGATTTACATCCTATATGTTTAAGTACATTACATTGTTGTTTTTTGTCACCATTCTTTATTATGGCTTATCTATATATATAATTCCCTCGCAACAAAGACCCAGAAAATTGAACGTTGATGTGGCGTAATAAAGGAGGCGTTGACAGTAAATTTGACATTTTAGCGTTATAAAGAAGATTTGAGAAGAGATAAACGATAATCAGCGACAGAATTAGACAAAGAGAAAGAAGAGCTTTGGAGACAGTAGTAGAAAGAGAGTTCAGGAGATCTTTTGATAGAGAGAGACATACACTAGTTGATATAAAGAGAAATCCAGCTAACATCTGATAGAGATAGACATATAATGAGCCTGTAGTGTACAACACTTAGAAAGTACTACGCTTGCCTAGCTTAAACCGCTGAAGGCATTTAGAACAGTAAAGACAAACATGGACAACACTAACTGATATAGAGAGAGAAGCCCAGCTAACATCATAATAGGTTTAGAACGTACTACGCCTGCCTGGAATGTACTATGCTTAGAACATACTACATTTGCCTAGCTTAAATCGCCTAGCATTATCTATATATAATTACAGACAGAATTAGACAAAGAGAGACAGTAGTAGAATCAGAGTTCAGGAGATCTTTGGATAGAGAGAGACATAGACAAGACTAACTGATATAGAGGCGAAGCCCAGCTAACAGGTTCTCGTGCACCTAGAGGTTTGACTCACACAAGGAGATACACATAAACAAACACGGACAAGACTAACTGATATAGAGAGAAAGGCCTAGCTAACATCTGATAGAGATAGACATATAATGAGCCTGTAGTGTACTACACTTAGAAGGTACTACGCTTGCCTACCTTAAACTGCCGAAGCAGAGTTTTTGATATCTTTTGAAGCATGGGCCAAATTGGCTCAACAATGGTTAATGTGTGAGCCATTGAGAATACAGACTGTAATCTGGAGTTAATGCTGTTAGTGACAATAAAATCATAATTAATTGTGCCACTGGCCCAAAGAGAGTACTGTGCAGAGCCAAATAAGAACCTCTCTGTGCCAATGGTGCGCCATATAAGCCTATCAAAAACACTGTGCCGAAGGCATTTAGAGAAGATTGAACACAGTCAGAGAAAGAGAGAGCGAGAGACGTAACATTTAGTTTATTCAGTTATTAAACAAAAATTATCATTCGTAGTATAATTTTTTTTATTTATATAAATTATGATTCTTGAAAATAATTCTTTCAATGACCATACTATGCTTAGAACATACTACATGTACACTTGCCTAGCTTAAACCGGCGAAGGCGGTATTAAGCTAGTCATTAATATTGTATTGAAACGTATGTAACCAAATTAATTTTTACAGTGTACTATACTCTAACTACAATAAACTATAATGCATTTCAAATACCTATACTGTGTTATTTATTGCACATTGTGACAGTTCTTGTTTTTTTTAATTCTGTAGGTATTAGCTTTTCAAAATCACTGGAATCTAGAGTAACAGAATCTCCCAAGCAACTAGATCATGTTAGTTTAGTTTTGTCGGGTCCTGACCTGAGAACAAAACAATCTGTCAGTAACATAGTTAATGAATACATCAAGGAATTTGATGATGAATTAATGGTAAATTGGAGGAGGAAAATGCAAAGAATTCGTCCATTCCTACAAAATAATCAATGGTTTCATGATAGTGTCCAGGAATGTTTGGCAGGTGATTTTCCTGATGTTCAATTTTGGTGTAAAGTTAATTTAGGAGAACTTTTGGAAGTAAATGAAATAGGGCCTCTTTTGTTGAATGCCAAATCGTTTCAATTTGTCTGCTTTGATGCAAGAGAAAGTTTAGTCAAGCCAGTGAAACAAAGAGAAGAGACAACTACATCAGTTTGGGACATAATTCACCTAGCAATTCATACCATTGGCAGTGTATGGAACAAAAAAGGTCAAGTCTCTCATCAAGCATTTGGATCAGCAGTAGTTGGTACATTTTCAGCCAATAATTTTGCAGAAAAAGTAGTTTCTGTAAATTCTGCTCTGAAGTTATCTCTAGAGAAGTGCGGATACTGTCCAGGAAATCTAATAAAGTATTGTCATTTTAGGACAGGTACTATGATCTTTCCGCTTACAAACGAGTCTCCAGAACATGTTGAACACATCAAATCAGTCTTACGTCAAGTTGATAGGTATCACAGTTGGCGTGCAGATGTCGATTCATCTATTTATAAATTTGTTTATCTTTGTTGGCAAAGGGGTGGAATCTTGAAGATATCCGAATGTGAAAGCTTCATGAATGCTTGTGGAATATCAAGTGACGAGCTTCCACGTATACTACGCTATAGCCACTATCACAGTGGTTTAATTCTTCATTATGCTGATTTTCCTTCTTTAAAAGATTTGGTGATTTGTCGCCCACAGATTGTTATTGATGGTCTTACCCATCTTATCACTGTTATAAATGGCTCTGAAAATAGTGTCCATAAAACAGGTGAAGTTTCCATTTCAGAAACACTTCTGAGGAATTCCTATCAAAGAGATGAAGGATCTCTTTCATTTATGCAAGTCATTAACTTACTCCAGTACTATCATATTTGCTCACAAATTCACCAAAATGTTTATTTCCTACCTTTTCTTCTCCCGTTTGACCCATCAGTCAATCAAGCCAGCAAAGTCACATCTGCTATATTAAAAATGTTATATCCCGTGCCTGTTGCTATTCATTTCTTAAATAGGCAGGTACCTGCTGGCATATTATGATTTTATCATATGTCAAAGGGTTTTTTAAGCACACAGAGAATTTAGAGTTTAAAATCGATTTTTTTTGTCCAAATAGTTCTAATCACTTTCTTCATATAGCAGAATTCAACAAAGAAGATCCATCACAAATAAAATGTGAAAATTTCCTATGTCAGGGTCAGGTTATACCTGTTGAAGAAAATTATGCTGCCTGGCTTACTTGTGAAAATGAAGAGGTACGTATATATATACATATAATTGTATATCAAGGGTGGATCCAGATTTTTCAAAGGGTGGTGCTTAATTGCATGTAAAGTGTGCAGAAACTTTTCTGGTTTTTAATTATGTTTATGAGGAGTGTGGTCTCTTTTAATTGATTTCTTAATTAATTGATGATTTCGTGAGTTTAATTAATCATTAATACTGCGCTGAGTACCTGACCCCCCTGGATTCGCCCCTGTATGATTATGTTAGTGTTGTTTTAGCATGACTACTTTTAGTTATAGTTATAGTATGACTAGTTTCTCAAAGTTTTAGTTTAGTTATAGTTTAATTAACCAAAATAATATTAGGCTTACTAAAAGGGTTTTAGTTTTAGTAAAAGTGCCATTATTGGCCAATTTTCATTTTAGTTAGTTATAGTTATTGCAGTAGACATATAATTGAGTTATACATTAGTTAACTAAAAGTCATAATGACGTTATTATAGTTATTACAACACTAATATATATCATATATTATGTGTTTAAAAAATGAATGTCACTTTACTTTTAAAATTTATTTACAGGGTAGTATTCTCTTTGGACAAAGTACATCTTGGAGAGCAACCCACGGTCAGTCCTCTCTAAATTTTGAGTCAAACTACAAAATTAATAGATATTTATTTGTCAATCAATTGACGTTATTAATTTTGATCATACAGGTGAAAATGAAGACGTTCTTGAGTTGATACAGGAACATATCAAGCAAGAAGGGAGTGTCAATTTAAGGATTGTTAAGAGTCTATTCTTTGGTCCTCCAACTGTTGGAAAAACCACAACAAGGAAACGCATAACAGGAGAAATTAAAAACCTCAGCACTTCAGCTCCACCAACCAGCACTGGAATTGATAATCCTATTACAGTCAGTTTGTATCACGAAACCGAAAGTACATCAGTTCTTATTGGAGATAATATGGATCAATGGAAAGAACAAGATATTGAATCACAAGTTGACATGTTGATTAACTGTCTTCTTCGAGCAGATAAAGATCCTCCAAAGCCAAACACTCCTGCCGCATCACCATTCATTGGTCATTCAAACAGCAGTCTTAAGTTACAGCAACCTGATATCGAATCGATGGAAACATCAGCTAAGCCAACAATTCAAATTGTGAATTCCAGCATTTCCAATTCACAAGGTAATCTTCAACAAGACAGAGAATCAACTCTTCAAACAATGACACATTCTTCACTAACTTCACAGTCAGAGATGTTTCACGACGAACCTGATTCTGTGCCTTTTCTTGTACGAATGGTTCAAGAACGCAGATGGAAGGAATTAGAAGACATCTTTCAGAACATGAAAGACTTTACTCTACTCCAAATGATTGATACAGGGGGTCAACCAGAATTTCAGGAAATTCTTCCCTTGCTCTTGTCTGGTCCAGCTCTCTACCTTATCTTCATTAATCTTACCCAAGAGTTGCACAAAAGATATGAGGTGATCTATACTCATGAAGATCATCGTCGTTCTTCTATTACCTATTGCTCCCACTTAACAAACGAGGAGATGTTGCTACAGATTCTTACAACTATTGCTTCCATGAATGCAGGTAAAAACCAAAGATCGCTAGCTTTACTTCTTGGAACATACGGTGATCAAGTTACAAAAGAGATGGTAGCCAATCTGGAAGATTGCATTTACAACTCCGAAATTCATAGTTTCATTGAAAGGGGAGTCTTGCGTTGTATTCCACTTGAAGGGGTAAGTAAGTATATTTTTCCTCTTAATAACGTGAATGGGGAGAGAGAAGAAGTAACATTCCTTCAAAACCAACTTGGAACTCACATTCAAGACAACTTTCACCCACAGCCTTTACCAACATCGTGGGTTTTCTTCCACCTTGTTTTGCGAAATCGTTATGAGACTACCAAAGGTTGTTGTTCTGTTGAAGATGCCATTGAAGTGGGATCAACATTGGGTATATCCAGGGAGAATATAGGGAATGTTTTGAGTGTTATTCATCGTCAGTTTGGCACGATTTTGTTCTATCCAGAGATCGCCAGTCTTGCAGAATTAGTTATATGCAATCCAAATATTATTTTCAAGCCAATATCAAATCTTATTGCTATAGCTTTTGGGGAAGATAGGCATGCACCACTTCTAACAGAACAGATTCGTTGTTCTGGTCAATTTAATCCAGATCTCATTGAGAGGATGATGGCACCGCTCAATCGTGATGGTGGTGTTCAGAGTAATGCAATAGTTGATCTTATGAAACATCGCAGTATTATCTCTGAAGTTTGTAATCCATATGGAAATGTGGTATATTTTATGCCGAGTCTACTTCGACCAGATCCAAGTGTTGGTGAAGAGACAAAAGAAAGTCTTGAAAAGCTTGAATTTAGCCCTCTTTTAGTTCGCTTTCCAGATGGCTACATTCCAATTGGCCTATTTGCATCACTAGTAGTGCAGTTGTCAACAAAATGGACACTCAAAGATCAGCAGCAGTACAAAAATCACATTAGCCTGATTGAAAATCGTAAAACTCTGTCTGAAATCACATTTATCCAACGAGCAAATGTTTTGGAACTTCGTATTGATTGTGACAGCATTCTAGAGGTACGAAAAGTTTGTATAAATGCATTGGAACTAGTAGATCAGGCCATTAATGACATCAAGAGCTCACATGAGTATATGCAGAATACACGCCATGACTTTGGATTCTATTGTCCTCAAAGTTTGCAAGGGAATGACAAACCACATTTTGCTGTTTGTCTTGACATCAAGAAACCAGAAAAGATGCTGTGCACTAATGTTAATCCATGTCACAAAAAGCGCTTTCTACTTCTTCCGAAGCACAAAATATGGTTTCCTGGACATGAGGTATGAAACTAAATAGATGCTATATATGTAATTTACATCCATGCAACACCTAAATTATTTACTTTTTAAATCTTCAGGATCCTGTTGAAGAAATGGAAGTGGAATCACCACGAGTTTTACCTTCACCAAAGAACTATCGTGAGTATAATAATGTAAAATCAAACAATAAATTATTGATATTAACTCTTAATTAGGACAAGAAGTAGAAACCATGATAAAAGAGAATCAAATCAGTTCAGACAAGATAGGTAAGAGACTTTACAGATAGAACATTGAACATGTACTATTTACTCAGTTCATCATCCTACAGATAGAGATAATGAGTCATCACAGTTGATGATTGATCTTCCCAGAGAATTATATCCTATCTGGTTTCCACTTGGATTTTCACTTGATGTACATTTGACTGAGCTAAACATAATAAGTAAGGATCATCCGAATGATTGTGAAGGATCTTTTATGGCAATGTTGAATGCATGGTTGAACACAGGAAAGGCTTCCTGGTTATCATTGGTTCAGAGTCTCAACCGAGAGACTTTGGGTAACTACAGTGAGATTGCTTATAACATTGCTATGAATCATCGTTATTCTACATTATGATTATTTTTATACTGTTTTCAACTGTTTTTACATTTATTATTTTTACACTAGCATTTTAAATTGTTATGTTGCGTATTGTTCATTTTTACACTGTTCATCTGTACAATTTTTGTTTTTGTAAAAAAAAAATTAATTAAAATAAGGCGTGGCTAAGTACACGTGGTTATAACTATGGCATTTACAAGAACTTTAGGATCTCAACTAGGAGAGGAATCTGGTTTTGGTGTCCAGTTTAAAGGATTGAAGAAAGAGGAAGATGAAGAGAGTGAGATTGATGAAGAAGAAGTAAGTCAAATAGTTTCACTGACACAAGACCAGACATGTTATGTGTTCCTTCTTCTATAGCTAGATGAAATAGAAGAAACAATAGCAGAACGTTTAATAGGACTCACAGAAATGGTTCCTGATAGAGTATGGGATATAACAAGTCACTCATTGAGCTTCTCATACTGGCTAGTTCGTCGATCGGCCTGGGTTCTGGGAACATCATTAGCCATTCTTCTATTACCAGTATTTGTTGAACAGCAGAGACTTGAAGTATTGGAGATGCAAGAAATGCATACAAAACAGGTATATACTGTGTAGTATTAAATAACTTGGAACCCATATAATACTTTCTTGGTACGCCAAGAATGTGAAACCCCAAGAATACTGCAAACCCAACCTACTACAAAGAAAGGGTCTGCTCAACTTACTGTACATGAAGACATTACCAGATGTTTAGTGGGTGGTGAGCTGCTAATAATAGTGGGTTATCTATATCCCTTCTTCGTACTAGGTTGGGTGGGGCTGCATGATACTAATTGACTTCTAAAAATTGTAAGAATATCTCATTTTTTTGATTAGGTGATGTTAGGACAGGGTGCTCCCCCTACTGGTAGAAGAATGCTACCTCCTGGGTCCCCGCCCATGTGATGAATTGTAATTATGTACTTACTTACAAAATGACATAGTTATATTACTCCGTTTATTGTATATTATACCTAAAAAATGATAACTCACAATAATTTTCTTGTGTACAATTGTGTTATACTGTTTAAATCGAGTGATAATCTTAAGTTTGCTAGTTTAAATTCAAGTCAGTTACAAAATACCTGATGATCTATTGGAATTAAAATGAAACTGATAATTAATGTATACATTAGAATTCCTTTTTTTTTGGAATGCTCTGTCCCTGGCTCCTGAAAATGTGTATGGGAATGACTCCAAATGTTCACAAGTACCTCACTTCTCATTAATACTACATGTACTAGTTAGTACTGCTATGAGGTAGATTTGTGTCTGATAGCTAGTGTCCAAATAGTACTACAAGTACATTCATTGAACACATGTACTGCTATGACTGGAGTAATGAAGAGGAAGTAGATCTTGTTTGTGTGATATATAGTCATAATTACTCAGTGATCACTGTACTTGTCATCTGTCTGTTTATACATGCTCTGAGCAAGAGCAAATTAAGTATATATTAAATTGTATTCTACTCCTATTATTGTAGTCATGATTGGTTTCCAGTTATAAAACTATGGAGTTAGGGAAATTAATCAATTTTCATAACCAGTTAATTAATAACAGTTCTGACTGAAATAAAAAAAAAATGATTGTAATTATCATAACATCAAAATTTCTAGTCCTGCTAGCTAACCCAAAAAAAACGTCTGTAATATGAACAAAAATATAAAAAATCTAAGTTGCATGTATTAAAATGTCCTAAGCACACTTTAACGAGTTTCTTTATTCCTTCATTTTTTGGATTTCCTTTGATTCTTTTTTCTTATTTCTTTCTTCAAATTTAAGTCTGTAATTACCAAAATATAATCACGATAATGTAAAATAACCATATTTTAAAATAGAGGTGTTTTTAGTTAACTATAACTAAAACCACTTTTAGTTAGTTATTAAATTATAATTAACTATGTTAGTTATAATCATGGTTTTTTTGTGGTCACTGTAGAGGGGATGTTCCAACTGGCTGTTGAAGAAAAGTTGGATAACTACTGTTTTAGTTAACTATTAAAACCCCTTTTAGTAAGGTATTGTGAGTTTAAACTCATAAATTACAGTCTACTACAGGAAAAAACAGAAATTGGTGTTCTATTATTTAGTTATAGTTTTTGTTAATTTCTTCAACATATCAAAAAGCAATGGGTACACTGGTTGACAAGTGGTTGTATTTACAAGTTATACATGTAGGTGGTTATGTTGATATTATTTTAGTATCATGATATTTTCTTCCATGATACAATGTATATCATGATTATAGTTTCTGGATTTTCGGATTATCAATATATCGTAGCTTCAATATTATTATCACACAAGATGCATGCATAAAATGTGGTCTTGCACAAGCCTTGTGTGTTCAGAAGTTGATTTGAAAAGCCCTGATGTGACAAAAGGTAGTACTTTGATTAATTGTCACTAGACTAGTATCATGACCATATCAAAACTCATGATAATGTTTTTCCATAATAAACCTATCATGTATTTCTCATTGTCACCTACCCCTATTAGATCACTTCATTCATTTATTATTAATACCTGTTTTCAATGATTCTTAAAACTATATCATTTGTAGTTAAACTATTTCCACTATCAACTGTACGAAAAATACCTCTCTTCTTTGGAATCTGAAATGAAAAGTGAATGTAACTAAAAAATCATTTATACATAATAATAATTATTAATCCAATGGATAGACATCTTCAGCTCAATCACTTTCATACGAAACACACACACACACATATACATGTGTAATATGTGACTATATTTGCAAATATCGACAGTTTATAGGTATACAATGCTGAGTGAACGGTTGTGTTTAGCTATTGGGCGGTTTTGTACAGGAAGTCAATGAAATTTGGTATCCAGGAAGATAAAACAACAGTGCTTTAATGTGTTCTTGCAACAAGGTTTCTAAGAGTTATATCAAATGACGTCATGGGCTCACGTGAACTAATGTAAATGGCTACTTGTCAAACAAGTAGGTCTTCATGTGGCTAATGACGTCATTAAGTTACCAAGCGTACTAAACATTGCAAGAACTCACAACAGTGCTGTTGTGCACTTCTTAGATACCAAATTCTATTTGCTTCCTGTACAAAATGGCTGAATAGATTGAAAATTGGTTTCTACAAACAGTTGGTTGTTGCTAATACAGTCTCAAGTATACATCAGTACCTCGTAAGGATCAGAACCATCCGGTGCTGGTTTAACAGGAGTTTTTCCATGGACTACAAAATCAACCTACAAAAAGAATGTGAATAATTCTTTAAAGTAGTAAAGTTTCTCATTCCAGTTACCTTAAAATAGTCTATTTGTTCATCAGTAACCTTATAAGGTGCTCCAATTACAACATCTGACACATACTGTATATATATAATTATAATTATGTGTAATGTATATTATGTAAAGTGTTTAGTTATAATCCCTGTACATATATATGTTACATGTTCATGTCTTGTGTACATGTGTCATGTACATGTGTAATGTGCAGGTATACATGTATAGATGTAATGTGTATACATATATATGTGTACATGTTCATGTCTTATGTACATGTGTCATGTACATGTGTAATGTGCAGGTATACATGTATACATGTAATGTGTATACATATATATGTGTGTACATTTGTATCGCACATCCAGATATACATGTACATGTATGTAATGCTGTGTTGGTTAACCTTGCAAGCTAATGCACCCAGTACTCTTTCATGAAGATTCATGATAGGAAAGTTTCCTCCCTTGTAAGCATTAACAACCTATAATAAACACAATCAGAGATATAGGCTCACAGCAGTATATAATAATCATCATCACTGTACATTAGTTTAGTTAGGCCTGTCAACAACTAATTTCTACATAATGTACAGTATAATTATTATCATAAAAGTCAAGTCAAGTTAATTTTGCCACAGGCTCTTCTTGTAGCAAAGTCAGTTAGTAGTCAATAATAATTTATATATACTATTATCATACATAATAGTGATAGACAGGTGATGTGATACTAAAATACTCAATTCTTTGATACCAGCGATTCATTCCTGGTATTGAGAACTGCCTGATACCAATACTGCCACTCCCCATTTACTAACTGATACCACACCTTCATCACATGCAGTCCAATACTCAATTAGCACTCAATATTCATTCCCGAGCTACTTGGTATCATATTGAAATTAAACTTTCTTGTATCACCCATCACAATTCATATCATATAATGGTTAAGGTCACAGTTGTATGATTTCAATACCTGATCCTCGTGTAATCCTACTATGATGTAATTACCCAACTCAAAACAAGCTTGTAAGAAATCAACATGTCCAGCATGAAATAGATCAAAATCTCCTGTTGCATACACCACCTTATCACCAGACTATGAGAAAAAACGAGTCCATGAATTAGAATTGAAGGCAAAGTTCTCTATATTACCTTTGGTTCTTTATCCATTCCATCTGAGAACTGAATTATTCTCTTTGATGTCGGTAAGAACTTGTACATACCAGTATAAGGACTTTTGGAAATAGGTCCCTGAAAAGAAGCAGCTGTCATCTCATATACATTACAACAATTTACAAAAAAACATTACTGTGAATGTGCAAATAGTTTTACCTCATTGGCAAATTTTTTCATTGGAGATTTTAGTCCATCCTTCACAAGAAAAGAGAAATATTAAAATGGAATCAATCCTCCCTTCCTCATAACCTCATAATCTCTTGGCTACCCACTCACTCTCCCTCCTAACCACCTCTCATGAGCTCCTACCCTCCCACTCACCCTCCCTCCTAACCACTCTCTCCCTCTCATGAGCTCCTACCCTCCCACTCACCCTCCCTCCTAATCACTCTCTCCCTCTCATGAGCTCCTACCCTCCCACTCACTCTCCCTCCTAACCACTCTCTCCCTCTCATGAGTTCCTACACTCCTACTCACCCTCCTTCCTAACCACTCTCCCTCTCATGAGCTCCTACCCTCCCACTCACTCTCCCTAGTCCCTATCATGATTTCCTACCCTCCCACTCACCCTCCCTCCTAACCACTCTCTCCCCCTCTCACGACCTACTACCCACCCTGCCTCCTTTCTACACTCATACTCACTTCATCATCCTGTGTTTGTACAAAATGAGACTTGGTCATTAGTAACATCCTATCAAAGAAAAGGATAATTATTATAAACATCACTTATACATGTATATATCAGCAGTGTTTGTTGACATTACTAGACATTCATTAGATTCTTCAGCTGACACAGTGTTCTATTACATTTATCATCAAAATCTGACATGGCTTTTGTTTATACCCTCAGATTGTTATAAAGATCACCATAAAAAGCAATCCTACAGTGAACAACAAACACTACCATTTATATCAATGCTTCATTCACAGTAGGAGACACCAGGCAGGACAGTATAATCAGGATATTAGATTAATTCACAAGGAGTACTGGTGGTCTAAGGCCCTAAGCGTGGGTTTCCTACATTTTAGAACTATGTGCAAACAAACTCAATAATTTATATATTTGATGATATTTACCTGCCGACTAAATCTGTTGTAGACACACCTCTTGTTCTATTGAATATTCTACAAATAGAATAATAATTTTAAAATTCTATAACAAAGACAGTCTATACTTGAATCTTCCTGCATCCATTACAGCTTGATAAGAATTAGAGCCATCAGCAGTAGTAGTGATATCATCTAATGAATTATGTAAGTATTAACTATAAATACAACACTATGAGTTGTTGTAATAGTGAATGTTATAGTTCTGATTAGGGAATACAATTTTACAAAAACAGGAAGCTTGTTTATGTATATTGGTAACCAAACATTTACCTCCATGAGCACAAAAATCACAGTTATATTTATCCATCAAGTCTAATTGAGTGACGTAAGGTGCACCTTCAACGATCTATGAAGTAAGGAATCCCTCTCAGTAACATGAACTCATAATATATTGCATAGTGCATAAGATAGCACAGTTGTACACGATAGCACAATTAATCACTGATGACATAATCTCAGTGATATCACATACACATAATATATTGTATACGATACCACAATTCAATCCCTTGGTAAGATCACATGCACATAATATAGTATATACGGTAACTCAATTCTCACTAATGATAAACTCTCAGTAATATCACATACATATAATATATTGTATACGATAGCACAATTCAATCCCTTGGTAAGATCACACACACAATATACTATACACGGTAACACAATTCTCACTAATGATAAACTCTCAGTATTATCACATACATATAATATATTGTATACGATAGCACAATTCAATCCCTTGGTAAGATCACACACACAATATACTATATACGGTAACACAATTCTCACTAATGATAAACTCTCAGTATTATCACATACACATAATAAAGTGGAACATATTTCGGTCTCACCTACCTCATCAACCCATTTTATTGATTTGATCACTTTATATCTAAACAATAAATAAACATGATTTATGAATAATTCATTATATACTAAGAACCTTTCTTGTTCCTTCATAACAGGTGGTCCTTTGTGAAATGAAATGTCCTCTAGCATTATAAAATTAACACATAATTATAATTCCATAAGTCTTTTCACATTATTTGGAAGAAACAATCATCAAAACACAATAATTATTATTAGTAATGCTAAGCAACTTCAAAGTGCTCCGTTTACTTTAAGAGATCAAATTACAAATATTTACCACTCCATTTTTTTGTTATTGTTTTTAAACAGTTTGAAGTTCTAATGAAGGCAACTTCTTTCAAACACAACTAAATTTGGCATGAGATTCGTAAAAAAAATGAAGTACAAATTGCAAACTATCCAAAAGTAACTATTAAAAGATTTGTTACTGCATCCACTACATTAGTAACTTTGGCGAAGTGTAAGAATGGAGTTTTTTTTCTGTATGAAGTGTAAAAACTTACCATCACTGTGTATACCTACTACAAGATAATCTCCTAAACCTTTCGCCTGAGAGAACAGAATTATGTATCATTCGATGACTTTAGCAGTTGCATTACTATAATTCACCTGTCTTAATGCATTTGCATGTCCAAAGTGTGCCATATCAAAGCTGTACATGTGGTTTGAAATTATAAAATAATTATTGATTATTACTGCAATAAAAATTGACAGCTATGTATTATAATTTGTACTTACCATCCATCCACCCAAACTCTAACTTTATGGTCTTTTTTTGCTTTTGGTTGGTCTTCTGATGGAGCATCAGGTGGTCTTTTATCTTCTGAGTTTAGTGATATTGTGAGATTTCTAGGGTAGGCCATCTTTTCTAAATTAGCTAGGGTGGTTGAATTTGTCATCCTGTCACGCCCAAGCGCAAGTGCCGGTACGGTACCACCGGCATAAATAAGCTTACCGCAAATATTTCTGCATTTGATAATGTCTGATGATGCAGCAGTACAGCTAGAATGTTGGAGGGCATTCACGAATGGACAAAAAGAAGAAGCAATTAGATTGTTACCTTTTGTAGTTAATCCTCATAAATTGAAGGACGGCAAGAACTGGACGATTCTTCATTGGGCATGTCGGAATGGATGGATGGAAATTGTATTTAAGCTCATGGTTAATGAATACCAGTTTGATCCAATGTGTAAGAGTGATGCTGGCAACACTCCATTACATGTTGCATGCCACCACAAAAGAAATCTAAGTATTATTCAATACTTGATTAAGGAATGTCAATGTGATCCGATGATTAAAAACAATGAGGGCAACACTCCACTACACGAGGCTTGTAGAAATAGCGATATGCAGATGGTTCGATACCTGATTAGTGAATGTCAATGTGATCCAATGAGTAAAAACAATGAGGGGAACACTCCACTACATGACGCTTGTAGAAATAAAGATATAAAAATGGTTCAGTATTTCACAGGTGAATGTCGATGTGATCCGATGAGTAAGAATCGGAATGGTGACACTCCACTACATGTGGCTTGTGGACATCGAGATATACAAATGGTCCAGTACCTGATTAGTGAACGTCAGTGTGATCCAACGAGTAAAAATGAACAGGGGAACACTCCGCTTCATCTTGCATGTCTTTATTATCCGCCCTGTATTCCTATTATCGAATATATTCTCTCTACTGGAAAGATTGACCCACTAGCTAAAAATGAACAAGGTATGACTCCATTAAATATGGTGCACGAATGGCACAAAGATGTGAAGAAATTATTTGCTAAGTTTGGTAAGCTCAAGATTTCTCACATAGTCAACTCATATGTTAATGTGGTTTTACTTGGTAATCCTGGAGTAGGCAAGAGTACATTAGCTCAAGTCATCATTCAGAGAGCCAGTGATGCGTTTGCATCAGTACGTGGTCTGTTCCGGTCTGTAAAAGAAGTGGAGCTGTGTACAGCTGGCATTGTTCCTAGCAAACTAGAACACAGAGAATTAGGAAATGTTATCCTCCATGATTCAGCAGGTCAACCAGAATACTACTCCAGTCACATCGCAGTCCTTGAGAATCTACTCCATGGTTCTGCAGCAGTTTTCATTATTGTAGTCAACATAGTTGAAAGGGAAGTATGCACACATCTTCATCATTGGCTGACTATTATTGAGAATGAAAGTCAAAAAGCATTAGGTCGGTGTCATGTGATTATAGTAGCCAGCCACATTGATAAAGTTGACCCTAAAAATCTACCAGATATCTACAGAGAGTTAACAGAGATTTTGTCCTCACGACTTTGTCAACACGATGTTGTGGTAAATTGGGGATTAGTGCCTCTCAATTGTCGTAAGCTAGTTGGTGGTGAGCTTTCGTCATTTACAGCAACCTTATCCAGTGCATGTCAATCTATTCGGAGCGCTAATACAAGAGAAATGAGTCTGTATTGTCACATGTTGTTTGCTTTTCTTGAAAAGAAAGAAGCAAGTGTCTATACATTAGAGCACCTAATAGCTCTTTTGAGGGAATCAGAAAAATATTACCTACCGCTAGAAGTTGAAATGATATCGGAATTACTCTCCGCTCTTCATGCAACCGGTCTGATTGTGTTTCTAAAGAATAATCACACACCTGGTAATTCATGGGTAGTTGCTCGAAAGGGTGTTCTCCTTACTGAAGTGAATGGAGTTCTGTTTGCTCCAGATAACTTTAAACAACATCGTGACATAGCTAGTAATACCGGGATTATTAAATTATCCACTCTTTCTCAACTCTTCCCACATTATTCTTCAGATATGTTAGTTCTGTTTCTACAGTATATGGAGCTGTGTCAGGAGGTCAGTCAAGACTTCTTGAATTTCACCAATGTGATGATAAGAGATGAAGACTCATTAGATGAGTCGAGCGAGAGATTATTATTCTTTCCTGCTCTAATACGTGATACAGACAGACCTCAAGAAATTAGAGGAACATTTCAGTTTGGTTGGTGTCTACAATGCTCGAATCCTTATCAGTTTTTTCTTCCTCGTTTTTTTCACGTTCTTCTCCTACATCTTGCCTATAATTATGCCCTCCCTAAATCAACAGACAATCAACTTCATCGACGATGTACCATCTGGACAAGTGGTATTCAATGGCGGGACACACAAGGTATTCAGACTATAGTAGAACTAGTTGATGATAGTCAATGTGTTCTACTGTTAATTTCGTGTCAACATGGATCTGAAAGAGATATGCTTTGTCTCTGTAAAGAATTAGTAAGTGAAATACTTTCACTTCGTCATCAGCTCTGTCCCAGTCTAAAGCTTCGAGAATTTCTCATTGACCCTTCAAAATTACACTACCCTATCCAGAAACCCTCAACACTAACACTTTACGATATCGAATTGGTTGCCTCATGTATTATCAAAAAGGATTTATTTGTCTTGGATACAGAAGGAGATAAACAGATAAAAGTAGCTGATCTATTTCCATTTGAAAATATTCAATCTGATACATTATCAATATTTGCAGGACGTAATCCTAAAGTAAGTCATTTGATTATTATTTCAATACATGTATTATCGTAATAATATATTGTTTTTTTGTAAACAGAGTATAGCTAAAAATCTTAGTAGAGACCCTGCAGTGAGGAGAAGACACAGTGAGCCCATAGGTGAGTTAATGTAACAGGAAAAAATAACATTTGTATTCTGATGTTTGGATGTTACTAGACACTTATAATTAGCTATGATAACTTTCTGTGGGTGAAACATCAAAGGGGAATGTGTATCATGTTTCCGGTAATATAATTAGTCTGCCTCCCATTTGTGAAAAGTCCCCTTTTGGCTTATAGAGATTACAAAAGATATCTAGATCTAGCTGCATGTCCTTTTGGGCTAACATAAACCCATAACCCTTTCTAAATATAGTTATGTTTTACTGTTGATCATGCTTTAGTGATAGTTAAAATAATGTTGCTAATATTAATAATACAGTAATCCCCTTGGAATATTATATAGTCATTCCATTCTATTACTAATTAATCACACCACACTAATAGTAAAATTGTTTTTACTGTATATAGAATCCATAACTATCAGCCCACAGGAAGCTTCCTCAGACTAAATGAGCCAAATATTTATTTTATTAATTAATAGTACACTATCATAATATCTTAGCTGGTTAACTTGGTTGTCATCATCAAAAAGAAAATTACTATCTAACAATTCTTGCATGGTTTCCTTCTCTGATGGAATGAAGTTATAACTTGTATGCTTTATCACAAATCAGAATTGATGGTTATAATCATTCTATACGCATGGACACTAATACTCGACATGACAACACGATATTAATACATGTAACTAAATGTCTAATCTACAACTTCTCAGTTCTATTTCACTCCAACACACTGTAGAAACAGAACGTGTACCATCTCCTAAGAACATTCTCACAAGACACTTGTCTGATATAACTGATGCTGTATTAGAACCTGAGAAATTAGCTATTGATCTTCACTCTGCTGATCTAATAACAGTTCATATGAAACACAGAGTATTGACTGTTTCAAGTTACCCTCGTTACGAAAAAATCAGTATATTAGTCATCGATGTATGGAGGTTGCTGAGAACTGATAATGATCCTGAGCGAATATTATTATCGAAATTTTGTGACGTATTGATGGAACAGAATAATGATAGACTGACTAAAATTGCTGAAGATATTTTGAAAGAGATATGTTAGCAAATATTACCGATAATGATGTCACAGATTGCCGTACTTTACAGTAGCAGTGAGATATTTATTTTACATGTAAAAAGCATAGAGATCATACCAATCAATTATGCAGAATCTACAGGTATTTCTCGACTAACATAGATTCACTGCAATCAACAGCAGTGTGACCTATAGCTAACAACTATTATACTATGTCATTGTTATTTATAATTATTAATGTTAATAAACTATAATTTTATAACTTTGATTACGCACGTGACGCAATATAAAAAGCATCGAATCATCAACTGAGCATGCGCAAAAATGGCGACCAGGTGAGTGGGTGGGGATAATAAAAAATGGCTACTAGTGCCAGGGTTTATGTATAATGATTAAAGTTTTAAAATGATTGTTCATTGAGTATTCAACTGAAAATTCATTTGTTTTTATAGGTTGGATAGGCTGTGGGTATTACTAGAGAGTGGTTCAACTCCAGTTGCCCGTAAAGCAGCTGCAGAACAAATTGGAGAGATACAAAAGCTCCACCAACATGAGTTACACAATTTACTTAGAAAAGTGAATAAGTTGATAAGAAAGATGTCAATTTAAATATAACTTATCACGTATAAATGTTCAGGATGGTTAAGGTTGTGTTCACAGAGAATGAATAAGGGATGTTACGACTGTCCTAGCAGGAAGTTATACATTTCTATATAGTCGTGTTTTAATTTGTAATACCCAATAAAGTATACCGTTCAGGTTTTGTACAGGTATTTTTGTTAGGGAGAGGAAAGAGTCGATGTACTGCTCTTTTTAAATTTATGCCCTCTGAAGTTGGTTTCTGGGGTCCTTGCAGGCTTGTAGCTGAGTTGTTGTTGCATGTTGAAATAAATTTGATCTGAAATCTACGGGAGGAACTCGGATTGTAGGGGATATCCCCTTTCTGTCCCACACTACACTACAGTTTCTGCTGGGAGTGTAGCCACAGTGTAAATAACTTTAGCATCTGAGGCATGCAGGAGCAGTGAGTAGTTGGTGTCATTTTAGTCTGATCCCCAATGTTTAGTTGTTGTATATAGGTATGTAAATATTTGAATATTAAGTCTTGCTATATAAAATATCATTATGGTCTGATCCCTAATGTTTAGTTTTTGTATATAGGTATGTAAATATTTGAATATTAAGTCTTGCTATATAAAATATCATTATGGGTCTGATGCCTAATGTTTAGTTATTGTAAATCGTATGTAAATATTCGAATAATAAGTCTTGGTATATATAATATCATTATGGGTCTGATGCCTAATGTTTAGTTTTTGTATATACGTAGGTATGTAAATATCTGAATAATAAGTCTTGGGAGACTAGAGTTGCTGCAACTCAAGCAGTTGAAGCTATTGCAAAACATGTGAAGAAATGGGAACCTCCATATCAACCAAAGACCGCTACCAACACTGACGACGAGAAAATATCAGATGTTAATAATGAATTTCTTTCATTTGAGAACTTTGATATAAATCGGGTATTTTATATCATAATTACATGATTTGTATGTGTACATTTACGTATAAGCTTATTAGATGGAGCATCAAGCACTCAAACTGTAATACTTGTGGAATTATCTGATACACATGTAGTATATATAATTACTTTGCTATAGGCTTGTATAATAAATCATGTACATATACATACACCTACGTATATAAACATCCTACCTAGTTTTCCCAAATTAAATACCCCTGGTCAACATAGTGGAATACTCTTTTGTGGGTTTGCTACATGTACTCATAAGCTCCTAGTATTATGTATTAAAGTATTTATGTATGTGTGTAACAGTTTAAGTTTTAAAGTGCCTATTGAAAGTCTTACTATTTTTGTAAAGGTACTACTCTATGGTACTCCGCTGTTAAGTTCTACTGGAGATGAGTTTTCGCAACTTGAAGATGACCCAGAATATCAGAAAATGACATACCAGGTAAAAAAAGAAGCAGGCATACGTACAGTACATATGTATACACACATACATACACATACATGTGCATACAGTACGTATACACACATATATACACATACATGTGCATACAGTACGTATACACACATATATACAGACTCATACATACATAGTTTACATACAGACATACATATACACAGACATAGGTACATACATACATACACACTTGGATGCATGTATACAGACATACATAAGTGCACACACATACACACACATACATACTGTACTTCCATACATACACACACATGTACAATTACTCACATGTACATACCTACAAATATACACAATACATACATGCACATCTATGTATACAACATACATTATAATGTATATGCGCATACATGTATATGTGTACTAGATGTTGATTCTTTTGTTACTCACATATTGAGTAGTTACAATTGTAATTACAGGAAAAAGCTGCTTTCCATCGTCAACAATTGAAACAAAAGTTAGGTTTAGTGGCTCAAGGTAAAGTGTTTTCAACAGGTCTGGAACAACTATTTGATGATGAAGATCTCATCAGTACATACAAGAAACACCAGATACCAAAACCAGCTAAACAGGTTTGGAAAATTCTATTGGTTAATTTACATAATTAAATTTTTTTGGATTGTCTTTTAGTCTATTAGTATACCTGAACTATCTGTACTAAGTGGAATGAGTGCCAGAGAGAGAAATAGAGCTAGAAGAAAAGCTAAAATGGCAGCTCGTAAAAATACTAGAGAGAAAGAACAAGAAGAGCCTTGGTACATACACAGTGGTGTGGAAACAGCCAGTCATACAGGACTTTGTCCGATACATAATATAGTGAATGTCCACTAAATTGAAACTAAAATATATACAAAGTATATGGGGAGCAGGACAAGAGTCGGCTCAATGTTTCCACATCCCTGAACTGTCAACATACATTTATAATACAATACAGTGACTCATTGCCATAACGATTGAACTTTTAGTGTGTAGCAGCTCTTTAAAAAATTCTGTCATGTTTTTTTTTCATGTAGTGATAACATGGAAGCACCTAGTAACAAAAAACCTCGAACATCTCCTGTGATGGTGGAACAGACTGGAGATACTGATAAGGTGTTGATTGATCAAGTTAGGGACACAGAATCGATGTTTGAAGAGGTAATGAAAATGGGAAAGAAAATGGAGGAAGTCATAGTATATGCGAGAGAGATGACATGGAGGGAAGAAGAAAGAGATGGATTAGGCTGTGGGTGTGAGGCAGAGAGAGGAGGGGTATTAAAAGGAAGTATTGAAAGAGTTAATATCTACTTCATAGTACTTTAACACATGCATACACTTTAACACTTTCTTTTACTTCAGTGCAATGAATGGCCATTTGCCTGGTTCTGTGAAGAGATGTTTCATCAACTATTCAATCCTCAATGGGAGGTATATGATGTATATATTGTTGTTGTTATTACTTGCAAAATGTATTCCATTCCATTGCGTGTTAGTAATCATTGCACCTGTACTCGGTTTTGTCTATACTGCATATACCTGATATTAAAGGCAACCTATATATTCCCCTACAACACTAGCAAATACACAAATAGTAGCAGTGTTTCCCCCAGGATACATATTAAGGGTGGGGGAGTGCATCAGTGGGTACATGATGTTTGGTCAACAATGTTCAATCAGTGTTATAAAACAGTGTTTTTCAGCATAAACTTTAAAATTAAAGGGTGGAGGAGCAATACTAAAGGGTGGGGGAGCGCCATGTTACCACCCTTTAGGGGAAACACTGATAGTAGCACAGCTTGTATTCAGCAATCTGCATTTACTGATCATCAATGATTTTATAGTTTCGTCATGGATCAGCTTCAGCGCTTAGAGAAGTTATCAAATTGCATGGAGACACTGCAGGAGTTACAGCTGATACCCTGATAGATCAGGTTTGTAAGGTTTAAATTATCTTCCTCTCCTTACCTTTCATAATTGTGAATTTATGACTATATCTGTCTCTCTGTATGTCTGTATCTAACTATGTACATTCGAATATATATGTGACAGTGGATGCGAAAATCAGTCATTTGTCAAATAAGAATTTTCTCAAACCCTTATATTCAAATGCTCCTTATTCATCAATTGTGTGCAGTTAGCCAATGAAATTTGGTGTGTAGGTAGAGGAATTATTGCTCTACCTAAATTCCAAATTAGTTAGTTTCCTGTGCAAAATGGCTGAGTAATGAGTATTTAGACGTAAGCGTTTGACAAACTTATTATTTGACAAAGGACTGATTTTCACATATATTATGTATGTATTATGTATGTATTATGTATCCTATTATTCATCTATCCATGTATATTATACATACATATGATATCTATTGATTTCTGTTTATAGCGTTACATCAAAACACAAGTTTGGTTAACTGATACTGCAATTAGAGTTCTGTGTATTTTTGCACTAGATAGATTTGCCGATTTTGTCTCTGATCAGGTAAGAGGAGGAAAGATGATCAATAACTAATAACTTCGTTAGTGAGTTATAATCATGTCTAATTTTATGACATTAAATTACGCATTATATTACATATAAAGTCATCAAATCATTTTGAGGTCATCATGAATATATAAACAGACTTTATATTCTCGTAGGTTATTGCACCAGTGAGAGCTACATGTGCCCAGGTACTTGGTATCATCTGTCATCTATTAGAAGATAAAAGAGTAAATAGTGTGATTAATGTTTTACTGGTCTTAGTTCAACAAGACATGTGGGAAGTTAGGCATGCTGCTTTGATGGGAATACAGCACCTCTTAGCATCAAGAATGGTAAATTATAATCAGTGTTCTGCCCAGGATATTTAGAGTGGTGGTTGGATTCTACATTGCATTTAGGGCTTTTTATCCAGTATATACTTAATACTGTCTCAGTAGCCTATATATGTATTATCTGAGTGGTGGATAATTCATGCTGAGTGGTGGTTATTCCTGATCAGTGCCGACCAGTGTGGGCAGAACAATGTGTATATAATATATATATATATATATATATATATATGTTCTGTTTAAATACCAGCCCGACACAAATGTGCTGGGTTGGGGGTTGTAGTTTAGGAATCAGGGTTTATAGCTCAGGTTTGTGGCTTAGGATTTAGAGTAGAGTTAGGGCTCTGATGGATTCATATTTGATTAGGATGATTTCAAAATGAAATCACGTTATGAATTGGGTCACATCATAATTTATACATCTAGTGTTGACTCAACTCCTTTCAATCCTCACAGGATCTCTCTGAATCTCTTCTTCCTGTCGTTGGAGATAGCATATTAAAAGGGCTACAAGACACTGATGATGATGTCAGAGCTGTAGCAGCTGGAGCTTTGCTTCCTGTAGCTAATAAACTACATACAATTCTTGAAGACAAGGTGATACAATACTCCTTTAAAACTAATCTCCATAGCAACTTTATCTTTTCTGTTTCTTCCTACGAAGATACCTCAACTAGTTCAGATTCTATGGGATAGTTTACTCGATCTGGATGATCTATCAGCCTCTACTAGTGCTATAATGGATCTTCTTTCCAACCTTCTTATTTCTTTACAGCAACAACCATTAGTAAATAAGATATGTACTGTACTAATATACATACATACTATATACATACATACGTACATACATGCATACATACATACATACATACGTACATACGTACATAGTTACATACGTACATACATACGTACATACATAGTTATATGCATACATACATACATTATACATACATACATACATACATACATACATACATACATACATACATACATACATACATACATACATACATACATACATACATACATACATAGTTATATGCATACATACATACATATGTACGTACATACATGCATACATACATATACACACATATATACATGCATACATATACATACATACATACATGCATACATACATACATACATACATACATACATACATACATACATAAATACATACATACATACATACATTTATTCCTAATAGACTCGTCTTTCCCTCCTCTCTGACTCCATGTTATCAAACTTGATACCTCGTATATATCCATTCTTATCTCATACCATATCAAGTGTCAGAACCTCGTGTTTGAAGGCTATCAAAAGTCTACTTAATTTTCAAAGGGAGGAAAATTCAGGAAACAATCTCTCTACTTGTGGATGGCTAGAGACAATTCTTGAAAGTACAATATGCCAAATTATGCAGTGTTTAGCATTGGAAGGAGAGGGCGCAATAAAGAATTTAGCTTTTGAAGTATGTTTGTTTCTTTTCCACTAATATCAGACTATAGATCCAAAACTGACCTTGGGGATAATAAACAATGTGATCGAATGTTTCATTTTTATATAGTAGGACAACAAAAATGGGTATCTTGTGAACTAATAGTTGTTCTTCCTGGATACCAAATTTAGTTGACTTCCTGTACAAAATAATTGAAGGAAATTAACAAATGCTTAACTTTAATAAATACTCGGTATTCAGTCATTTTAAAGTCTGTTCATATTCATGATGACCTCAAAATTAGGATGTGATGACTTTGTATGTAATATAGTGTATAGTTTAATGTCATAAAGTTAATACATGATTATACTGCAACTCAATAATGAAGTAATGGATTGAAATTTGATTTACGCAAAAAAGAACGGGAAGGATAATTACATTGTATATGAAAATGGTATAGGTAAAAAGGTTGTTGGTCCTAAGCTAAAGTTATGAACATGTTTCTGAGGTCAAGGTGAATGTGAATGAACTCTAGTATAAGAACACAACTAATTAAATATTTAGGAGGAACAATAGTTGCTCTTCTCCTTGGATATCAAATTTAGTTTGCTTCCTGTACAAAATGGTTGAATAATTGAGTGTTTAAAAGTAGCCATTGATCAATATGTTATTATCACAAGGTCCTCTTATTGCATCCGTGGTCTCATGATATATTGATTACATTTAAATCTTTTACCAAGGTTTGGGAGAACATCCTTGAAGTCTCAAAAATGGATGCCCTATCTAACATTCTCTCTGTACATCTAATAAAATGGCTAAGTGTTCTGGTGACTCCTTGTAATTTACCTGTTGATTGCTCTTTACTAATAGGACCTCTTTCTGGAGGACAAGTGAGTAATTTAATGTCATACTTTCCTTTTTTATTAATTTCTCTTTTAATTGTTAGTCTTTCCAGAAACAAGCACCAAGACAAGTCTTCCTTGGAGGTAGTCTTGGCATTGAATCGTCCATTTCAAAAGAACAGACAACATTTACTTCTAGAGTTATTTGTACAAGGTTAGTATTGGAATTAGCTGTTAATCTAGTTGCTTATTTGCATAATCATAGGTGCTGGAACAGGGGGCGCCAGGGGGGTACAGCCCCCCCCCCCCAGATTTTTGGTTCATTGATGAACGAAAAAGGAATTTGTTTGGAAAATAAAAGTTTAATTTACAAATGATGTCTGTTTCCTTGAATGCATATGGTATGAGTGTGGCCCTCCCCATATGAAAATATCTTCCAGCACCTATGATAATCTAAGTTTATATATCTGTGACCGCGGATGAGAAAAGAGGTCTTAACACATTTTAGACTTCATCAATTTAACCACTGTTCCTGCAAAATGTATACGGAGCTACAGTTCCAAATTTGCTGCACAAGTGCCTGATACAATGTACTCTCCATTGATAAAAATTAAATTGTACTTCCATTGGGAACTTACCTATCAATCAAGAAAAACTTAATATGTGTTAAGACCCCTTTTCTTATCCGCAGTTGAGTGATGTCCAAGTTTGCCATCAAAGACTAAGCTTACTTAGATATTGAACCCTATCCACAAGGGAACCCTATCCTACCCCTGATATGTGATGGCATATTTGAACATTATTGACAATACATACAATAAGGATGGTCGAAACGTTTTAATGGTATTTCATATGTGTTAGCAATATTCTTAAAACAAAGTTGCTGTGACTTGATGGATGGATGGTAGATCAATGGATAGGATTAAATTTGCTAACATTAATAATATTAATATTATCTTTTACTTTATCCTCCTAGGGCCCTTGGACAGCTAGCAAAGAAATGTTTCTCTTCCTCTTCTCCTTCATCTTCGCAATATTTTATTGATAATTTGAGGCAGATGGCTTCAAGTAATAGTGCTACTTATAA
Organism: Petrosia ficiformis; assembly: GCA_947044365.1. Taxonomy (NCBI): domain Eukaryota; kingdom Metazoa; phylum Porifera; class Demospongiae; order Haplosclerida; family Petrosiidae; genus Petrosia; species Petrosia ficiformis. The sequence goes on from OX345643.1 coordinate 5,700,851, forward strand.
AATCATAGCAGCTTTGGTAGTAGTATCATGGGGTTGCTGTCCTCAAGATGTTGTAAACATCTTATCCACTTCACTTACTGAGCAACCATTATATGAAGAGCTTGCACCTTTTCTTCTCTCACTGCAGAAAGATTGTCATTTGCTCATCTCGGCCTTTGAGAAGAAAGGAATAGAAGCAGGAAGAGGCGTAACTCCAAGGTTAATCAACATATCAGCTCATATACGTACTATCTTAATTACTGTAATGCTAAATAGGTTCACATTGAACTAAGGTTATTATAAATTCATAATAATTCTGTTGGAAAGGCTTGAAGGTTTCTTATACACTTGTGTAGTACAATTTAATACCTGGGAAAGAGTGTCATGCGGTGATTGAACCCATAGTAGTGCACATACATTCAAAATCCTATTTCAACTCTGTGTGACTCTGCTTTTTTCTCTCATAGTGGGTATACAGCTGATTTTGCTGTTCAGTTAGCTACTACTACATACACATCAGCTCTGCAGTCACTGAAATTGACTTCTGATGAGCAACAGGTTAAATTCCATTTTGAAAAAATCAAGAATCTTTTTTATGCATGTTTGAAAATTTGTTGATGCTTTTTAATTCTTACTATTCTTTTCTCACACCTTTTTAGGAATTTGACTTATTTCATCGTAACCTTCTTACTACTCTCGGCCAATTACAAGAACAGCATCAGATTTTGCAGGGAAAGGTGCAATGCTGCATAGCTGGATGTGTAATCACTCTTACATCACTACCTGAAAAGTTAACCCCTTTAATTAGACCTTTAATGAATTGTCTTAAGACTCAGACTGATTCTTTGATGCAGGTAATCATTAGAATGGGGCTTGACTGTATTTTATACAGTTTATTTCTACAGTTTTTGTACTTAAGTAAGGCATAAGTTTTTTTTGTCAAACTATAATATTTTGCAAATCATCAGAAGATGGTTCTGTTGATGACCAATCGATATTCTCTTTCTAGTCTTTAGGTGCTAAGTGGCTGAGTAGACTACTAGATTTATGTCGTGAGAGGACACCTTGCCCAAATCCTAAAATCATCAAAAATCTTTGCAGTTATGTTTGTTGTGATTCTCAACATACACCGTCCATTCATCCAACCAACATGGGAAATAATCAAAAGGATGAAGACGAGAAGGAAGGCTCACTGCAGCTTACTATTGAACATGGAATAATTTCACTCCTGAAAAATGTTAGTTTTACAATGATGTATATAATTGTTCTTTGATTCCTCAATCCTTTCTCAGACTGCACCTCCTATACGAACAAAAAGAGGACCTGGCCGCCCTTCGGCAGCTGTTAAAGAAGCTATGGCAGAAGTTTCAAGTGTAGCTAACGAAGAACAACAGGTAACATACATTGTTTGGAAAGATTTAAATTAACCAACGACTATTTACTCTGTTGGTCATTACTGGCAAATGTGAAATTAGTATATAATACGAAATGTAATCTTGATCATCCAATGCTTTACCTATAAATGGTTCAAATACCAGTGACTACTAGGTCATTATTTTAATGTGACAGAAGCAAAGCAAGTGAATTGTGTATTTGAGAAGTTGAGTGTCCACATTCATGCACAGTAAAAGTGGTATAAGTGTTTTATTGCATACATCTTGGCACATGCAATAAGTGATGTGATGTACTGTCACGTGATGTGTTTCAATGAATCTGATTGGCTATAATTTGGTGGGATGCAATGATTTTTTTAATGAATACAGTTGTGTGGTACTGATATGATACACTTACCTCTGCAATAACTATTTAGAAACTTTCATTTTCCAATCACTTTTGGTTTTTCCGTAGGTACTAGTTGTTCAACGTCGTGGCGGAGAGGCTGCATTAACTGCTCTTGCTGAACATTTTGAATCTTCTCTTTTTTCTGCATTGCCTCAACTCTGGTCACAGGTCACTGAACCACTCAATAATCTACCATCTCTTCAAATTGGTAAAGGTACTTAAATAAATTATATAATTATAATTATCATAGATAATAATTTCTTAGACCCAGATGATCAAACTAATTCTGCTGCACAGTCAGTTATTAATGCATTACAAGTATTAGAAGTGCTGACACCTGCTATTCATGAAGCATTGAAGCCTCAGGTTGGTATCTGTCAATTAACATTGTCTTTTACATTTCTCTTTTCTTTAGATGTTATCTTTGTTACCACTGCTATTAAAATGCCTAGTATGCTCATTCACTGCTATCAGGCACATGGCTGCTCGTTGCATTACCAGTTTTGCACGACTTCATCTTCATCACACTATGCAAGTAAGTTGATTATCTATGGCATGACTTATCTAAACCCCTTTGATTATGCATGGATGTGCACTGATGGTTCAGTGGTAGAATCCTCGCCTGCCACGCGGGGGGCCCGGGTTCGATTCCCGGTCAGTGCATGGCATTTTTTTTTTCTTTCCAACCACATTGTTTTTTTTTTCCTCCCCTTGTACAGTTCATATTAAAACAAGTATTACCTTTTCTTGGAGATTCAACATCAATAACTCATAGACAAGGAGCAATAGAAGCTGTTGCATGTATCCATTATATAGAATAATACCAACATTCTCCGTTTAATTTTGTTTCCTTAACAATACTTTCATAGGTCTATTGGAAGATATTGGTTTGTCAATATTGTGTTATATTGTGCTGTTAATTATGCCAGTCTTAAGCAAAATGAGTGACCAGCAGCAACATGTGAGATTGATGGCTTCTCAATGTTTTGCTAGTCTTGTCACATTAATGCCTCTTGAGGTCTGTTTGTCTGTCTGTCAGTTGTATGTACAAAAACCATTTTTCTTCCTTGTTTTCATAAATTTGTCCAATGTTGCTTTTGTGTGATAGTCTGGAGTTGAGAGTCCTTCCGACATGCTCCCAGAACTGGCAGAGAAACGTAAACATGAAAGACAGTTTCTACAGCAGCTGTTAGATACCAGTAAACTTGAAAGCTATCATATTCCTGTACCAATAAATGCTGACCTAAGGAAATATCAACAGGTATGATAACTGAACAAACCAAACAACAACTACTGGAAATTGTCCATATTGCAGAGAACGTATTTAGAAATTGGGTATACCCCACTAGAAATATGAAATATTTTTGATTTCTGTGGTTTTATCATTTGATTGTGTTTTCATGCATAATTATTACTGTTGTGTGTGTTAGTTCACTATTGGTCGTCAGTCCTTGGTAAGAAATAAATAAATAAATTATTTATTTATATATACATACATTTAAACCTACATGTATATATTGATATTACACAATTGTATTTTCACATCATCTGATTGGTCAGGCACTACAGCTCATAAAAGCCTTAAATTAATTTTGTGGTTGAATAAATTGATTGCATTATTAATTTTAACACAATAGAACACAAGAGCCATGTGGAATGGGAACCAGGCTTTTGCACTGGTATCTGTCTCGGTTGTTACATCTCTCCTATTCTATCACACACACACACACACACACACACACATACGACATACATACACACATAGGATGGTGTTAATTGGCTGTCTTTTTTAAACAAATACAATCTTCATGGCATTCTTTGTGATGGTATCCTGAAAACTTTATATGCACACGATATCTCATAATTATTGAATTAAAATTCTGAATCATGAGAGCACCCCTAGTTCTGCAGGCCAGATGATAAGTCTTAATTAACTCCTTCCTTTTCGTGAGGGTCTGGCTACGAAGATGGATAACACCTTACATATGTACATAATGAACTAGCAAAATCTTGTGTGTGTATAATGTACCATTCTGCTTTTGTATATAGTTGATTTATCTTTGTTTATTGAGTGTTCTATTAACTGTTAATATTCAGATATGGGTCTGGGTAAGACTCTACAGAGTATATGTATAATAGCTGGTGATCATTATATGAGAGGAGTACAGTTTAGGGTAATTTCATTACATTGTGTATTAGCATATGTCATGGATGAGAGGGGATAAATGGGATGGATGGATGGATGGATGGATGGATGGATGGATGGATGGATGGATGAAAGAATGGATGGATGGATGAAAGGATGGATGGATGGATGGATGGATAGATGAAAGGATGGATGGATGGAAGAATGGTCGATAATAACAATATTTAATTTCGCTTATTTCTTTATTAATACAGTCTACAGGTAAACTGGACTCATCTCCTCTACCTTCTATTGTTGTATGTCCACCTACACTTACTGGTCACTGGGTCTTTGAAGTGAAAAAGTTTTGTAGTTCGGAGTATCTTAATCCTTTACAATATGCTGGTCCACCTACAACTAGAATAAGGTTCTAATGGAACTAGACACTAAACATTGTTCACATTCGTGATGACCTCAAAATTAGGATGCGATAACTTTATATGTAATATACTGTATAGTTTAATGTCATGAAGTTAATACATAACTACCAAAACTCAATAATGAAGTTATGGTTTGAAATTTAATGTACACAGAAAAGAACAGGAAAGATAATTAAATGGTGTAAGTAAAAAGATTGTTGGTCCTTACAAACTAAAGTTATGAACATTTTTAGAGGTCATGGTGAATGTGATTAACCTTTGTGTTGCACTTGTATATAATGTTTGTTTATTTTCTGACCCCAGACTACAAAAACAAGTTCCTTTACACAATTTAACAATTGTTTCTTATGATATTGTGAGAAATGATATTGACTTCTTCAGGTATGATGTAGGACACTGTGAAAATATATACACACACACAAACTCTCACTGTCTTACACATACCACCACAAGCACACACGCGAACACACATACATGTGTACATACTACATACATAGATGTACAATGGCTAGCTCATACCTGTACATGTACATTGTATATACCACACACACATGAAGAAACACACACATACGTACATGTCTACATACATACGTACACTACACGCATACATACATACATATTATACATAGAAAGATACTCATAATTATAATATGTTCATCTACAGAGGAATTCATTGGAACTATTGTGTTCTTGATGAAGGACATATCATAAAGAATACTAAAACAAAGGTATTTAATTACATGTGTAGAATACTGTAAGCTTGTAGTCACAGTTACAGACACTCTGAAATTGTCATAGCAATGAACTTGAGCTAAAACATTTCTTACAAACCTATTCTTACTTCATTCTCTATTTAATTTCCTTTCTATGGCTTCCTTTCTCTTATAGATCACAAAAGCAGTAAAACAACTAAAAGCAAATCACAGACTTATACTGTCAGGTACTCCAATACAGGTAAAACAAGTTATAAAAACTGGTTATATGTAGCATACCACATTCGTTTGTCTCTAGAACAATGTATTGGAATTGTGGTCTTTATTTGATTTTCTAATGCCGGGATTTTTGGGTACAGAGCAACAGTTTAACTCGAGATTTGGACGCCCGATAATTTTAAGTCGAGATGCAAAGTCTTCGTCTAAAGAGCAAGAAGCAGGTTTGTGTGTTATTTGTACCAACTTTCAATCGTGTGGTCAGATAATGTATGTATTTGTGACATGCATGTGCACGTATGTATAGTTACGTATAGTTATGTACAGTTATGTATAGTTATGTACAGTTATGTATAGTTATGTATAGTTATGTATAGTTATGTATAGTTATGTATAGTTATGTATAGTTATGTACAGTTATGTATAGTTATGTATAGTTATATACAGTTATGTATAGTTATGTATAGTTATGTATAGTTATGTATAGTTATGTATTTAGTATATGTCTAATGTATATGTATATAAATATTGATATGTGTGTAATTTTCACTATGACACGACTTGTGTACATGACTCATGATGACTGTGTCTGTGTGTACACTAACTAAGATCAGTAGATGATTTAAACTGCTGTACTATGTATTTGTTTTGACAACAGCAAATTTTATTAATAAAGACCACTTGTTATTTGTATGCACATGTATGTATGTATGTATGTACGTATGTACGTATGTATGTATGTATGTATGTATGTATGTATGTATGTATGTATGTATGTATGTATGTATGTATGTATGTATGTATGTATGTATATATTTATGTATGTATGTATGTATGTATGTATGTATGTATGTATGTATGTATGTATGTATGTATGTATGTATGTATATATTTATGTATGTATGTATGTATGTATGTATGTATGTATGTATGTATGTATGTATGTATGTATGTATGTATATATTTATGTATGTATGTATGTATGCACGTATGTATGTATGTATGTATGTATGTATGTATGTATGTATGTATGTATGTATGTATGTATGTATATATTTATGTATGTATGTATGTATGCACGTATGTATGTATGTATGTATGTATGTATGTATGTATGTATGTATGTAATATAAACATGTACGATTGTACATACATGCACACATATACAATGTATGTAGGCTTATCAAAAACACTGCTGTGTAGTGATATTTGTATGTCTGTGTGATTAAGTATATGTCAATGAGTATACAGAGCTAAACATGTCCAGTTGATTAATAGTTTTATGAATTAAAAAAGGAAAAAATGATGTAGTATACAGTTGTTATGAATAAAAGACCAGAACATACATTAATCCTCCAAATACAACAATTCCTAACAATATTCCTAGTATATCTAAGAAATAACAGGCAGCTGTATAATTTGCTGCTCTTTGAGATTCTCCCATTAGTTGATATTCAGCACCCTACAATGGATGGATGGATGGATGGGTGGATGGATGGATGGACGGATGGATGGATGAATGGATGGATGAATAGATGGATGGATGAATAGATGGATGGATGAGTGGATGGATGGATGGGTGGATGGATGGATGGATGGATGGATGGATGGATGAATGTATGTATGGATGGATGGATGAATAGATGGATGGATGGATGGATGGATGAGTGTATGTATGTATGGATGGATGAATAGATGGATGGATGGGTGGATGGATGGGTGGATGGATGGGTGGATGGGTGGATGGATGGATGGATGGATGGATGGATGAATAGATGGATTGATGGATGGATGGATGGATCATGGATGTATGTATGTATAGATGGATCATGGATGTATGTATGTATGGATGGATGGATGGATAGATGGATGGATAGATGGATGGATAGATGGATGGATGGATGGATGGATCATGGATTTATGTATGTATGGATGAATGGATGGATGGATGGATGGATGGATGGATGGTGGATGAAACAAAACATCAAGCCAATATATACTCACTGTATCCGCCATTATATAACCAGGTATTGTACAGATGAGAGTTAAGGGTGTACCACATGTACAACAAACCATAAGTAATGCTAAAGCCACAGCTCGATGAGTTGATGAATTATCTCCATCAATGAACCTCAGCATGCATCTATTAATAAACGTTTGTCTTGAACAAGTTTCCATAGAGGTAACTAAACATGTTGGCTGAGTGAAATCCATTCCATGGAGTAGAGTATGGTTTTGTTTTTTGTCATTTTGAGGATCCTATATGGATGTTGTAATAATAAGTCACAACTGAGCTCATTATAAATTCATGAAAAATTGCTATGGAAACGAGCAAATAAAACTCAATTCATTTGTATGTACACAGTGTAACTACTGGACAGATTACCTCAGATTCAGTTCACCATATACAATGTTATTACCATTAGTGTTGTTGTATATCAAAACTAAAACTAAAACCTATTTTAGTAAGGGGATCCACCAGTGATTTTGATAAGGTTATATGGTACACCATTGGCCCAAAGAGCTTCTTATTTGGCACAGCACAGTTCTTTCTTTGGGCCATATGGTGCAGTTAATTAATTATGATTATATTGTCACTAACGGTATTAACTCTTTGTTAATTGGCTCAAGATATATTCCCAATGGCACACACACTAACCGTTGCTGAGCCAATTTGGCTCGGCCATGCTTCAAAACATAACAAGAGCTCTGGGTTCCACCATTTTAGTATACTAACTAAAACTAACCAAAATATAATACTCCATCTTTACTTAAACTAAAACCAAACTATAATTATTTTTTCCTGCATGAACTAAAACTAGAACTAAAAATATTTTTAGGGATGTCATTTTGATAATTTTGGTTTGAAACAGTTCACACTTTTGCATATGTGCCAGCTAAAGTCAAGATCTGCTATGTTTGTGAAGATTTGAATAGTGAGTGTGATAAGATACTGTATTTTATCTTTACCAAAACTAAAACTAAAACTAAAACTAACACTAGAAAAATTATCTTTTACCAAAACTAATCTAAAAAGAAATGTGGAAACAAAACTAAAACTAAAACTAAAACTAAACTAATAAAAATTGATTAGAGTACCAAAACTAAAACCTAAAACGTAATACCCTAACCAAAAAACAACACTAATTATATACCACAGTGATTGAACCCATAGTAGTGCACACTGGTCACTTTCAACACTAAACAATGTCTTATATAACTCTGGGAGATTACACAAAGAGATTGTACTATCTACACATCGTACTCACCATAACTACATGTGTATGTTATAATAGCAGGTGAATGTTTCAATAATGTAATTGCATTGATATGCCCAGTGATCTCACCAGCTAGGATTTGTAAAAAGGGGGTAATTACTGCATCATACCATTTCGAACTTATGTTAGAAAAATGTTTATGAGTGCATAAAAACCAATATATTCTTGTTTACTTTCCTAAATATCAAACTCAAATGGGTAGCACTAGGATTTTCATAGCTCATAGCGGTACATTTATACCTAAAAGGAGGTACTGTACACCTCTAAATAAACAGAGAAAAGAATTGTTCAAGGAGGGTACACTGGATGTATTTATAACTGATAGGGATACATTTATACCTAAAAGGAGGTACTGTACACCTCTAAATAAACAGAAGAAGAATTGCTCAAGGAGGGTATACTGGATGTATTTATAACTGATAGGGATACATTTATACCTAAAAGGAGGTACTGTACACCTCTAAATAAACAGAGAGAAGAATTGCTCAAGGAGGGTACACTGGATGTATTTATAACTGATAGGGATACATTTATACCTAAAAGGAGGTACTGTACACCTCTAAATAAACAGAGAGAAGAATTGCTCAAGGAGGGTACACTGGATGTATTTATAACTGATAGGGATACATTTATACCTATAAATATAGAATATTAATTGTACAATGTATATAAATTATACTTACCATTAGATAATATATAAATTCAGATGACTGGGCCAGTGGAGATTATTAATCTTATTTGGAATTAGACACAAGACAGACACTTCTAATTAGAATATGTTTGGAAGCTTGATTTGTCTATTTATACTATTTTATGAAATGTATCACATCCTTTCACTATCACCTACAGTTTGGGTAGTTTACAGCATGCATAAATACTTATAATACATACATACACATCGTATAATCATACACACATACATACAACGTACATACTGTACATAATATACATACATACATACATAAATACACAAATACATACATATATACATACATATATACATACATACATACATACATACATACATATATACATAAATACATACATACATACATACATTAAATTCATTGAAGTTATAATTTATTTATACAAGATGAACTATTTTGATACTTTTTAAAGACCCTGTTTTTGTAATCAATTAGAGTTTGTTTATCTTTTCGTCTGTTTTGTGGATTCATGTTTATATCATTAGTTATTCTTGGCAAGCTAAGAGAGACAGAGACTGAGACGGAGAAAGCATGAGAGACAGAGAGAGATGCAGAGATACATGAGAGACTGAGACAGAGAGACCATGAGAGACAGAGACTGAGACAGAGAGACCATAAGAGACAGAGACTGAGACAGAGAGACCATGAGAGACAGAGACAGATAGATCATGAGAGACTGAGACAGAGACAGAGAGACCATGAGAGACAGAGACTGAGACATAGAGACCATGAGATAAATAGAAACCAAACAAAGAAATTCACATTCATAATGACTTCAAATTAACTTTGATGTACTGTACAGTTGTTTTGCTGTACCTCAAAAATGAAATGATATGATATCAGTGTGATTCTACTTTGAGTTATGTAACCTTGAATGACATTTCATTATTATAATCATCTTTAGACTATTCTTTTACTTACTTCTTCTCTTCGCTTCTTTTTTCTTTTCTATATGTTATTTTCTTTTAATCCTAACAGGAGCACTGGCTATGGAGGGACTACACAGACAAATTCTTCCGTTTCTTCTTAGACGAATGAAAGAGGATGTCCTGCAAGATTTACCACCTAAGATCATTCAGGACTATCACTGTGACCTAAGCCCATTACAGGTAAAGAAAACCTGTATTTAGCTGCAATCCATAGAAACCATACGTTAGCTGGGTCGGGTTCACCTGTTGATATGCCACAGTCATTATTAATACCACTCAAGGGTCGGGTTCACCTGTTGATGTGCCACAGTCATTATTAATACCACTCAAGGGTCGGGTTCACCTGTTGATGTGCCACAGTCATTATTAATACCACTCAAGGGTCAGGTTCACCTGTTGATGTGCCACTTAATACTATACTCCATTAGGTTCAACTATATGAAGATTTTGCACGCAGCAGAGCCAAGAAACAAGTTGAAGAAGTTGTTGGTGAGGAAATTGAAATGGTGGAACAACCAAAAGAAGAGAAGAAACCAGCTGATTCAAATCAAACACACATCTTTCAAGTAATGCTTAATTTAAATTTCTCCTTTGTTGCTTTTTGTTAACAATAATTTCTCTCTTTTTCTCTCTGCCTCTCTCTGCCTGTCTCTGTCTCTATCTCTGTCTCTCTGTTCTGTCTCTGTCTGTATCTGTCTCTCTGTCTGTTTGTCTCTGTCTCTCTGTCTGTTTGTCTCTGTCTCTATGTCTCTCTGTCTCTGTCTGTCTCTCTGTCTCGGTCTCTGTCTCTGTCTCTGTCTCTGTCTCTGTCTCTGTCTCTGTATCTCTTTTTTCTCTTTCTGTTTGTCTGTCGATAGGCTTTACAGTATTTACGTAAGGTATGTAATCATCCTGTTTTGGTAGTCACTCCGGAACATCCAATGTACAATAAAGTGATGGAATATTTACGTAAAGAGAACAGTACTCTACATGACATAGCTCATTCAGCTAAGCTACTTGCCCTCAAGTATGCTTATCCTCTATTCTCTTCTCTTTTTGCCCCTGTCTTATCTCCCTCCCTTCCTTCTTCCCTTCCTCTCTCTCTTCCCTCCCTTCCTCCCCCCCCCCCTCTCTCCTTTCAATAATTTACACACTCTTTTCTGTTTTACAGACAATTGCTTCATGAATGTGGTATAGGTGTAGATGAAGGCGGACAAGGAAATGAACTAGGAGGTTCGGTTGTCAGTCAACACAGAGTTCTTTTGTTCTGTCAATACAAATCAATGTTGGATATTATTGAAAAAGATCTCTTGAAGTAAGTATAGTGTATTGTATTGTATGTATGTATGTATGTATGTGTGTATGTATGTATGTATGTATGTATGTATGTATGTATGTATGTATTGTATGTATGTATGTATGTATGTATTGTACGTATGTATGTATGTATGTATGTATGTATGTATGTATGTATGTATGTATGTATGTATGTATGTATGTATGTATTGTATGTATGTATGTATGTATGTATGTATATATGTATATATGTATGTACATGTATGTACATGTATGTATGTATGTATGTGTGTGTGTGTATGTATATATATATATATATATATATATATATATATATATATATATATATATATATATATATATATATATATATACATGTATGTATGTATGTATGTATGTATATATGTATGTACATGTATGTATGTATGTGTGTGTGTGTTAGTGTGTGTATGTATGTAGTCTATGTACATACATATATGTGCATACATGTATGTACATGTATATGTATGTATGTATATGGATGTGTATAATATACACACGTATACATTACATACATTGTACATACATAATTATGTTTATAGTTGTATTATTATGCATACATGTACACAATTATAAATACATGTATATATAATTATAATCTTGATATATTATTAAAACACTCAGATCTCACATGCCTGGTGTTACTTTCATGAGATTAGATGGATCAGTTCCCGCTAAAAATAGACATGGTCTTGTACAAAGGTGAACTAAACAGCTGGAAATAGTACTTAATACACTATACTAAGTTTTGTTTCAGTTAACTACATGTATAGTGTACATGTATATACATGTATAGTGTACGTGTAAATACATGTAAATACATGTAAATACATGTATATGTGTACATATATACATGTATATGTGTACATGTAAATACATGTATATACATGTATATGTGTACATGTACATAGTGTACAAGTACGTGTGTATTAGTGTTGTTTTAGTTACTATAACTAATACTATAACCTCTTTTAGTAAGGCATTGTTTTTTAAAAACAGTCATACTATGACTATAACTAAAAGTGGTCATTATTGTCATACTAAAACAACACCAGTACATAATACATAATAAAGACATTGTTTTAGTTACTATAACTATAACATCTTTTAGTAAGGCATTGTTAACTAAACTATAAATAAATTACAGGTCTACTATAATAACTATAACTAACTCAAATGAAAATTAGCCAATAATGGGCACTTTTAGTTAGTTAACTAAATTTTAAACTATTTTAGCAAGCCTAATATATAACTGTGAGAGACTATATACTGTAGTCATACTATAACTAAAAGTGATCATTGTTGTCAAAATAAAACACAATGTTATCTATGTACTTGTATTCTATAAATGTTTTGTTTCATTTGTTAACTTTTCTTCCAGGTTTAATATGGATCCTTCAATTGATCTTCTCCTCCTTACCACACATGTCGGGGGTTTAGGACTGAACTTGACAGGTGCTGATACTGTGATATTTTTTGAACATGACTGGAACCCAATGAAAGATTTGCAGGTATGTAAAATATGTATATGTGTTTGTGTGTGTCTGTGTGTGTATGTATGTATATGTATTTGTGCATCTGTGTGTGTGTGTGTGTGTAATAACTGTGTATATGTGTTTGTCAGTCTGTATGTGTCTGTGTGTCTGTGTCTGTGTATGTTTTTGTGTATGTTGTCTATGTTGTCTATGTGTCTATGTGTGTCTGTGTGTCTGTGTGTGTGTGTGTGTGTGTTGTCTGTGTGTGGTATGATTATACTAAGTGTTGTAGCTTTGCTTATATTAAAAGTTTTGTTAGCATTTTCAAAATATGATTCGAAGCTAATAGCATAATAGTCTATTGAATAATGGTATTACCAGTATACCAACCCTGTTTTTAGCTGTGAATTTATTATAATTACCCTCAAGATCATCAAAATAATATTTTGGTGACCTTAACAAATAATGGATACTCAATTTAATCATTGTCTTCGTTCATATTATCATTAGGCTATGGACAGGGCTCACCGAATTGGTCAAAAAAGAGTTGTAAATGTTTATCGTCTAATTACAAGAGGAACATTAGAAGAGAAAATAATGAGGTTAATATACTATAAATGTACAACAATTTACTGATTTCTTGTTGAAATATACAAAATATAGTGAGTAAATATCCTGATTATTACATGTGCATAATTATACTGAAAATAAACACTATTAAATTGGCTGTTGATATTATATATTATAAACTTTCAGTCAGTTAGATGTATATACAGTATAATTTATATAATATACATACATACATACATACATGTACATACATACATACATACATACATACATACATACATACATACATACATACATACATACATACATACATACATACATACATACATACATACATACATACATACATACATACATACATACATACATACATACATACATGCATACATACATACATACATAGATACATACATACATACATACATACATACATACATACATACATACATACATACATACATACATACATACATACACATGCATACATACATTCACATACATACATACACATACATACATATACATACATACATGTACATACATGCACATACACATTACACACACATACATACATACATGTACATGTACATACATGTACATGTACATACATGTACATACATACATACATACACATGCATATATACATACACATACATACACATACATACATATACATATACAAATATACACAGACATACATGCACATACGTATATACATACACATACATACACATACACATACACATACATACACATACATACATACATTCACATATATACATACACATACATACATATACATACATACATATACATACACGCACATACACATTACACACACATACATACATACATACATACATACATTCACATACATACATACACATACATACATATACATACATACATATACATAGACGCACATACACATTACACACACACACATACATACATACATACATACATATATACACATACATACATATACATAGACCCACATACACATTACACACACATACATACATGTACATGTACATACACATTACATACATACATACATACATACATACATACATACACATACATACATACATACACATACATACACGTACATACATATACATGCACATGCATACATACATACACATACAAACTAACTGACAGAAAAACAAACATGACTGTAATAGTATATTGTCAAGTTAATGTGTTTCATTTCATTATTGCTAACAGCTGCTTCTAATGCCAAAACAAAGCCTACAAATGTCGTAATTAAACTAAGAAAATATGTACTCATTATAGTAGTCTTAATTTCTCCGTTTATGGTGTGACACAAAAATGTGGAGTTTTTAACTTCACAAATGTTCTAATTGGACTAACAGAATTTGTACTCAACTATTTCATTATAATTATTATAGTATTCTTAATTTCTCTATTTATGGTATTCACACAAAAATGTGGATTCTTTAACTTTGTTACTACTGCAGTAATGTAATTATGTATGTTTGTTATTTTAATATTCAGTGTAAACATTTTGTTATAGTTATGTTATTTTATTTGTTAATGTCTACACACATACATACATGCATCAAGGTTGATACTATCTTTTGAAGATATTATTTTTGATTCAAGTTTAAGTGTATATTGCTTCATGGGGTACTAGCTACATGTACTTCAGTGTTTTTGATAAGCTCATATGGTGCACCATTGGCCCAAAGAGCTTTTTATTTGGCACTGCACAGTTCTCTCTTTGGGCCAGATGGCACAGTTATGTATGATTATATTATCACTAACAGCATTAACTCTTTGTTAACTGGGTCAATATGTATTCCCAATGGCACACACACTAACCTTTGTTGAGCCCATGCTTCATGATGTACATGTAGTCTTAGTACTAGTATACAACTATAATATATATGCAAACATTATGTATCTATGTATTTATGTATAATATGTATGTATTTATGTATGTATGTATGTATGTATGTATGTATGTATGTATGTATGTACATGTGTGTTTGTATGTATGTGTGTATGTATGTATGTATGTATGTATGTATGTATGTATGTATGTATATGTTTGTATGTATGTATGTATGTATGTATGTATGTATGTATGTATGTATGTATGTATGTATGTATGTATGTATGTATGTATGTATGTGTGTATGTATGTATGTATGTATGTATGTATGTATGTATGTATGTATGTATGTATGTATGTATGTATATATGTATGTATGTATGTATTTATGTATGTATGTATGTATGTATGTATGTATGTATGTATGTATGTATTTATGTATGTATACTTATACATTTATGTATACATGGATACATACTATCATATATATGTTTATAAATATGTTTATAGATAATGATTTTTTATTTTATTTGTAGTCTTCAAAAGTTCAAACTGAACATTGCTAACACTGTAATAACACAAGAGAACTCAAGTCTACTCTCCATGAATACTTCCGATATCCTTGATCTATTCCAACTAGGAGAGAACCAAAAACCTCAGAAAGAACCATCCTCCAAGACGACTCCCTCATTGGACATTCCAGGAAGTGGTTTGAAAAATGTTTTAGGGAATCTTCCCGAACTGTGGAACGAGGAACAGTATAGTGAATATGATGTTGGAAAGTTTATGCAATCTTTATCTACCGCTAATAAATGAACTTCAACTGAACCAAACAACTTTGATAATCATAATATCTCCTGATTTGTGTTGTTGCCTGACATTACAGCTTATATTTAATAATCTAGTTTAAAACTATTGTCATTTTTTGTCAGCCACCAAACTTGCATACACACTAGAATACTGCCACTAATCGTACATTAACAAGTCCTACATAGTATATATGTACCAATTTGTGTTGTATTACTATGACAACAATTACTACTTTTAGTTATAGTTATAGTTTGCCTAGTTCTGAAACTTTTAGTTTAGAACTAAAATGGCTTACTGAAAGGGTTTTAGTTAGCTAACTACCATTATTGGCCAATTAGTATTTTAGTTACATAGTTATAGTTATTGCAGTAGACTTGTAATTTAGTTATAGTTTAGTTAACTAAAATTCACAATGCTTTACTAAAAGGGATTTAGTTATAGTTAATACAGCATCACTATATAGTACCAATATAGACTTGAGGTTTGTATCCAAGGATGTGATGTAGCCATCATGAAATTTGGCATAGCTAAGTAGCCTTTTATATACAAACATTCCATTTTATATATCTATAGACCATGCAGTAACATTGTCATAAGTGAATATTACTATGACTAATTCGGAGTAGTGAAGTCACAGATGAATAAGTAACTCCCATCGATTACTGAAGCTTCAGTGATATGTATGTATGATTATTACAATGTATCATTATAATATATATATATATATATACAATAATTAATTCACATTTGTTATATTATAATTATACAGACATATGTAATGCATAAAGACATCATATATGTATATTATATCTTGTGTTGTTTTAGTTTGAAAAAAAATGACTATTTTTAGTTATAGTATGACTAGTTTCTCAAATATTTAGTTTAGTTATAACTAAAATAATATTAGGAAGGGTTTTAGTTTTAGTTAACTAACTAAAAGTGCCTATTATTAACCAATTTTCATTTATAGTTATTACAATAGACTTGTAATTTAATTATAGTTTAGTTAGCTGGAAGTCATAATACTTTACTAAAAGTGGTTTTGTAGTTAACTAAAACAACACTATTTATATCATACACTGGTTAGTAAGCTGGTTTATATACCAAGATGCATATTCAGTTAGTGTCCTCAGCTATATAATATTGTAGTTCATTCATGCACACGTGCACAATATGAGTATCCCGTTAATGCTGAAGCATTCTATGAATTTTGCTTGTGAAAACAGTATAATTATATAAAGGGATTCCAGGCTGTATGAACTGATTGGATGCACAGAATTTTATCGCACATGCAAAAATTTAATGCACTATTATTGTAAACAACAGTGATGATTTGTTTTAAAGCTATTCAGACACATACCACACATTCTTGTGAGGTAAGTGGCATGGCATGCATATATACCTGAATATAATAAGATCACGTGATCTACCATTGTGTCCTTTTGGGGTGTATTTTGAATGGCTCACTTTTGACGCCATTTGTTCTCTTGTGGAATTGAAAGAGAATAAGCAAACTCATAGATAGTCATGAGTTCGCCAGACGATTTGAAGTTCCTCAGTGTTGACCGGGCAAAGGTAAATGACGCCTTAGCCCAAGCAGAATGGGCAAAGAAGAAACTTGTGTGGGTGCCTCATCAAGATATTGGGTTTGTTCCTGGATCCATAAAGTCAGATGAAGGTGAGATGGTAAACGTGGAACTACAAGATGGAACCAAGAAGAAAGTGGCCAAAGATGATATCCAGAAAATGAATCCACCAAAATTTGAAAAAGTTGAAGACATGGCCGAACTCTCCTTCCTCAACGAGGCATCAGTTCTCCACAACCTCACAGATCGATACTACTCTGGGTTGATATATGTAAGTATGTCTATTTACTTTGATATGCAATTACCAATGCATCACATTATCATATACTTGCATAGTGTATATATATTATATTATATAAATATATATTATAATTATATATTTCAATCAATTGTAATCAATAAATAATTACATTAATAATTATTAAATAATTAATTAATTTTTGGCTTCTATTTACGTAAATTTTGAGTTGTAATCAAATGCTTATCATTCTATAACGAGCTATACATATACAATGTATATATATATATATTATATATATATATATATATATATATATATAATATTATATGTAGTTAGTATACAATCAAATACTGTTTGCATAAAATGGCTAGAACACATAACTACAGCTGCAGGAAGGAATCTAGTCCCAAATGTATTCTCTGTTATTTAAAGGGTCCATGGGTTCACATATGGTAGTATCCTATCTGTTGTGTATAATTATGTTCTTTTCATCTTTGCACTCTCCTTAAATGGTAGATTGGTACATTACTAACTCCAGTAGAAAGAAGCTTAATCCATTGTCTAATTATTCAAATTCCTTTGTTTAGACTCATATTGATTAATTATTCCAAGAATGTAATATAATGAATAAAAAATGGAAAATATCAATTACACGCTTACCTTTAAACATTTGATACTATGTAATATACAACAACAGTACTATCCTTATATGAAGAAGTGACTACCTGCCATTACATATCCTTCATTTCACTGATAATAACACACCTTGTTAGCAACAATATCCATCTGCGATTTTAGTTCTTATAAAATTGATAGCTGATTAGGCAGTAATTGTTTATACGTGTACATGTAATTGTTTTATACATGTACATGTATAAACAATTACTGCCCCTGTAAATTAATTAATTAATTAATTAATGAATTAATTACATTAAGGTTTGATTCAGTTGGGTACTGGGTAATGTGATGTGCCTTTGCCTTTAGTGGTGGTTGTGGTCTGTTGGCTAGCTCTTGGATAAACAGTAGGGCTGAAATGAATCCTGCTTTTACTATCCGGATATCTGTTCACAATATTGGTTGGGTACCTGGAGGTTCAGTTTGCAGATAATTATCCGAATAATGAGGTATCTGCTCCAGCACTAACAATCAGTACCTTTGTTATTGAATACACAAGACAACACTCTCTTTTAATACCCACTCTTTATTCGGCCATTATGTACAGGAAACCAACAAATTGTTTTACAGGAATTACACTATTATCATTCTTGCGTAACAAAGTTTGTAGAACATATAAAGGAAGGGTGTTGCCTCACAAATTGAATAACAAAGGTACCTATTTCCCCAGAGCCTGTCACATATATGTATTCTCTTTACTGTGTGGCTAAGTTACATTATATTTGTATAAACTATATACACTTGATTGCTGTATTTATTAATTATGTTGACAATAATTTACACTTAATTATGTGTTTACAAATCATCATGATGTGTGATATTGTTATATTTTGAGATTCTTAGAAATAGTGTCCTTAATATGTACATTACAAGTACATATACATGTACATGCATATGTGTATGTACATGTATACATGTACATGTATATTTGTATGTACATGCATATGTATATACATGTATGTACATGTACATGTATATATTTATTTACATGTACATGTATATTTGTATGTAAATGTACATGTACATTTGACATTGCCCTCTTTCAATTAGGGTCTGTACATGTACATATAAATATACATGTACATAGAGTATGTACATGATGTATATTTGTATGTACATGTACATGTACATTTGACATTGCCCTCCTTTCATGTACATGTACAATATATATGTGTATGTACATGTACAGTATCTTTGTATATACATAATTATACATTTGATATTCCCCTCCTTTCAGTTAGAGTCTGTACATGTACAATATATGTGTGTATGTACATGTATGTACATTTACAATATATGTACATGTATGTAATCGAATATTATTATTATTATTATTATTGTACACACAACAGCTGGTCGTAATTCTTGTGAATTATTTGTGTACATTTTAGGAAATTTATAATAAATTCCTTTGAAAATTCAATTATGAAAAATGAGATCGCTTTGTTACTATTCTTAATAATTATTCACTACTATCTACATTGTTCTGTGATATCGTAACTATGGTGATACCGTTGCTAGGCAATACTATGTACTACTTGTACAAATACAATGTATATTTAGTACTATTCTTGAACAGATGGCTTGAACATACCATGAATACTAGAAATACCTCTGAATTTAAAGCTCCATTTAACAGCTATGAAAAGAATGGCTTGTAATAATTATCACTCACGTATTTAGATATCTGTCTTAATTGTGTTTTAATATTTGATTTATCCTAATTTTTATAATTATTTGATTGTGATAGCACATTGATCCTACATGTATAATGTATATACATGTATTACATATTATACATGAAAAAGACACACCTACAGAGACAGATAGAGACACATAGACAGCCAGACAGACCTACAGAGACAGATAGAGACAAACAGACACACCTACAGAGACAAATAGAGACAGATAGACATAGACAGCCAGACAGATAGAGACAAACAGACACACCTACAGAGACAAATAGAGACAGACACACATAGACAGCCAGACAGATAAATGGAAACAAAGAGAGATAAGTGGAAACAAAGAGAGATGGACAGAGACAAATAGACAGAGACAAACAAAGACAGACCTACAGAGACAGATAGAGACAAACAGACACACCTACAGAGACAGATAGACATAGACAGCCAGACAGATAGAGACAAACAGACACACCTACAGAGACAAATAGAGACAGACACACATAGACAGCCAGACAGATAAATGGAAACAAAGAGAGATGGACAGAGACAAATAGACAGAGACAAACAAAGACAGACCTACAGAGACAGATAGAGACAGATAGAGACAAACAGACACACCTACAGAGACAAATAGAGACAGATACACATAGACAGCCAGACAGATAGAGACAAACAGACACACCTACAGAGACAAATAGAGACAGACACACATAGACAGCCAGACAGATAAATGGAAACAAAGAGAGATGGACAGAGACAAATAGACAGAGACAAACAAAGACACACCTACAGAGACAAATAGAGATAAACAGACACACCTACGGAGACAATTAGGGACAGAGACAAATAGTGACAGATGGACAGAGACCCACAGATTTGAGAGAAGAACAGAGTTCATAAGTAGAGGATTAGTGAACAAATAGCTGTATTAATTTTAATTATTTGTATGTATCTGTTTCTATTCCACAGACATATTCTGGTCTCTTCTGTGTAGTAGTGAACCCATATCGCATGTTACCCATATATACTGAACGTGTTGTTGAACTGTACAGAGGAAAGAAGAGGCACGAGATGCCACCACATGTATATGCCATCGCTGATCAGGCCTATAGGAACATGTTACTAGACAGAGAAGATCAGTCAATACTTTGCACGTGAGCATCTTATAACAATATTCATATCAGTGATAAGCAATATTATTGGTCAGTTTGTGATGATGTCACACTAACTGTCAATTTTATTGGTCAGTTTGTGATGATGTCACACTAACTATCAATTTTCATTGGTCAGTTTGTGATGATGTTACACTAACTATCAATTTTCATTGGTCAGTTTGTGATGATGTCACAATTGTATATGTTTATTGGTTTGTCTTAGTAATTTGTATTATAATGTATTTCTTATTTAGAGGAGAATCGGGTGCTGGTAAAACTGAAAACACAAAGAAGGTTATTCAGTATTTAGCTATAGTGGCCGGAGGTACTCATGCACATCCAAAAACCAAAGGCCCTCTAAGACGTCAGTCTACCAGTACTTCATTGAATGTAAAGGCTGGACTAACTGGTCAACAGGGAGAACTTGAGGCACAGTTACTGCAAGCTAATCCAATACTTGAGGCATTTGGAAATGCCAAGACTGTGAAGAACGATAACTCATCTCGTTTTGTAAGTTACTTTTTGCTTATGACTATTCATAGTGATGACACAGTATGTATGTGTCTGTGTGTCTGTATCTTTGTGCTGTATGTATCTTGGAATGTGTGTCTGTGTACACGTACATGTATACATTTCCCTGTGTGTTTATGTCTGTGCCTGTATAGTTGTGTCTGTATCTGTGTGTGTTTGTTTGTCTGTGAGTGTGTGTCTGTGTACATGTATATGTACATGTACATGTATACATGTCTGTGTATCTGTGTGTGTCAATGCCTGTGCCTGTATCTTTGTGTCTGTGTGTGTATATGTGTTATTTGTGTATACACAATGTAGATGTATGTGTGTCCATTAATGTCCAAATATCCTGTGCCTGTATCTGTGTACATGTATGTATGTTGTGTGTGTATCTGTGTGTGTCCGTGTGTGTCTGTGAGTATTCACTTAAAATAGTTATTAATTACTCAAGTAAGACATATTTACTATTCTTTTAGGGCAAGTTCATACGTGTCAATTTTGATTCATCTGGTCACATTGCTGGAGCCAACATAGGAACCTGTATCCTTGTGTGTGTGTGTGTGTGTGTGTGTGTGTGTGTGTGTGTGTGTGTGTGTGTGTGTGTGTGTGTGTGTGTGTGTGTGTGTGTGAATGTATTTTACGTACCCTATCACCTTAACTCACATGTGAAGATCTTCTTGAGAAATCTCGAGCAGTGCATCAAGCTCCTGATGAGAGAACATTTCATATCTTTTATCAGGTGAGACATTTTAATTATAGTACACATGTACATGTACCTGTATAATAAGGTGATAGTCAACTGTACTTGTAAGTAGTACTATATAATAGTACTACATGTACTGTAATCGTAGTGATGTGTGATTTCCCTTTATATTTGTATGTGATAGCATAGTACTAAGGTGTACTGTAATGCATTCAAAATACAGTGACAGTACATGTATGTAAACTTAGTAATGTCAGGTACTGTATATTGTATATACAGTACCTGACATTATTTACACACATGTATGTACATGTACATTTGTACATGCATTCATTTATACTTCTGTCTATCTAAAGTGTGTATTTTATTCTAAATTTATGTCTATCTGTGTACTTCTCATTTATTTCTCTATCTATCTATTTACAATGTATCTATCTATCTATCTATTTATCTATCTATCTATCTATCTATCTATCTATCTACATGTATCTATCTATCTATCTATCTATCTATCTATCTATCTATCTATCTACCTATCGATCTATCTATCTACATGTATCTATCTATCTATCTATCTATCTACCTATCTATCTATCCTTATCACATGTTGATTAGGTTATGAATGGAATGGATGAAACTGAAAAGAAAGAGTTCATATTTGAGTCACCAGATTCTTATAAGTTTCTCAGCAATGGAAATCTACTGGTAGCTGGTTTGAATGATGCTCAAGAATATGCAGATACTCGTGAGGCCATGGATATCATGGGATTACCAGAAGAGGAACAATCAGGTATGGGAATCAGGATTTGTTGTGGGGCAATCTCTAGACTTGTTGCTTGTACATGTAGAATGCAGTAAAAGGCATAAAAAAGTGTCTGGCTGTGTGCACTTAAACTGTACATGTATGTGTACTTGTTGTACATAGCAAAATAATTAGACTACTAAAGCGGTTTCATACAGAGGAGGGGGGAATCGGAACTGGAGTTTCCCCCCTCTAGATTTCAGGCCAAATTTATTTCAACATGCAACAACCTCTCAGCTACAAGCATTCTAGGGTCCCAAAAAGCCACCAGAAGCAATCTCAGAGAGCCTAAATTTATAAAATTACCTGGAAGAGCACCCCCAGACCCTCCCAGGAGCAGCATGCTTCACATACTTTCCCTTCCATTACAGTTGGATTCTCCTTCACAGTTTAACTATCCATAAGCTCATGATTATACAAGTACATGTATCTATGCTATTAGTACTTCCTATGTAAGCCACTGGAATGAACCACCTCATCTGGTAGCATAGCCATTATTATGAGAACCCAGCCAGTTTTAATGTGTATAATTATCTATAATTATAATTATATACATGTACATGTATATATTTACATGTACCATGGTTAATGCTGTCGTTAATTGGATATATTTCAGTATTATAATTAAATGCTTTTGCGACACTACATAGCAGATCATGTGACTGACGCAACTATTTTAATGTTAATCATGTGACTGATGCAGTTATTGTAATGTTAATCATGTGACTGATGCAGCTATTTTGATATTAATCATGTGACTGATGCAGTTTTTGTAATGTTAATCATGTGACTGATGCAGTTATTGTAATGTTAATCATGTGACTGATGCAGCTATTTTAATATTAATCATGTGACTGATGCAGTTATTGTAATGTTAATCATGTGACTGACTTAAATAACAAATACATTTATTCTATTAGCTGTACTTCGAGTTGTATCAGCTGTACTTCATTTTGGTAACATGGAGTTTAAACAAGAGAGGAATTCAGATCAAGCACTACTGTTGGACAACACTGTGGCTCAGAAGATATCTAAGCTTCTTGGTATTTCTGTCACTGACTTTACAAAGGCTCTCCTTAAACCGAAGATTAAGACAGGTCGAGAATTCACTACTAGATCGCAAAATAAAGCTCAGGTATTTATGTACATGTATCTATCTATTTATCTATCTACATGTATCTGTGTATATATCTATGTACATGTATCTATCTATCTATCTACGTATATCTGTGTATATATCTATGTATCTACATGTATCTATTTACATGTTATTTCATCTATCTATCTATCTACATGTATCTGTTATATATATATATACATGTATCTATCTATCTATCTATCTATCTACATGTTATTGCATCTATTTATCTATCTACCTACATGTATCTATCTATCTGTCTATCTATCTATCTATCTATCTATCTATCTATCTGTCTATCTATCTATCTATCTATCTATCTATCTATCTATCTATCTATCTATCATTCATTTCATCTATTTATATTACAGGTGGAATATTCCTCTCAAGCATTAGCTAAAGCTCTTTATGAGAGAATGTTTAAATGGATAGTACAGAGAATCAACAAGTCATTAGACAGATCTGTTGGAGTTGGTACATCATTCATTGGTATACTGGATATTGCTGGATTTGAAATATTCAAGGTTCACTTTTGCACTTTGTATAAATACATGTATTTGTATTTGTATTTTGCTTATAAAAGATATACAGTGTATGTTTAACCCTTTACCGACGAAGGTTGCAAATATGCAACTTTTGAATAATGCATTAATTAACGAAGATTTGCAACCTAAATAGCAAAAGGCAAATTTATGATAGAATCTTTAAATATAGAAGAAACTAACAAGCACACACTACGAAGAAGACATTTAGTTAGTTTAAATTAGGGAAAACGTCAAGTTGTAGGCCCAAAAAAAGTGAGAAAGACGCTAAGTATGGGCGTCGCCGCTGACTACTACTTTTTCAAACACTCATCTTGCTGCTTTCCTGTAGCTAACGAAGCATGTTTTTGGTATCAATGGCTTTCTCAGAAGATCTTCTGTATGACTAAGTGAGTTAAAAGTCATGGTTGCTTAAAATTTAGGCGTTATACAGAGTAGACAAAAAGTGGGCGTTGCCCGTCGACTACAATACTTACAAACGTTCGCCTTTCCCTCTTCCTGATGAAAGCGAAGCATACATTTTACTTCAATGGGTTTGTTAAAGAATCTTTCCACATAGTAAGTTAGAATTTTGAGTATTATAAAATATGAGAGTTATAGAGTTGAATAAAGCTATATAGATCTTAAGGCTCCACCCACACAATATTTCCTAATTAAATTTAGGTTAATAACGAAAATGCTTATTTCAATTATAGTCGGTAAAGAGTTAATTATAATTATAATCTTTAGTATAATAAAATACTCTCACATGCTATATGTTACTATGGTAATGCACTCACATGCTATATATATGTTACTATGGTAACATACTCTGGTAAAGTACTCACATGCTATATGTTATTATGGTAACATACTCTTGTAATGTACTCACATGCTATATGTTACTATGGTAACGTACTTTTGTAAAGTACTATATACATGCCACATGTATATGTTACTATGGTAACGTACTCTTGGTCCTGTATAATCATATTGTGTTTTGTCATTCTAGTTAAACTCGTTTGAGCAGTTATGTATTAATTATACTAATGAGAAGTTACAACAACTGTTTAACAACACTATGTTCATCCTGGAACAAGTGAGTCACATGACTACATGTATATGTGTCACATGATATGCAGGCAGGCTTACATACAGGAATTTAATCTGGGGTGGGGATAAAAGCGAATGCAAGTTATCAAAGTGTTTAAATCTAGGCTCTTTGAGTTTGCTTCAGGGGGTTTTGGGGCCTATATACATTCCGGAAGTGTAAATATTCATCACATTCAAAAACCACAATGATAGACCGACACCTTTTAGTATTAAACTGGGAACTTTCTATGGGGGTGAAAAATCCCAGGCCCTTCCCTCTGTATGAAATCCTGATGTGTGTACTACATATAATTATATTACAATGTATATCACATACATGTATAATGTAATGTTTGTCTATACTATACATGTACATGTACTGTATGTACTTTTATGTAGTATGTACATGTACATGTATATATCAGGGAATAATTTACTTCCGGATTTTTGAATAGCAATTTTTGCTATGCATTTTTCAAACTGATTAGCAAACATAAGATTTGAATAGCATTGGAACAAAAAAAAGAGCTGGTAATATATGTACTATATGATAGTAATAAAAGTAATAGGAATAGTAACGATAATGATAATAATGAAAATAATATCAGTAACAACATTTCATAACAACAACAATTAGACATCATCGTTTTCGAGTTCAGAGTGATTGCGCTTGCAAGCAATTTTGAAAAGCTTAGATACACGGCCTGTCTCCTCCGAATTTGCTGAGGCAAAGGCTCTCCCAAGAGGCGTAGAACGATAAATTTCACTAATAGTCGGCTGTCGATCCATGTTAATAGCCTTTGCATGGATGTCTGATGCTTGCCGAGCTGAAGTTTCTCACCGCTCGCAAACGATCCTGGTGTTTGGAACACAGTTCACAAAAAATCCTAGTCACGTTCCCACCAGACTCATCATACAGTAACCACTCTCCGAGGCCTTCCACATCTTTAATCCACTTTTTCACAGTTGATAAACTGACTGACATATTTATGATCACGTGTTGGCTGTTAAATGAACACACCTTAGAGGTGTGGTCGAGCATTAGTTTATAATAATTAATTAACGGAACGCTTTCTGTCGCAGTTTATCGCGATACATTGATGAAACTGAATCGCAAGTGATGCTTTTTTGGCTCGCAAAGTGCGATGCGAACCCGGATAAATTAATCCCTGGTATATATCTATGTATGTGCATGTACATGTATACATAGTCATGTATTACTTCTCATATACTAATAACACTAATATATTCACATGTTGACAGGAAGAATACAGAGCTGAAGGTATTGAATGGACATTTATTGACTTTGGTCTGGATTTACAACCTTGCATTGATCTTATTGAACGTCCAATGGGTATTTTATCGCTACTGGATGAGGAATGTTGGTTCCCTAAAGCAACAGATAAGAGTTACGTGGAGAAACTTCATCGGGAACATTCTCAGACTAGCAAGTATTTGAAACCTGATTTCCGTTCTAAAGCTGACTTCACTTTAGTACACTATGCTGGAAATGTATGTGTTGATGCACACACACACACACACACACACACTAAATCAATCCATGATATTATTTTTTAGGTTGAGTATAATTGTGATCAGTGGCTTATGAAAAATATGGATCCTCTGAATGACAATGTTGTTCAGCTATTAGCAACGTCTAATGACTGGTTTGTGGCTACTCTGTGGAAAGACACAGCCAATATTGTGGGAATGGGTGTACAGGTATCAGTCTGTCTGTATTGTTAGTCTGTATTGTGGGAATGGGTGTACAGGTATAAGTCTGTCTGTATTGTTAGTGGGAATGGGTGTACAGGTATAAGTCTGTCTGTATTGTTAGTGGGAATGGGTGTACAGGTATCAGTCTGTCTGTATTGTTAGTCTGTATTGTAGGAATGGGTTTACAGGTACATGTACATGTATCAGTCTGTCTGTCCATATACTTATCTACTTGTCTCTTTATTCTTTTTACTTCTCTTAGGCTCAGTCAGAAGCAAAGTCAACATTTGGTAGTCAACGCCCACGTAAAGGTATGTTCCGTACTGTGGGACAACTATACAAGGAACAGTTGACTAACCTAATGAAAACTCTCCGTCAAACACAGCCTCATTTTGTGCGATGTATTATCCCTAACCACGATAAGAGGGTACATAATAATATACTTGATCTAATTACATGTACATGTAATTACATGTATGTACGTACGTACATACATGTACATGTGTGTACATACATACATACATACATGCGTACATACATACATACATACATACATACATACATGTACATATGTACATGTACCTACCTACATGTACGTACATACATACATACATACATACATACATACATACATGTACATACATACATACAATGTACATACAAACATACATATGTACATACATACATATGTACATACATACATACCTACATACACACAGTACATACATACCTATATACACACAGTGCATACATACATGTACATGTACATGTATGTACAATTTTGTTATCTTATAATTATAGGCTGGCAAAATTGTAGCTCCTCTAGTTCTTGATCAGTTGAGGTGTAACGGAGTACTTGAAGGAATCAGGATTTGCAGACTGGGTTTTCCGAATCGTATTCTCTTCCAAGAGTTTCGTCAGAGATATGAGATTCTTACACCTAATGTCATACCAAAAGGTTTTATGGATGGAAAGAAAGCTGCAGAGAAGATGGTGAGTGGGCAGGGCTTAATATACAACAATATGTAATGATTGATTAAACTTGAACTAGGAGTACGCTTCACAAATTAGAGTAAATTTTAGTAGTGTTACAAATAACTCTAAGAATACTATTTGTGCACTATAGTTTACTAGAGTATACTATTTGTCTACTGTAGTATACTATTTTTGTATTGTAGTTTACTGGAGTAATCCAATTGTGTACTGTAGTTTACTAGATTATACTATTTGCATACTGTAGTTTACTAGAGTATACTATTTGTGTACTACAGTATATTTGTTGTACTGTAGTTTACTGGAGTGTACTATTTGGTGCACTGTAGTTTACTAGAGTGTACTAAGTATATACTACATTTGTATACTATAGGTAAAGGCTCTTGATCTTGATCTTGCTACATATCGCATTGGACATAGTAAGGTATTTTTCAGAGCTGGTGTCCTGGCACAACTGGAGGAAGAGAGGGACATCAAACTAACTGAAATATTGATTGGACTTCAGGCCCATTGTAGAGGGTACATAGGAAGAAAGTACGTTACATTGTACAGATCGAAATAAGTTAAAATATATCAAATTTATAGCATTTTAGGCTTTCCTTATTGTGAGCTCTGTAATAACACACCACATGATATTTGAACTGTTATCTTTATTCCATGTATAAACTCAATGTTTATGTGTGGGAATCAGGAAATTTGGGTTCAAATCCCAGCTGGTGTGTGGGATGTTGTTCAATTGTTAAATGTAACTTAATCCTTTATTGATAGTAATAGAATTTAATATTACATAGTGGTCAGGTAGTGTACCTAGGGCCACAATCCTGAGGTCAGTGAGGTGTAAATCTGACTTGTAATTATATCACATTGACCAATCAGATTACTTACCTTGACGTGCTATATTGGATACTTATAACTATACCAATTGACCAATCAGATTACTTACCTTGACATGCTATATTGGATATTCATTTTATGTTTGTAACTATGTACCTATCCAGTGTAAAAAAATTATTTAAATTAAAGAATCTAATTGGTCAGAATGGAAAAATAATACGTAAATACTTGTTGTATATACCTCCTGGAGAGATTTATTGAGTTAATATAAAGCAATCTGATTGGTCAATTCAAACAGCATGGTAATAATTACACTGTCTTCTCTCACACTATCATGTCTCCACTCTATCTCTCTATCTCTCTATCTCTCTATCTCATTTTTTGTGATATAGAATGTTCCAGAAGCGTGTAGAACAAACTCGAGCTATTAGAATTATACAAAGGAATGTACAGAGTTATTTGAAACTGAGAAACTGGAAATGGTGGAGACTTTTCACTAAAGTAAATAAACCACACCCCTTCATTATCATTATCAGTTTCCTTTCTCTCCATCCCTCCCTCTGTTGTTATACTTCCCTTTCTCCTTACCTGATCCCAATTATCATCCTTCCCCTGTTACACTTCTCCCAATCATCATCCCTCCCCTGTTACACTTCTCTTGTCCCAATCATCATCCCTCCCCTGTTACACTTCTCTTATCCCAATCATCATCCCTCCACTATTACACTTCTCCCAATCATCATCCCTCCCCTGTTACACTTCTCTTCTCCCAATCATCATCCCTCCCCTGTTACACTTCTCTTATCCCAATCATCATCCCTCCCCTGTTACACTTCTCTTATCCCAATCATCATCCCTCCACACACTATTACACTTCTCCCAATCATCATCCCTCCCATGTTACACTTCTCTTCTCCCAATCATCATCCCTCCACTATTACACTTCTCCCAATCATCATCCCTCCCCTGTTACACTTCTCCCAATCATCATCCCTCCCATGTTACACTTCTCTTCTCCCAATCATCATCCCTCCCATGTTACACTTCTCTTCTCCCAATCATCATCCCTCCCCTGTTACACTTCTCTTCCCTCTCCTATTACACTTCTCTTATCCCAATCATCATCCCTCCCCTATTACACTTCTCTTCTCCTAATCATCATCCCTCTCTTGTTGCACTTCATCTCTCCACCCTCCCTCTAGGTGAAACCACTGCTTCAAGTAACAAATGCAGAGGAACAGAAGAGAGAAATGGAAGAGGAGATAAAGAAACTAAACACAGGCTATGAGAAGTTACGTATTGACTATGATGAGTTAGCTAAAAAGAATGATGTTGTTCTACTTGACAATAAAATGTTAGAAGATCAATTGAGAGAAGAGAAGTTCCTTACTCAAGAAGCTGAAGAGGTACATGTACATGTATGTATAATTGTAATTATTGTAGTACAGTAGCCTTCAATAAAAAGTTCCCGTTACGTAAAAGTAGTACGTCAGTACTTTAGTATGCACCGTTCTACGTATTTTGAAACGTATTACATAAGTTTTACGGTTTAGCAACGTTATATGCAACGTATTACGGTAAACTAACCTTCACGTGACTGAGAAATATCTCCGCCCCTCATGCTCACATTAGCACATTAGTGTTTTAGGTGTTGGAGATTGTCTTACTTGCTAGTTTGTTAGGATACTAATTTTACTATTTACTGTTCTTATCAGAGCTACAAACCTACAATATGGTCTTCTCTATATATATCAAACAGAGGATTCTCAGTTTTTACGCCGATGGACTAAGAGCGGCGTCAATTTCCAATAAGCTGTTCGAAGAGGGATTTATAGTAAGTAGTCTAGTAGACGAGGAGTTTACAAGTTTTCAACCTCCAAATATTGCTAAATGCAATTAGTAATTCTGTGTTTATGACAACATTCATTATTTTAATCTATCCTATGAGATACCAGAAATCTAAGAGATGAAAGGATTAGTCAGTGTGCAAGCTGAGATTAACAGTACAAAAAATATGAAGATATATCAGTAATTATAATGTGACTTTAAAATATAATAAGATGACTTTATTAGTTTTAATATCAAATTAATTAATAATTATATAATAGTGACCACACCCGTTGCTGAAACAATAATGATTAGTATACTGTTTATTATTATTGATGTGAAACATAAAACAAACAAAACAAAGAACTCTTCTAGTACAGTCCAGACTTCATATCATCACAGCAGCTGTAAACACTGTAGACTTCACAGTCTTCATTCATAGCTCGTAGTCCGTGGTTGACGCCCATTTTTGTTAAACTTTCCTGCTTTGTTTTTCATTGTTTACAATCTCTTAGCCTTACTGCTACAACACATTGCAGTTTAAATACTATCTTTCGTGGTATCTTTGTGACGGTATGCCTTGAAGAGCCAATATCGGTACACATGCAACAATTAATAACTATTAAAATTAATTTTAATAACGTTTTATCTACATAGTAAGTACGCGTTACGGTAGCAAAATTATACGGTGCGGGCTTGACGTGCGAACATTTTCAACGTAATACGTAAGAAGTACTTGCGTATTACATCTACGTAACGGGAACTTTTTATTGAAGGCTACTGTATAATTATACATGTACATGTACATGTATGTATAATTGTAATTATTGTAGTATAATTATACATGTACATGTACATGTATGTATAATTGTAATTATTGTAGTATAATTGTACATGTACATGTACATGTATGTATAATTGTAATTATTGTAGTACATGTATGTACATGTATATAAGACGCCATAGACTGTAGAGTACGTTTCATGTACTGAATATACATATACATATACGCTGGAACCCGTTATTCTTAGGATAAATATAATTAGAGGGGAGCTCATTTTAGATTATAAAACCCAGTTAAGGAGCATCATTAGTACAGTTGTATCCTTGGGGTTTGGAATAGAGGGATCCCACTCTACATACATCTGTAGTACATGGAGTAACAGTACAATAACACATTAGTACAATATACACTGTACATGTACATGTACGTGTACATGTACATGTACATGTATCATGTTACAATACAATATGAAGATTGAAGTAATATTGTCTATACTATACTGCCTGGTACAATATAGTATACATGTAGATACATACATGTACTTTATACATACTATATAATATATAATAGTATATAATTATACATGTAATAATAATAATACATGTACATGTAATTACTAGGGCTTGGCAAATTATGCTCAAAATTCAAGTCATTATGCTATGCTCCTATGCTTCATAGAGCTAATCATTATGCTCAATCAGAGCTGCAGTAGGGAACCTTTAACCCAGTCACATGCTGTGCCACATGGGCAGCATTACCGAAGTGGAACCTTGGATTCAGCAATGTTATTCTAGTACAGCCATCATCTGCGGCTGTTGAACGGGTCTTCTCTGTCCTGAAGAAACATTTCATACAGTATCAAAACAGTTCTCTGCAAGACTATGTTGAAACAAGTGTAATGCTTGAATTTAATAACTCTTAATTACTTTTTTTTATGAAAAATAATGATTATGCTCAAACAAATTGTCATTATGCTCCAGTCAAAAATGAGAGCTATTATGCTCAAAATTATGCCAGCATAATGTGCCAAGCCCTAGTAATTACACATAACAATATTATATAATAACTTGCAGTACATGTATCAGTACAATGTAAATCGACTTTCTCTTCTATTGTACATACATAGATGCGAGCTCTCTTAACACAAAAGAAGACAGAGCTTGAAGGTATGTTGATGGAATATGAACAGCGTATTGAAGAAACAGAGGAACATAGTCAACTGTTAGCAGCTGAAAAACAAAAACTAAAGAATCAACTGTTACAAACTGAAGAACAGTGAGTCCAACTACATGTATATTTACGTGTACATGTACTGTATGTACATGTACATGTAGTACATAACAATAAAAAACTCAAGTTACAGAGGATTTCAGTTCCGTTGACACAATTATTCCAATTGGTAACCATGCCCTCCATATAATAGTACATAATTTTATATGGAGGGTGTTTTTACGGAACGGAATAATTGTGTCAGTGGAACTGAAATCCTCTGTACAAACTGAAGAACAGTGACTCCAACTACATGTACATACAGTACATGTACATGTACTGTATGTACGTGTACGTGTACTGTATGTACATGTACTGTATGTACATGTAGTACATAACAGTAAAAAAAACTCAAGTTACAAACTGAGGAACAGTGACTCCAACTACATGTACATACAGTACAGTACAGCGTAGTACCGTACTGTACTATGCATGCATTCATCAGTACTGTTTATAGTGATATTCATTACTAAACATTAGTTGACATGATTAAAATTATTATTTGCACTT
Organism: Petrosia ficiformis; assembly: GCA_947044365.1. NCBI lineage: Eukaryota > Metazoa > Porifera > Demospongiae > Haplosclerida > Petrosiidae > Petrosia > Petrosia ficiformis. The sequence continues at coordinate 5,735,096 of OX345643.1, forward strand.
AGACTGGAAGAGGAGAGCAATACTAACCATAAACTACTCCTTGAAAAGACAGCCTCTGAGAACAAGATGAAAGGCCTAGAGGAGCAGATTACAATTCAAGATGACAATATGTCAAAGGTAAGAGACAAAACAAAGTATTATTGAGAATTTGGGATTCATATTGTCCAGTTAGGGTATTTTCGATGATTGAAGCTCTCAAATATTAGTACATGTACCTTGGGTACTTGTCCGACCTGTTCTATCAGTTCCTTCCTCTCTGAAAACACGTATTTTAAGCACTCGCTACTTGTTATTTGAGTGTTGGTATCAAGAAAATTAATCCCTTCTGTTCTAGAGATGAATCATGAGCAGTTCAAATAGTGTTGTTTTAGTTTGACAATAATGACTACTTTTAGTTATATCTACATGTATAGTATGTCTGGTTTCTCAAACATTTAGTTTAGTTATAGTTTAATTAACTAAAATAATATAAAAGGGTTTTAGTTTTAGTTAACTCACTAAAAGTGCCTTTTCATTTTACAATGTAGTTAGTTTCAGTTATTGCAATATAATTATAGTTTAGTTAACTAAAAGTCACAATACCTTACTAAAAAGAGGATTGAGTTTTAGTTATAGTTAACTAAAACAACAGTAATTTCAGAATACATGGTAAAATCACTCTAGATAGGATGGGGTTACGCTATACCTTACAAGTAAGGGACCTTAGGTACTAGCCCTTGAAGGGTCTTTTCCACTCATTACATACAATCTTTTGAGGATTATTCCAATGTACATATACATGTACATGTAATTGTTTAATTTCCAAATTATCATTTTTACATAAATTATAATAGTATATAATGTGTTTAAACCTCTCATCTCTTTCTGTCTCTCTAACTATCTATCTATCTCTGTCTCCTCTCCCTTACCTTCTCCTTAGCTCTCTCGTGAGAAGAAACATATGGAAGAGAAGTTAGAGGAAACTCTAACCACACTAGAACAAGAGGAGAATAAAGCCAAACAAGAACACAGACATCGTATGAAACTTGAACAACTGATAGCTGAACTACAGGAGAAACTTGATCGAGAAACAAAGGTGAGTTAGTAAATATTACTTTTAGCAAAATAGTCTGTTCTCACAATTACTGGAATTTATCAACAATAATTTTATATTCTGTTTGTTATTTTGAATGCTGAAGTATATACACACAAGGCTTCATGCCCTTATTGTTGCTGATAATCCATCCATTCATCTATTTGTCCATCGATGTATTCATTCATCCATCCATCCATTTATCCATTCATCCATTTATTCATCTTTTCATCCATCCATCCATCCATCCATTCATTTATCACTCCTTTTCCTTCCAGCGTCGACAAGAGTTGGAACGTGATAAACGTAAATTACAACAAGAAGTTGCCGAACTACAGGAACAGTTGGCTCAGGCCCGACAGAGGATTGAAGATTTAGAATCTCATGTCAACAAATTGGAAAATGAATTAGCTGCTGTTAGTGCCAGGTAAGAGAAGTAAAGAATTACTTATTCAAAAATATTATGCAGTACATATAAGGGCCTGCACCTATAAGGCCCTGGGGTTCTATACCTATAAGGGCCTGGAGTATTGCACCTATAAGGGCCTGGGGTACTGTACCTATAAGGGCCTGGGATACTGTACCTATAAGGGCCTGGGGTACTGTACCTATAAGGGCCTGGAGTATTGCACCTATAAGGGCCTGGGGTACTGTACCTATAAGGGCCTGGGGTACTGTACCTATAAGGGCCTGGAGTACGGCACTTAAGTACCAATAAGGCCCTGGGGTACTGCACTTCAGTACCTATAAGGCCCTGGGGTACTGCACCTATAAAGGCCTGGGACATTGTACCTATAAGGACCTGGGTTGCTGCACCTATAAGGGCTTGGGACATTATACCTATAAGGGCTTGGGACATTGTACCTACATGTATAAGGGCCTAGGTTATTGCACCTATAAGGGCCCCTGGCACTGTACCTATAAAGGCCCAGGACACTGTATATACATGTACATGTATCTTCTAGTCATTTTATTTATTTGTATTTTTATTTAGAGCTGATGAAGAAGCAGCTGGTCGAGCAAGGGCTGAGAAAGAGAAGAGGGAGTTAGCTACACAACTACAAGAAACTCAGGATGATTTGGACAGTGAGAAAGAAGCTCGTTTGAAAACTGAAAAGATGAGAAAACAACTTGATGAGGTAAGGAGTTGTTTGTCAGACAGACAGGTAGATAGACAAACAGACAGATAAACAGACAGACAGACAGACAGACAGACAGACATACTTAAAATAGTCAGACAGACAAACAGACAGACAGACAAACAGACAGACAGATAGAGAGACATGAGTGGAAGATTTGGTACTTACTGTAGTAGTTGAACTATGGACAAAAAAACACTCAAATGGTTTCTCCACTTTTTAGGAACTTGAAAGACTTCGTGAAATGCTTGAAGAAAGCACCAGTTCTTCGGCTACCCAAAAAGAGATAAGGGCCCAGCGTGAGAGTGAACTGGCATCAATAAGAAAGTCTTTGGAAGATGAAATAGCTTCTAATGAGGCCACCGTCTCTTCAATGAGACAAAAACAGTCTCACGCCATCGAAGATCTAAATGAACAGATGGATGCTCTGAAAAAGGTACACATGTACACGTATATACATATTACTGTACTTGTACTTATGTACATGTACATGTACATGTATAGTGTTGTACATTTTGTACTTGTATTTGTGTACATGTACAATTGTGTATGTACTGCACATGTACATGTAACTACAAATGTACATGTACATGTACAATTGTGCGTGTTAAATACAGTACTGCACATGTACATGTACATGTATATACACTTGTAGTTACATTACATTATATGCATGTGTCGTGTACATGTATTATGTAGTAAATCCATTGTCTATGTATATTTACATTGTATATTTTATATTTTTGCTTTTTCTTCAGTCAAAGGTGTTGTTAGAGAAAGCCAAATCTAGTCTGGAGTCTGAAACAGAGGCTTTAACTTCCGATCTAAAAGATGCCAATACTCATTTGGGAGAGAGTGAGAAACGTAGACGTGGGGTTGAGTCTCAATTGAGTGAGGCTCAGGCTCGTATTGCAGAGGATACTGCTAGACTTCAAGAACTGATCAGAGATAATGATAAATGGAAGGTATCATGACTTCATGTACTTTTAGTATAGTATGACTAGTAACATGTACTTATAAATAAAGTTTTATGACAATAATGATCACTTTTAGTTATAGTTAATTAACTAAAATAATATTAGGCTTACTAAAAGGGTTTTAGTTTTACATGTAGTTAATGTGTCCATTATTGGCCATTTTTAATTTTAGTTAGCTATAGTTATTGCAGTAGACTTGTAATTTTCAAATGTCTTTTTACAGAATGAGATAGCAAATCTAACTAACCAAGTTGAGCAACTTGACACTAAATCTTCAACAACTGAGAAAGCTAACAAGAATTTGAATGAGCAGCTGAAAGAAAATCAGGTATGATATACAAAAATATACATCATACACAGACACAGTGAAGCAAGTAATTATTTATACACATTACATGTATCATAATTGTTTTAGCTGATTGAAAAGGTACAAGCTAATTGCTGTGTATTTTTCCAATAAAGTTCTTCCAGTCATCCTCACTGTTACCTTCTCTCTCTCACACACACACACTCACACACATACCCACACACACACACTCACACACATACCCACACACACACACACACACACACATACCCACACATACACACACACACACACAGGAAATGCTAGCTGAGGAAAGCCGACTTAAGATTGCTGCACGCACCAAAATGAAACAGCTAGAGGAAGAAGTAGATCATCTTCAACAGCAAGTGGAAGATGAAGAAGAAGCGAAGACAACACTCCAAAACAAACTCATGCAGATTACTCAACAGGTATGTCATCTTGTTTTCCTTAGCTCCCTGGTATACACTTCTTCTTCAACTCTTAGCTTCAAGAGGCAAAGCGTAAGTCTGATGAAGATCAAATAGTACAAGAAGAGTTAATAGCAGCCAAGAAGAAGCAAGACAAAGAATTTGAGGCTCTAAAAGAGAGACTTGATGAACTGCAAAATGAGAACCAGAAACTTGCTCGCTCCAGAAAGAAAGTCCAGGAAGAGGTACAATTTACATGTACATGTATATAGTAATCATCAGATGTGATGTGCGATATCGCAGATATGTATGGAAATACTGATCAATATCGGATACAATACATGTATTGGGTTTTAGGTGCATCGATACGCTGGAGTGGGTAGTTTAGTAAATCTGGTTTCTGATTTGCCTAATTTTATACCTAAAAGCCATTATAACAAGCTGCTAGTGTGCATAACTTTGATTAATTAGTATTTGTTGACAACTACAACCAAACAGGACATTTATAAGCATCCAATTATTCTTTGATATATCATGATACTGTATTGTATCGGGATATTTTTAGCAGCAATATATTCACAATACTATTTTTTAGCTGCACATCTGTATTGTAGGTGGGATCGTGCTACACCCATGTGACACACCCATGTGACACATCTACTTATTATGTCAGACGTATTCTATTAAATATATATACACAATTACACTTAAAAACTAATGCCCTTATTTAGCTTGACGATTAAATATATATACACAATTACACATATATACAGATATACTAATGCATTTATTTAGCTTGACGATGCTAACATGACAACAGAAAGTCAGAGACAACAAATAACTCAACTGGAAAAGAAACAAAAGAAATTTGATCAGGTCTGGGTTTGTTTTTTTTTGTTTGTTTTGTTTGTGTTTCTATTTGTGTTTGTTTGTTTGTGTTTGTTTGTTTGTTTGTTTGTGTTTGTTTGTGTTTGTTTGTGTTTGTTTGTGTTTGTTTGTGTTTGTTTGTGTTTGTTTGTGTTTGTTTGTGTTTGTTTGTTTGTTTGTGTTTGTTTGTGTTTGTTTGTGTTTGTTTGTGTTTGTTTGTTTGTTTGTTTGTGTTTGTTTGTGTTTGTTTGTTTGTTTGTTTGTGTTTGTTTGTTTGTGTTTGTTTGTGTTTGTTTGTGTTTGTTTGTGTTTGTTTGTTTGTTTGTGTTTGTTTGTGTTTGTTTGTGTTTGTTTGTGTTTGTTTGTTTGTTTGTTTGTGTTTATTTGTGTTTGTTTGTTTGTTTGTTTGTTTGTGTTTGTTTGTTTGTGTTTGTTTGTTTGTGTTTGTGTTTGTTTGTGTTTGTTTGTGTTTGTTTGTTTGTGTTTGTTTGTGTTTGTTTGTGTTTGTTTGTTTGTGTTTGTTTGTGTTTGTTTGTGTTTGTTTGTGTTTGTTTGTTTGTGTTTGTTTGCTTGTGTTTGTTTGTGTTTGTTTGTGTTTGTTTGTGTTTGTTTGCTTGTGTTTGTTTGTGTTTGTTTGTGTTTGTTTGTGTTTGTTTGTGTTTGTTTGTTTGTGTTTGTTTGTGTTTGTTTGCTTGTGTTTGTTTGTGTTTGTTTGTGTTTGTTTGTTTGTGTTTGTTTGTGTTTGGTTGCTTGTGTTTGTTTGTTTGTGTTTGTTTGTTTGTTCGTGTGTTAATTATAATTATGTTTATTACATATTACAGCAATTAGCTGAAGAACATTCCATATCTGAAAGAAATGCTCAAGAAAGAGATGAAGCAGAGCATAGAGCGCGACAGGCAGAAACCAAATCATTATCCTTGTCTCGTGAGCTTGAAGAACTAAGAGAGAAAGTGGATGAAACAGATCGTTTACGAAAGTCTCTTCAATCTGAGAGAGATGCACTAATGGAGTCTAAAGATGATGTTGGCAAGAATGTGAGGAAAACTGTTAAATGATCTGTCTGTCTATCTACATCTATCTATCTATCTATCTATCTAGCTATCTAGCTATCTATCTATCTATCTAATTATCCATTCATTTATCCATTCATAGGCTCATGAATTAGAGAAAACTAAAAAGGCATTGGAAATGCAGTTAGAGGAGCAGAGACAGCTGCTAGAAGAAGCTGAAGACGAACTACAAGTAGCAGAAGATGGAAGGCTAAGACTGGAAGTGAGTAATGCATATATACAATTGTCTTACTGTTCTTGTACCACAATGATATACATGTAAAGGTCATTCATGTTCACCTTGTCCTCAGAAAAATGCTTATTATAACTTTAGTTTGAAATGACCAACCATCTTTTTACCTGTACCATTTTCATATAATTAGCCTTCCCGTTCTTTTTCGTCAAATTTCAAACCATTGCTTCATTATTGAGTTACAGTATAATCATGTATTAACCTTATGACATTAAACTATACACTATATTACATATAAAGTCATTACATCCTAATTTTGAGGACATCATGAATGTGAACAGACTTTAGTTGATTACAATTGTTGATCAGAAATTGTGTCTTACTAAGAAAGTGATATAGTCATAGTTTAGCTAACTATATCAAAATGGTTTGTTGAAATGGTTATTAGTTAGTTGTAAACATAGATTCATTATAAATACATAATGATTTGCGTACACTACTATGGGTTGAATCACCATGGTAACCACAGTAAGAAACTGATTTTGACTTGGGTAACTGCACTTTGCATGTACAAGAACCCTAATCTGCATGTTTCCATAGCAACTGATCTCCATGTTTCCATAGCAATTTATAAAGAGTTCAGTTTCAATAATATGTACTTGCTTATACGTTTGAATTCATCTTTTAGGTTAATTTACAAGCTGCTAAGACAAATTATGAACGAGAGGTAGCTGTGAAAGATGAACAGCTCGAAGATCTTCGTCGCAAACTGAACCAGCAGCTCAGAGAACTTGAATCTCAATTAGATACTGAAAAGAAACAACGAAACACTGCCCAATCAGCTCGTAAAAAAATGGAGGGAGAAATATCAGAATTAGAAGCTCAGCTTGAGTCTGATGCCAAAGCTCGGGATGATGCTGTACGACAGTATCGTAAATTACAAACGCTATTGAAAGATGCTCAACTTGGAAGTGAAGAAGCTCATAAATCTCAAGAAGAACTGTCCGCTCATGTGAAGGAGTTAGAAAAGCGATTGCGAAATTTAGAAGGAGAACTGACACAATCACAAGAGGTATGTACGTGTTGTGGTATGTACATGTTATGGTATGTACATGTATGTACGTGTCATGGTGTGTACATGTTGTGTAATGTACATGTTATGATATGTACATGTACATGTCGTGGTGTGTACATGTTGTGATATGTATATGTTATGGTATATACGTGTTCATGTTGTGATATGTACATGTACATGTTATGGTATATACATGTATGTGTACATTTCATAGTATATACATGTTGTGGCTGATTTTGGTAACAAATCCCGGCAGTTTCCCATCCTATACAGATATTGTAGCAGTGCTCAACACTGTCTATGTTGTATGGCTCTCCTATCATCTATTACATGTATACTACATACATGTATATGTATTTATTCATTCAGGAACTACAAGCTGCAGAACGTGCTCGACGTGCAGCAGAAGGGGAACGTGATGAACTGCAAGAAGAATTACCCTCACTCACTGGAAAACTGTACGTACATATAATACTATTCTGTTGATTATCTATATGCCGTTTCTTCTATTTCAAACTTTAGAAACGCTATCACTGAAGAGAAGCGTCGTTTAGATAATCGTCTAAGCACCATGGAGGAAGAACTGGAAGAGGAACAAATGAATAGTGAAACAGCGACAGATAAAGCTCGTAAGAGTCAACAGCAAGTTGATACATTGACTTCAGAAGTCTCATCTCTTCAAACTAATCTGCAGCAGTCAGAGAGTAACCGCTTGAGTCTAGAGAAACAGGTTAGATTATAAAGTACACTAATTAATGTAGTGTTGGATTAGTATGACAATAGTGACCACTTTTAGTTATAGTTATAGTATGCCTGGTTTCTCAACTCATTATAGTTTGATTAACTAAAATAATATTGGACTTACTAAAATGGTTTTAGTTTTAGTTAACTAACTAAAAGTGCCCATTATTAGCCATTTCTCATTTTAGTTAGTTTTAGTTATTACAATAGATTTGTAATTTAGTTATATTTTAGCCAACTAAAATTGAAAACGGACTTTAAAAGAGGTTTTAGTTATAGTTATACTTAACCAAAACAACACTAATGTACATGTACTTGTTGAAATATTAGTTATATAATTTATGTATTATTTCATATATTTAGGTTAAGGAACTTCGAGAACATCTTGAAGAAGCTGAGAGTGCCGGTGTGAGGAAAATGAAGGCTCAATTAGCAGCAATGGAATCTCGTATCAGTTCTTATGAAGAAGAACTGGAGGTCTGTCAGAGGTGAGTTTGGACTTCCCTTTTGCGGGAATGAAGTTTTATGTCATCAATTTCTCAGGGATTATGCACAGGCTAAGAGAAATCTTCGTCGTCAAGACAAGAAGATGAAGGATATGTTAGGAGCTATTGATGATGAGAGGAAGCAGTCTGAACAATACAAACAACTGGTACATACGAACACACACATACACACATACACTACTTACATATATAATTATATATATTAGTATTGTTTTAGTTTGCACCATGCACCCAGTATGTAGTTATATAGTGAAACCTCTATATTACAAGCTCCCTTAAATTATGACACCTCTGTATTGAGGTCCCTTATAAAAAGCCCATAACTGTGTTTTATGTTTATAATATAAATTCACCCTTGAAATGAGGATAACCTCTGTAATTAAGACAATTTACTTGGTCCCAATGGTGTTCAGATAGGATGTCCCACTGTAGGTAACTAACACAACCCTAGACCATGCCCATACAATTATAATTATGAATTACAATGTACTCGTACTTTATCAGGCCGAGAAGAACAGCACTCGTGTGAGATCTATGAAGCGAGCATTGGAAGAAATGGAGGAAGATAATTCACGATTGACGACTGCTAGGAGACGAATTCAACGTGAAGTTGATGATCTCAATGAACAGATTGAAAATCTGCAAAGGGAACTGCGAAATAAATCGTAAGCTAGTAACATCCTCCACCTCAATCTGTTTATAGCTCACACAAACTTTTACACTATTGTAAATACAATATTTACATTCTCTGTGCTCATTAAACGAGTTTAATTTCCCACTTGAGCTCTAAAATTTAAAATATAAAAATTTATACATGCACCACCAATTGCTAAAATCATGGCGGGAACACTGGCCATTTGGTATCTGAGAAGAGCCATTGTTGGCATTTATCGCTTCTCTTAGATTGGTATCTTGTACAAAATGGCCGAATATTCAGTGTTCAAATGTAAGCATTCATTTAAAATCAGCCGTAATTTATTCTCCATGATCACATATTCTTGTCAAAGTTATAATCTTGGAATAATGATTGATAGATACACCTTGTAGTAAAGTTTGTACAGTCATCCATCTTTGTTCTCATTCTAAACTGTATAAAAGCCTCGTATCACTCCATTATTATCAGCTTACAGCTGAAGAAGACCCTCAAGTTGAAACATTCTGCTCATTACAATTATTTATCATGCTATTAAATCACACAACTTTAATTATGATTAAGTGTTTTCTCACTCTCATTCCATTCTTGTCAAAGTTATGATTTAAATGATCTCTTTTATCTTACAGTAGTCGACGTTCTCAAACCATTTCGTCTGGTACTTCACTGAATAGGCCAGGACGTAGAGGATCTGGTCGACCAGCGCCAAGTCCGATAAGTCGTTCTGATGACTCTCTTCCTGATGATGATGAAGATGTTTGAGAGAGTCCTTCATAACTTAGGGAAAACCAATTTCAAAAACGCAACTAACTATTTTTGTTTTTTTTTCTTCACATTTATATCGTAAGTGTGTTATTATTATTAGTATTATTCTTATTATTGTCAATACACCAATATAGTGGTTTAGTTATATATGTATATTTAGCTTGTTATAATCATAGCATATGCATTTGCGTATGTACATTGTATGTTGATTCTTTGGCTTTTGTTTTTAATTTACTGTTTTCAAATGCAATTTTGTGATTTGATTTAGTTTAATATGTAAATTAATTAATTTTCTTTAAAAAATTTGATTTTTTGAAGTGTGAATAACAAGTTATTGAGTATAAACTGCATGTTCATCTTCATAATCAATACCTCTCTCGGTATAACATACAAACAGCTAACTCAAATGCTGTTTTTTTTTAATTTTTACAAAACTCTTACAAATTGAAGTCTCATTATCTACTTCTAGTTACTGGTTTCTACAAGTATATTTCTTCCTAATGATCTCTAGCTCTATGTAGACTGTACTAAACATACATTCTCTTACATGTTATGTCATTAGCCCCTGGAATGATGCATTCTTTCTCTAAGCCCATTTGTACATATACAATCATTATAATTACAATTGATCTTTTCATGCAAGATAATAATATAAAAAGCTACCAATGAACAGTATATGATTTATATACTACTAGTTATTATCTATTAATCTGAAGTATAGATTCATCCTCCATCCATCCACCAGCTAAGTAGACCGAGTCCAGACTCACTTATTGATCCCTATAAGGATAGATGCATGGTAATGTAGATATGTGAATATATATGTGAATGAAGTATACATTGCTTCATTATTTAGAGCACAATGCGTGTGTATGTATCAAAGGTACTAGTGGATGATTCTTTGATTATAACAAAGTGATATCTCTCCAATTATAAAGACTGTCTAGAAATACTCACCCTATCTTTTTACATAATTTCTCTCTTGTAAAAGATTCTTACCTGAATAGAATATGGAGGCTGTTTCTCACCATCTTGAGTGGTATTGTCACTAGTACTGGATGCACCTACTTCTGGTTTATTGGTAGCTGGTTGAGCTAAGAGGAGAAAGGATGCTATAACACACTGACCTCCGAGAATCAGAGAAATTATCATAGCAAGTTTGATCATAGTAAAACTTGGTGCAAAATCTACATGTACATACTGTATAATCAAAACCACCACATTATGCTCTTTTTAACTGACTCCTGGCTCTACTGTCTCTTTGACTTCTTCCCTGTACATACAACACCAATCATTAATGGGAACCAGAGTTTTCGATAAGCTTATATGGCGCACCATTGGCACAAAGAGCTTCTTATTTGGCACTGCATAGTTCTCTCTTTGGGCCAGCGGTGCAATTAATTATGATTATATTGTCACTTACAGCTTTAGTTACTTGGCTCAAGATGTATTTCCAATGGCGCACACACTAACCATTGCTGAGCCAATTTCGCCCATGCTTCAAAACTTATCAAAAACTCTGATGGGAACATTTCTGCAATGAAAGACTAAATTTTCAGCAATCAGCTTAGTAAGTTTGAAATAGAAGAACTTGCGCATTGATAGATCAGTAGAATGGTACTTACTAAGGTCTTAGTTAACCAACTAAAAAGTGCCGAGCTTGTAATTTAGTTATAGTTTAGTTAACTTTATGTCACATCTTACTAAAAAAGGTTTTAGTATCACTAAAACACCACTTGATCATTAATATATGCCAACACGCAATATTTTCATGTGATCATAATATCAAAATTTTCAAACCTGAAGTTGGAGATATATCAACAAAACACTCTTCCACTACTCGAAATCTTATGTCTTCACCTTCATCCATAAACATGTCATTTTTACCATCCTCAGTCTCATATTCCCATACCCAAACCTGTTCAATAGAATCACTAAACAAATGAGGGAATTAAGGACAACACATAATCCCAAGAATGAAGGATAAGTGTTTTATATAATAGCATTGTCATTGCAAAAAACATTTCTACAACTTGTTGAGGACTCATTTAATCATACCCAATGGGGCCAATACTTGTACTATTATTATCCAACTCAACTTATCCACCCTACAACACAGAGCTGAATACATTTACCCAACTGACCAATCAACTTATCCACCCTACAACACAGAGCTGAATACATTTACCCAACTGACCAATCAACTTATCCACCCTACAACACAGAGCTGAATACATTTACCCAACTGACCAATCAACTTATCCACCCTACAACACAGAGCTGAATACATTTACCCAACTGACCAATCAACTTATCCACCCTACAACACAGAGCTGAATACATTTACCCAACTGACCAATCAACTTATCCACCCTACAACACAGAGCTGAATACATTTACCCAACTGACCAATCAACTTATCCACCCTACAACACAGAGCTGAATACATTTACCCAACTGACCAATCAACTTGTCTGCCCTTCAACTCAGAGATGATTACATCATTACCCAACTCACCAATCAACTCAAATCAAAAGGAAATGTATCTAACAACTAAAATATTTGAGGATACAATCTCGAGGGATGTTGTAAACTTTGCGGAGGTATTAAAATGTCATCAAAGAAACCAAGAGATACTAAATTAATAGAATGAAATATATATGGATGTGTCTATCCATCCATTACCTCTGACACCATCAGATGAAGAACTCCTGATTTTGCCGACAATAATTTCATCAACAAATGGATGAAATACAACGAAACGAAATTTAACTACAGGAAAATGTTATAGAAGCGAAAAATCTTTTTGATCAGAATAATTAAACATTTTAAAATTATTTTTCAGTAAAGTTAATTCATTAAGTCCCAATTCTCAAACCCCCCTGCTTGAATACGTCTGAGAATGAGGCTATATAAATATGACTGCATTCATTCCTAGATCAAAACATGTTACCTTTAGTGTGTGAAGAACCATCACCAGGAAAAATATATGAATCGCCAACATAAGTGATATCAAACAGAGCAATACACAATCCTACCTTATGTACCACCTGTTGAATGAAGATAATCTAACTGATAGAGTACATAAGTGATATCAAACAGAGCAATACACAATCCTACATTATGTACCACCTATTGAATGAAGATAATCTAACTGATAGAGTACATAAGTGATATCAAACAGAGCAATACACAATCCTACATTATGTACCACCTATTGAATGAAGATAATCTAACTGATAGAGTACATAAGTGATATCAAACAGAGCAATACACAATCCTACATTATGTACCACCTATTGAATGAAGATAATCTAACTGATAGAAAAATATCAACCTTTTGCACCTTATTTGCAAACTTGTTGTTCAAAGTATCGACAATTACTATATTCATATCCAAATTGAACTTCCATGGCTCTACTTTAACTATATCTTGCATTTCTGTAAGAATGAACATGCTGTTATACTAAAAGGGTTTACTCCTATTATAATTAGTTTTAATTAAATTATGGAGAATGCTAGGACATCTATTTGTTTCTTTGTGAATGGACAAGAAGTAAGCTTAGAATTATATTAACATAGATCTATAACTTATTACAATTGTAAGTATTGTTATATTATCATAGATATGCTGCAGTTCTGCAAAACCATTCGGTGCTTTTGTCATGAAAAAATGGAACCCCCATATTTTAGTTCCAGGGGGGGAGGGGGTGGTGCAATTTTATTGATAAATATGGACCCCCAGAACAAATATTACTGAAATACCGGTATTTGAACCCCCTGGAACTAATGTTACTGGGGTCTAAATATAACATTACACTTTCACAATTATTAATATTAATATATTTTAACAGGTTGTAGTAGAAGGACCTGATCCCGAGATTAACCTGCTTTATTACTTGCGAAGAAATTGTAAGGAAAACAATCAATTTGCTATATCATGTTTGGTTTATGTTCTGTTTCAGTACATTTGACAGGAACTAAACAAGGATGTAACGAAGGAGGATGTGGAGCCTGTACTGTGATGTTATCAAAATATGATCGATTGTCGGACAAAATTAGGTAATAGAATCCTCAATTACTATTTTAAATGAACTACTTCTTTGCAGACATTCAGCAGTTAATGCTTGTCTTATACCTTTGTGTGCTCTTGATGGAGTAGCTATCACTACCATAGAAGGGATTGGTAGTACTAAAACTAAACTGCATCCTTGTCAGGTATTCATCATGTATGCTGGAATAATTATATATTTATAAATGGAAAATACATGAAGCATTGTGCAATATTGACATATGCAATAAATTGATTGACTTATGAATATTCAATTTATTTCCTAATTATTGGAAAGATTGATTACCTTCAATGAACTGTCATTTTGATTTTGTACTGTTCATTTGATTGGTAATGCAGATCCTGTTTTCTACTATGTTATAATAACTGTGAAGTTTATCATAACCTCACAGTATACATAGCAGTATATATACTTGTTGCATGGAGACTAGAGACTAAAGATGCATTATCAGCATGTAGTCAGAGTATGCATGTATTCATAATGTAGGAACGTATAGCTCGTTGTCATGGTTCCCAATGTGGTTTCTGTACACCTGGTATGGTGATGTCCATGTATACATTGCTAAGAAATAATCCTCATCCAACGGAAGAAGAAATGGAGAAGACACTGCATGGTAAATAGATAACAACATAAAAGATTTTACTACATCATTTCAAAAATGAATACTCTTTGTATTTGTTATGTATTCAGGTAATCTTTGTCGATGTACTGGTTATAGACCAATTCTGGATAGCTTTAGAACATTCTGTCAGGGATGCTCATGTAAGGACAGTCCAAACACTGAGAAGACTGACACTGAAGTATGAATAAGCAACATCAGTTCTATATTCAAATGCTTGAAGCATCTTGCACTCATTCGTTGTTATTTGTTTGTTGTTCTCACAGACACCTGATAGAGTACACAGTGTCAATCAGTTTACTGAACTTGACCCATCACAAGAACCTATCTTCCCTCCTCAACTAAAGGTATTAAAGTAAATCAGAGAGTACTTTTAGTAATCATTTTATTATTCAGCTTCTCAGTGGTTCTTCTCCATTATCTTTACAAGGACCTCGAGTACATTGGTATTGTCCAGTAACTCTGGAGCAGCTGTTAACACTAAGAGACCAGTTCCCTGAACACCAGGACCCAAATCAACCTCAGCATAGAATTATAGCAGGAAACACTGCAATACAGATTGGTAATAATATTTCTATATCACTATAAAAAGTAACTGGTTATTTTAATGAGAGTTTCAATGCAATTTTTATTTCCTCAATGTCGATTTGTTTTTCCTGCTAGATTAATAATTGCAAGTAGTAGTTCTATTTTATCTTCACTAGTACATGTCATAATAAAGCATAGTAATAAAAACAATATTAATACAATATAGCATATTAATATAGGTACAACCTGTGGTGTATTATTATCATTCCCATTCTAACATCTGTGAAAACAACAGATGTTTCTTGCTCGTTCCAAAGTAGTGTGTAGATGAATTGGTACTTACATGTATAATAACAAATAACATCTGTACTCCACAGATAGCATGTACATTTTCCATTCTTTATGTGATTTATATACTAGACCGTAGATCAAGATCAAAAATTGATTTATATAGTCTCAGGAGGATATTATTAATATTGTATTGAAACTAACTGAGCATTAAAAAAACCTATTAATATTTATATAGTGATAAGAGGAACAAAATTAACATATTATATTATATCACCACAAAACAGATGAATAATTCTCACTGATATGATTTATTATTTCAGGCCATACTGAGGAAATATATCCAGTAGTTATTTCAATTGATAGTGTGCTGGAACTAAAAGCAATGGAATTGAATGATGAGGGATTGTTAATAGGGGCTGCAGTCACAATAGCAGAATTAGAAGATAGACTAAAAACTATTATCCCTACTCTACCAGGTATTTGTGTAAGATTTAATCAGTATCTTCTATTTTATATTTGCAGCGTCAAAAAGTAGAAACTTCTCTGCCATTTTGGAAATACTGAATTGGTTCGCTGGCCCTCAGATTAAGAATGTTGTAGTAAGTAGTAACAATTAATCAATGTATATACGAACATATGAATCTCTAAATACATAGACTATTGGTGGTATTGTAGTATCTGCTAGTGGTACTTCTGATATAATTCCAATTCTAATAGCTGTTGAGGCTAAACTCTACATGGCATCAAATGGTATGATTTTTAAAATAATTCTTGTGATTACAGCAATAAAGTGTGCTTTATAAACTATTGAATGTGTATGGATTATACTTTCACAGCTTGTCGCCGTGAATCAGTTGCTAATGAATCTATTTATAGTAGAAAAAAATCAATATTATTATCAAATGAGGTCTTACTGTCTATCTGTATACCATTTTCAAATGAAGTAAGAAAATTGAAAAATGCATTTTAAGTTAATGTATTCTCTGTACCTCTTTCCTAATAAAGAATGAATATGTTGCAATATATAAACAATCTAGAAGAAAGTACATGGACTCGGCCATTGTTAATGCATGCATGTGTGTAAGTATGGAAGACAAAGTAGTTAGAGATTGTAGATTTGTATTTGGAGGTATGGGAGAGCATCCTGTTATCTCTAATAGCACAGCTGAGCAGATTATTCAGAGGTAGGAATGAACTTGAATTGGTGTATTCAGAGATTTATCAGAACCATACAACATATTGTATTAATAATACATATTTATATCAAATGATTATTAACGATTCGTCACATCCATGAAGGGAATGGAATGAAGAGTTACTTTCAATTGCTTGCAAAAGTTTAACTCAAGAATTAGTATTACCTTCTGATGCAGTTGGAGGGATGACAAAGTATCGTCTAAGTCTCTGCTTGTCCTTCTTTTATAAATTCTACTTAGAGGTGCAAACATTTCTTGAACCAGGAACAGTACCAGCTAGAGAAAAGAGTAGCTTACAGGTTTGTGCATGTGCAATCCATGTTGTATGATATATCACACACTTCTGTACATATTTTTATAGTTCTATATGTTTTGTAGTGCTTACCACAAGATCCTGGTAAAGGTAGTCAAGGTTTCCAGTCTGTGCCTTCTAGTCAACCTATATGGGACTCTATAGGACGACCTCTTATGAAACTCTCTTCATTAGAGCAAGCAACTGGTGAAGCAAGGTAAGGATGAAGGATAGAAACAATGAAGAATTGTTTGTTTAGAATAATCGGTTTTTAGATATGTAGATGATATACCTCATTTTGAAGGAGAGCTATTTGCTGGTTTTGTATTGAGTGAATGTGCTCATGCATATTTCACTGTGGACACATCTGCTCTTAAAAATATGAAGGTCAAATTAGCTTTGAATTTTTGAGAGTGATTATATCTTATTGATTATTAATTTCTCCAGGGTGTACACTCTTTTGTTTCAGCAAAGGATGTTCCAGGAAGCAACATAAATGGAGATGAGTTTGTTTTTGTTGATGGAGAAGTAACAGCTGTCGGTCAAATTATTGGTATTGTTGTTGCTGATAACAAGATGCTAGCTCAAAGAGCTGCAAAATGTGTCAAAATTACATATGAAGAACTACCAGTTATTCTGACAATGGAGGTATGTGGGATCAACAGAGAATACTGTAAATACTAACTACTTAGTGTGTTTGTATAAAAAGCGTCTATTTTCTTTGTATTATACAGGAGGCTATTTCTGCTGGTCAATTTTATCAACCAGAGAGAGAAATCAAATGTGGAGATGTCAAGTCGGCACTAAATGAGGCTGAACATTATCTTGAAGGAGAAATAAGAATTGGAGGACAGGAACACTTCTATTTAGAGACATGTGCTTGTATATGTATTCCTAAAGGGGAAAAAGGGGAAATGGAGATTATTGCATCAACTCAAGATATTGGTGGTCTACAAATATATGCATCAACAGCATTGAGTGTTCCAGCTAATCGTATCACAGCAAGGGTAAAGAGATTAGGTTTGTAAACAAAGAGAGTTGCTAAACCAATACAAACTTAATACTTGTCTATGAATGTCCTTTCACATGATGTTATAAATTAATCAACATATCAATTTTTCCATTATAGGAGGTGGTTTTGGAGGGAAACAAATTAGATGTAATTTTCCATATGTAGCTGTAGCAGTAGCTGCAAACACGTAAGTTGTGAAAAAAAAAACAGATTGAAAAAGATCGTCCTCATTCTCATGTCTTATAGAGTACAGGCTTCAGTTAGAGCCATGTTTGAACGTAGTGAGGATATGGTCAACACTGGAGCAAGACAGCCATTTAAAGGAATATACAAAGTAAATACATTATTTAAAATAAATTTTATTAAAATACAATATTTATTAGGTCGGGTTTACAAGTGAAGGACGATTGACAGCTTTGGATATTGATGTATATTCCAATGCTGGATATTCTATGGATCTTTGTCTTGCTGTATGTCATACACATATAACTCATTCTATTCTAGTGATATTTGTTTCAGATAATTGATGCTGCTATTCTGTGTCTTCAAAGCACTTATTATATTCCTAATGCTCGAGTTGGTGGACATGCTTGTCGTACTAACCTCCCATCAAATACAGCTATGAGAGGATTTGGAATGCCTCAAGCTCTATTGATGATGGAAAATATAATATCACAAATTGCAGACACCCTAGGACTGGAAACAGAGAAAGTTCGGGAGTTGAATCTATTGCACGATGGTGATCGTTTGGTGTATGGTTTGATACTTGAGGACTGTACCATACGAAGATGTTGGACCACATTAATAGAGCAATGTGATTACCAAAATAGGAGAAAAGAAATTGAAGTATTCAACAAGTGAGTTGTCCAAGGTATCTGTTGTTACTATTTGCTTTATGACATGCAGAATGAATTGCTGGAAGAAACGTGGGATTTCGATAGTACCTACAATTCATGGTATGGGTTTTCAGTTCATTCCTCTTAACCAGGCTGGAGCATTAGTTCATGTCTATACTGATGGATCAGTACTACTAACACATGGAGGAGTAGAAATGGGACAGGTCTGGTGTTGTTTTAGTATGAGGATAATGACCACTTGTAGTTGTAATTATATAATGTCTAGTTTCTTAAAATTTTATTTGTAGTTATAGTTAATTATGTAAACAAAAAGTAAGCCAGGCTTTCTAAAAAAAAGATAGGGTTTTAGTTTTAGACGATTAACTAAGGTGTATTGTTATTGCAGCAGACCAGTATTTTAGTAATAGTTTAGTTGACTACAAGATACCATGCCATACTAAAAGGGGTTTTAGTTATGATCATAGTAACACATAATAGAACTATTGCAATCTCTTTGTAGCCAGAAACCATTTACAAAGACTGATTTGATTTCCTTTACTAATCTATATATTAGGGACTTCATACTAAAATGGTACAAGTTTGTGCCCGTTGTTTATCTATACCAATTGTGAAGATATATTTGAGCGAAACAAGTTCTGACAAAGTCCCCAATGCTACTGCAACAGGAGCTTCTATATCATCTGATTTGTATGGAATGGCAGTTGAGGTACTTGAAAAAAAAACAACCTGTGATTCATTCGTTATTACTGATATTTAGCATGCTTGTGAACAGATTAATGAACGATTGACACCATTCAAAGAAGCAGCACCTGATGCTGGATGGGAAGCCTGGGTTAGTATTTATAAAGTGATCAGAAGAAGTTTGTATGAGCCTGTTGTGACCGTTGCATGACTGTTATAAAAATGACTGTTATAAAAATGACGGTTACAGCAATGGATTTAATTCTGAGGACATTATATATTTGCTTCTCATAATCAGGTTAATCAAGCATACTCAGCTCGAGTCAATCTCTCTGCTCAAGGATTCTATAAGACACCAGACCTCTGGATGGATTGGGAAAAAGGTACTGGAAAACCTTATAATTATTACTCTTATGGAGTTGGTTGCTCAGTAGTGGAAGTAGACACACTTACAGGAAGCTTTCGGGTATGTCTGAATTAAAAAAAACATACCATTAGTTTAGCACTTCTTTGCCTATAGGTTATTCGCTCAGATCTTTTAATGGATGTTGGTAATAGTCTAAATCCTGCCATTGATATTGGACAAGTTGAGGGAGCTTTCACACAAGGTCTTGGATTGTTCACAATGGAAGAGTGTATATTTCTACAAGATGGGAAGATGTATACCAAGGGACCTGGAACATATAAGATTCCTGGATGTAGTGATATTCCTATTGAACTAAATGTTTCTCTACTTGATCGCTGTCCTAACCCAAAGGCAATTTTCTCCTCCAAGGTATAGCGTTTATACATAAGTATGACAAACCTAGGCTATACAATGTACTGTTTCTCTTCTTTGTACAGGGGATTGGTGAGCCTCCTCTTTTCTTAGCAGCTTCTGTCTTCTTTGCTATCAAGGAAGCAGTGAAAAGTGCTAGAGCAGAAAGAGGTATCACTGGACCATTCCAATTCTGGTCTCCTGCTACTGTAGAAAGAATACGATTGGCTTGTTGTGATAAGTTTGTAGAGATGGTAAGAATCTGTTATATATTAACTATGGAATTACAATTGGCTGTTCTTTATTTAATTTTATCTCTTCTGGTATCTTAGATCGAAGATGGACAAGATGAAGGAAAGACAAGTCTAACATGGAAGATTCTACCATGAAGAATGAACATTATGTATTAAAACTATTATTTGGTTTTTTGATAATATTTTTAACAGTGACGTGGAAAATTCATCTTCTTTAAATGTATATATGGGAAAGAATTGGAAATAATTTATATGTGACCGGATTTGACAAAACCGAACATGTGGTGAAATTATTATTAGGAACGTATATATATATATATACACACACACAAAAAAAACATGATAATATAACGATAACACAATTATTACATAATCTACATATTTCAAGCAGGACATATATAGAACTTGGTAAACAAGTTGACAAGGCCTAATACTGTTGTCTAATGCAAAAATCGTAATTTTGAGTATTATCACCACATGTATGGTTTTGTCAAATCCAGTCACATATATATATATATTTAGACCTGAACAAGCTAAACACTCGGGACTTTATCCTACAGAGCTTGAGGTGTTCCAAATACTACAATAATAAGTATAATTATAGTTGTGTTAAAGGGGTCAAAACAGCGATCAGCTTTAGTCGGAGAACGAACAATTGCATTGTTACACGCAGAAGCGCAACCCCACCGAAGGCTCGAAGTAGTGGTTTGGAGTGTAGACCACTTCCTCGACTAAGTAGAGGCCAGACTAATTAGAAATAGGACAAGAAGTACAAAGTAAGCTTAGAATCTTAATTATAATTTTTATTGTATATATATAATATATAATTATATAGATCTAATATAATTATAATAATTATTATAATAATGGAAAAGGCTAGGACGTCTATTTATTTTTTTGTAAACGGACAAGAAGTAAGCTTATAGATTAATAATTCTAGATCTATAACTATTATATATATTTAATATGTATTATATCATAATATCTGCTGCAGTTTAGCAAAAACATTTTCAGTGATTTCACAATTTAACAGGTTGTAGTAGAGGGACCTGATCCCGAGATTAACCTGCTTTACTACTTGCGAAGAAATTGTAAGGAAAACAATGAATTTGCCATATCATGTTTGGTTTATGTTCTGTTTCAGTACATTTGACAGGAACTAAACAAGGATGTAATGAGGGAGGATGTGGAGCCTGTACTGTGATGTTATCAAAATATGATCGATTGTCAGACAAAATTAGGTAATAGAATCCTCATTTACTATTTTAAATGAACTACCTCTTTGCAGACATTCAGCAGTTAATGCTTGTCTTATACCTTTGTGTGCTCTTGATGGAGTAGCTGTCACTACCATAGAAGGGATTGGTAGTACTAAAACAAAACTGCATCCTTGTCAGGTATATATAGTATGCATAACTAGTTTATATACTTATTACGCAAAGACTTCAGTAGTCAACATAATACATTATCAGAAATAGAGTATGTGTGTATTCATAATGTAGGAACGTATAGCTCGTTGTCATGGTTCCCAATGTGGTTTCTGTACACCTGGTATGGTGATGTCCATGTATACATTGCTAAGAAACAATCTTCATCCAACGGAAGAAGAAATGGAGAAGACACTGCATGGTAAATAAATATAATAAAATTTAATAACAACATGACATGCATTTTACTACAAAATGAATACTCTTTGTATTTGTTATGTATTCAGGCAATCTCTGTCGTTGTACTGGTTATAGACCAATTCTGGATAGCTTTAGAGCATTCTGTCAGGGATGCTCATGTAAGAATATTGAAGAGACCAACAAGGAAACTAAAGTACGATTGAAATACCTCTTAATAACTAATTGTGGATGTGAGATGTTAGTATTTAATTGTGTTCTTGTAGATATCTGATGAAGTGTATAATGTCAATCAGTTTACTGAACTTGATCCATCACAAGAGCCTATCTTCCCTCCTCAACTTAAGGTATTAAAGCAAATCACACAGTAACTTTATATATAGTAATCATTTTATTATTCAGCTTCTTAGTGCTTCCTCTCCATTATCTTTACAAGGACCTCGGGTACATTGGTATCGTCCAGTAACTCTGGACCAGCTGTTAACACTAAGAGATCGGTTCCCTGAACACCAGGACCCAAATCAACCTCAGTATAGAATTGTAGCAGGAAACACTGCAGTACAGATTGGTAATAATATTACTAATATAGATACAACCTGTGATGTATGGTATTACCCATTCTAACATCTCTGAAAACTACAGATGTTTCTTGTTCATTCCAGAGTAGTGTGTAGATGAATTGGTACTTACAGTATAATAACAAATAACATCTGTACTCCACAGATAGCATGCATATAAAACGTTAAAATAACCATTTTATTGGTTAGTACATTTACAAAGAATAGCATGAGTGTTTGTCAATTGTCATAGAGGATGTTGTAGCTACATGCATGTATGTTATATAAATTGAATTTTGTGTTTGCGGGTTTACAAGCCTTTTTGATGGCCAGATATAATTACACAAGGAGAAAGAAGAATACACTGTAAAAATGAATTTGTTATTTTAACAGACCAGTTGTTATCTCAGTTGCACTTAAATTTCCAATATATAGTTAGAAAAATGAAATACGAGGATAATTAGCATTTTGTCTGGTTATGATATAGCTATATGGTAAAAGGAATGTTATGACTATGCATAAACCCAAATACACCCTACTACAATATAAAGAGGCTGTTACTGATAACTTCAAAACGAAACGATTTGTTTCAAATAATTGGTTATAGTAAAAACAATTGTTATCACTAATCATGCAATCATGAATGTATGTACCAACATACACGCTACTGCACATGTAGAATGTACAATCATGACTGTAGTCATAACAATCCTTATTATTATAATATATATATATAGCTATAATTGTTATAACCAGACAAAATGTTAATTGTACTTTTATTTGATGTTTCTAACAAATGTACATGCAACTGAGATAACAACTGAAAATAACAAATTCAGTGTAGGGGCTGTCCCTTTTGAGGGGATAAAAGTTTTGGATGTGGCATGTACTTTAGTATCTTTGGCATGAAATATGCACCTTCAAATTATAGTGATTCAACTATAATTGAATATAACAAAGTATCTGTGGTTTAAGTTGTATGTATTCTGAACAACCAACTAATTTGCAAATCCTTGCAACTGTACTAACCACTAAATTAACTACTGTTTGCAGTGTGATTTATATAGTCTCAGAAGGATATTATTATTATTGTATTGAAATCAACTGAGCATTAAAATCTATAATTATAGTGATATGAGGAACAAAATTAACATAATATATTATATCACCACATTTACAGAACAGAACAGATGAATAATTCTCATTGATATGATTTATTATTTCAGGCCATACTGAGGAAGTATATCCAGTAGTTATTTCAATTGATAGTGTGCTGGAACTAAAAGCAATGGAATTGAATGATGAGGGATTGTTAATAGGGGCTGCAGTCACAATAGCAGAATTAGAAGATAGACTAAAAACTATTATCCCTACTCTACCAGGTATTTGTGTAAGATTTAATCAGTATCTTCTATTTTATATTTGCAGAGTCAAAAAGTAGAAACTTCTCTGCCATTTTGGAAATACTGAATTGGTTCGCTGGCCCTCAGATTAAGAATGTTGTAGTAAGTAGTAACAATTAATCAATGTATATACGAACATATGAATCTCTAAATACATAGACTATTGGTGGTATTGTAGTATCTGCTAGTGGTACTTCTGATATAATTCCAATTCTAATAGCTGTTGAGGCTAAACTCTACATGGCATCAAATGGTATGATTAATCCTTGTGACTACACCAATAAAGTGTGTTCTATAAATGTGTATGGATTATACTTTCACAGCTTGTCGCCGTGAATTAGTTGCTAATGAATCTATTTATAGTAGCAAAAAATCAATATTATTATCAAATGAGGTCTTAGTGTCTATCTGCATACCATTTTCAAATGAGGTAAGAAAAAAATGCATTTTAAGTTAATGTATTCTCTCTATCTCTTTCCTAAAAAGAATGAATATGTTGCAATATATAAACAATCTAAAAGAAAGTACATGGACTCGGCCATTGTTAATGCATGCATGTGTGTAAGTTTGAAAGACAAAGTAGTTAAAGATTGTAGATTTGTATTTGGAGGTATGGGAGAGCATCCTGTTATCTCTAATAGCACAGCTGAGCAGATTATTCAGAGGTAGGAATGAACTTGAATTGGTGTATTCAGAGATTTATCAGAACCATACAACATATTGTATTAATAATACATATCAAATGATTATTAACGATTCGTCACATCCATGAAGGGAATGGAATGAAAAGTTACTTTCAATTGCTTGCAAAAGTTTAACTCAAGAATTAGTATTACCTTCTGATGCAGTTGGAGGGATGACAAAGTATCGTCTTAGTCTCTGCTTGTCCTTCTTTTATAAATTCTACTTAGAGGTACAAGCATTTCTTGAACCAGGAACAGTACCAGCTAGAGAAAAGAGTAGCTTACAGGTTACTCTATGTGTCATTCGTGTTCTGTAGAGTTCTTTCTATATATGCTCGTTTAGAGGGGTACAGTACTTACCCCCTTGGCCCTTATAGGTATACTATCCCCCTTATCAGTTATAAAAGCAAACACAATAGTGCATCCCCCTTCATATCTTAATATAGTGAAGGAGAATTTATTATTTTACATAGTCACTTCTTTATATCCCCCTATTGCAAAATCCTGGAGAGAACACTGCTGCTGTGTAAACATTCCTATGCACATTTTTACAGTATTTCAATAGTGTAATATGTTTGTAGTGCTTACCACAAGATCCTGGTAAAGGTGGTCAAGGTTTCCAGTCTGTGCCTTCTAGTCAACCTTTATGGGACTCTATAGGACGACCGCTTATGAAACTCTCTGCATTAGAGCAAGCAACTGGTGAAGCAAGGTAAGGATGAAGGATAGAAACAATGAAGAATTGTTTGTTTAGAATAATCATTTTTTAGATATGTAGATGATATACCTCATTTTGAAGGAGAGCTATTTGCTGGTTTTGTATTGAGTGAATGTGCTCATGCATATTTCACTGTGGACACATCTGCTCTTAAAAATATGAAGGTCAAATTAGCTTTGAATTTTTGAGAGTGATTATATCTTATTGATTATTAATTTCTCCAGGGTGTACACTCTTTTGTTTCAGCAAAGGATGTTCCAGGAAGCAACATAACTGGATTTGGTAGAGATGAGTTTGTTTTTGTTGATGGAGAAGTAACAGCTGTTGGTCAAATTATTGGTATTGTTGTTGCTGATAACAAGATGCTAGCTCAAAGAGCTGCAAAATGTGTTAAAATTACATATGATGAACTACCAGTTGTTCTGACAATGGAGGTATGCGGGATTGACAGAGAATGCTGTAAATACTAACTACTTTGTGTCTTTGTATAAAAAGCGTCTATTTTCTCTGTATTATACAGGAGGCTATTTCTGCTGGTCAATTTTATCAACCAGAGAGAGAAATCAAATGTGGAGATGTCAAGTCGGCACTAAATGAGGCTGAACATTATCTTGAAGGAGAAATGAGAATTGGAGGACAGGAACACTTCTATTTAGAGACATGTGCTTGTATATGTATTCCTAAAGGGGAGAAAGGGGAAATGGAGATTATTGCATCAACTCAAGATATTGGTGGTCTACAAAGATATGCATCAACAGCATTGAGTGTTCCAGCTAATCGTATCACAGCAAGGGTAAAGAGATTAGGTTTGTAAACAAAGAGACTTGCTAAACCAATACAAAATGCCGATTAACTTAATATTTGTCTATGAATGTCTTTTCACATGATGTAATCAACTTATCAATTTTTCTTATTATAGGAGGTGGTTTTGGAGGGAAAGAAATTAGATGTGATTTTCCATATGTAGCTGTAGCAGTAGCTGCAAACACGTAAGTTGTGAAAAAAAAACAGATTGAAAAAGATCATCCTCATTCTCATGTCTTATAGAGTACAGGCTCCAGTTAGAGCCATGTTTGAACGTAGTGAGGATATGGTTAACACTGGAGCAAGACAGCCATTTAAAGGAATATACAAAGTAAATACATTATTTAAAATAAATTTTATTAAAATACAATATTTATTAGGTTGGGTTCACAAGTGAAGGACGATTGACAGCTTTGGATATTGATATATATTCTAATGCTGGATATTCTATAGATCTCTGCGCTGAAGTATGTCATACACATATAACTATTCTATCCAATGATATTTGTTTCAGATAATTGATTGTGGTATCCTGCGTCTCCAAAGCACTTATTACATTCCTAATGCTCGAGTTGGTGGACATGCTTGTCGTACTAACCTCCCATCAAATACAGCTATGAGAGGATTTGGGACACCTCAATGTTTATTGATGATGGAAAATATTATATCACAAATTGCAGACACCCTGGGATTAGAAACAGAGAAAGTTCGGGAGTTGAATCTATTGCACGATGGTGATTGTTTGGTGTATGGTTTGATACTTGAGGACTGTACCATACGAAGATGTTGGACCACTTTAATAGAGCAATGTGATTACCAAAATAGGAGAAAAGAAGTTGAAGAATTCAACAAGTAAGTTTAAAAAATTTAATTTGTTATGGTCAGGCCCATCCATGTTATATTATAATAATGATAATGCTGTAGTTTATAATATGCTTCATTTCATATACTTATGTTGCATCATGTAAAAGAATGTATGCTCAGGTTACAGTACAGTCTACAGTCTAGAGAGTAGCAAGAAGAAAGCTCCTTGTACAGACTGAGACTAATAACTGCTGTAGTTGAAATACATATTGCAAAAGTTTACAACAACCAGAGTTCTCCCTAGGTCTGTTTAGCTGCATCACATAGTATATCCAGTATAATATGTTACAAATTCCACTCTAACTTTGATTTGCTATGGAGAGCAATACAAGAACCTTTAAAAGTGAGAAGAGTAGAAAATATATGTTAGTTGTTGGAGAAAGTCAGCAATGATTAATGATGACATCACAAGCAATCATAGAGATACTATTTTGTCATTGTTTGGATTTCTTATTACAGAATGAATCGCTGGAAGAAACGTGGGATTTCGATAGTACCTACAATTCATGGTATGAGTGTTGAGGTTATTCATATTAATCAGGCTGGAGCATTGGTTAATGTCTATACTGATGGATCAGTACTACTAACACATGGAGGAGTAGAAATGGGACAGGTCTGGTGTTGTTTTAGTATGACAGTAATGATTACTTTCTAGTTTTTGTTTACAATTTTAGTTATAATTATGTAAAAAAAGTAAGCCAGGCTTTTTAAAAAAGGGGTTTTAGTTTTAGATAATTAACTATGGTGCCCACTATTGGCCAATTTTCATTTTAGTTATAGTTATTGCAGCAGACCTGTATTTTAGTTATAGTTTAGTTAACTACAAGTTAACATGCCATACTAAAAGGGATTTTAGTTATGATCATAGTAATACTATTGGCAACTCTTTGTAGCAGAAACCTTTTTTAAAATTCATCTATTAGGGACTCCATACCAAAATGGTACAAGTTTGTGCCCGTTGTTTATCTATACCAATTGAGAAGATATATTTGAGCGAAACAAGTTCTGACAAAGTCCCCAATGCTAGTGCAACAATAGCTTCTATGTCATCTGATCTGTATGGAATGGCAGTTAAGGTACTTGAAAGAAAATGCATAACCTGTGATTCATTCATTATTACTGATCTTTAGCATGCTTGTGAACAGATTAATGAACGATTGACACCATTCAAAGAAGCAGCACCTGATGCTGGATGGGAAGCCTGGGTTAGTATTTATAAAGTGATCAGGAGAAGTTTGTATGAGCCTGTTAAGCAAATTTACTGTGACTGTTGCATGACTATTATAAATTTACTGTGACTGTTGCATGACTATTATAAAAATGACTGTTACAGCAATGGATTTAATTCTGAGGACATTATATATTTGCTTCTCATAATCAGGTTAATCAAGCATACTTAGCTCGAGTCAATCTCTCTGCTCAAGGATTCTATAAGACACCAGACATCTGGATGGATTGGGAGAAAGGTACTGGAAAACCTTATAGTTATTACTCTTATGGAGTTGGTTGCTCAGCAGTGGAAGTAGACACACTTACAGGAAGCTTTCAGGTATGTCTGAATTAAAAAAAAAACATACCCATTAGTTTAGCACTTCTTTGCCTATAGGTTCTTCGCTCAGATCTTTTAATGGATGTTGGTAATAGTCTAAATCCTGCCATTGATATTGGACAAGTTGAGGGAGCTTTCACACAAGGTCTTGGATTGTTCACAATGGAAGAGTGTATATTTCTACAAGATGGGAAGATGTATACCAAGGGACCTGGAACATACAAGATTCCTGGATGTAGTGATATTCCTATTGAATTAAATGTTTCTCTACTTGATCGCTGTCCTAACCCCAAGGCAATTTTCTCCTCCAAGGTATAGCGTTTATACAAAAGTATGACAAACTTAGGCTATACAATGTACTGTTTCTCTTCTTTGTACAGGGGATTGGTGAGCCTCCTCTTTTCTTAGCAGCTTCTGTCTTCTTTGCTATTAAGGAAGCAGTGAAAAGTGCTAGAGCAGAGAGAGGTATCACTGGACCATTCCAATTCTGGTCTCCTGCTACTGTAGAAAGAATACGATTGGCTTGTTGTGATAAGTTTGTAGATATGGTAAGAATCTGTAAATTGGTTGTTCTTTATTTAATTTTATCGCTTCCAATATCTCAGATCAAAGATGGACAAGATGAAGGAAAGACAAGTCTAACATGGAAGATTCTACCATGATGAAGGAACAGTATATATTAAAACTATTATTTGGTTTTGATAACTTTTTGACAGTGATTTGCAAAATTCATTATTGAAAAAATTTAAATATACTGGAAATTATACACTTGACTAGTGGAACTCTCAATATTTAAGTAATATGTGATAATATGCATAAAAGGGGATCAAGGGCTTCACTTGTGTTCAAATTTTGCTATTAATTGTATTGTTCGTCTCTTGTCTCATCCCATATATAACTATATCAACTAGAGAGTTCCATACACAATCTAGCGTGACAATGTAGTGTTAAGGGTTAGGCTATGTGACAGGAAGGGACACGAACATTTGAAAGAATAGCTTACCTTCAATTGTTTGCTATTCATAATACCTAGATTCTGGTCAAAAATGGCATGTATAGTGATAGTGTAATTTCTGCAAATTAGTGAGCAGCAGTAGAATCATAATAATGTATGAAGTTAGAATTGAGAATTATAAATTTGCATAAAATTATAAAATAGATGTAATAATGATATACATAAAGAATCTATGCTAAGAATGTTGACATGAAAATTGCAGAATCAATGTTTAAAGTAGCATGCCACCATAAATTAGGAAAGTAAAGAACCTAGAGAGAGAGAGAGAGAGAGAGAGAGAGAGAGAGAGAGAGAGAGGTAATTATTGGTCAGATCCTATAACTGAAACCATGGATCCTGCATTCACCACTCATATCTAGTGTTTGCCTACACCAGTCCTAAGGTCAATTCAAGGATCCTAGAATATCTAGGGATGTTAGAGTAGTATCCATACATGTACAAGTGATTCTAGGACAGTCCTGGGGACTGGTGTTGCCAATACTGGACATCACTCGCATGATCCTTACCTCTCCAGGATGAAGGACACACTCTAATGGTTTGGAATCTTCAGGTAATGTTGGGTAAGTGTGAATTAACCAGTCAAGAGTTGAGATATCAGGATCAAACTTTGGTGTGTATTCGGGAGGATATAGAAACCATCTCTACAAATTGATACAGAGCAGTAATTATACTGTACCATAGGTACACTTGTTCAATTGTCTAATGATCAATATGACCTCAGAAAAATTTTCGTAAATTTAGTTTGGAATGACCAACAATCGTTTTAACCTGCATCATTTTCATATAATCATCCTTTCCTGTTCCCTTTCTGTATTCAAAATTTTAATCCATTACTTCATTATTGAGTTACAGTATAATCATGTTTTAACCTTATGACTATGTAAAGTTTACATCCGAATTTTGATGACATTGTGAATGTGAACAGTGTTTACTTTACCTTTCTTCCAAAGATAGTCTCTGAAAAAGTTGGTCCATGTATGTGAAAAGGGACTCCAGTACCAGGTCCTATATCATGAGTGTTATAAGATTTTTATTCATGAAATCTATAACTATGGTATTGTTATACTGTCACAAATAACTATTTTAATGATCCTATTATGTCATTAAACTAGATTTACCAGCCAAACCAAAACTCAGAACAGGTTCCAATCCCGGGATATCATATGGAGGTAATCGATACAACATGAACAGACTCTCCCATGCATTCCTATCATTGTCACCAAAATGATACAGCGTATCTGTATGAACAGACAGACAAACAGACACATATTGAAAACAGATTACTTTTGTAATGATTGAAGTAACCCTCTGTTCAGCCTATGCAGGTGAGGGTCAAAATGTTTTCCCTTACCTTTTCCTGATACTCCTGGTACTTGAGGTCTCATGAAAGTTTTCACATATTCATTTAGAGTCATTTTCACTACACAGTATATACGTATACTATATAAATACACATACATACATGCACATTGCATACAAAGTTACATATATACATACATAATTACATGTATACATAGTTACATACACATAGTATTAATACATATGTGCATACATACATTCATATACATACATATATATATACATACATAGTTATAATTATACATAATGTACATATATTAAACAGACATGTATATATACATACAAATATATATTCATAACCTTTTGGATATGAGTATGTATTTGCTGTTGTGACTATTATCATATCATATCCATAGTTAGCCAATAGTCGTTGTTTTGTAGAATGAATCTTGAATTGCTAGATAATATGTAATAGAAAACAGAGAACAATAGTCAGAGAGTAGAGAGAATATTATCAAAACA
Source organism: Petrosia ficiformis (assembly GCA_947044365.1). Taxonomy (NCBI): domain Eukaryota; kingdom Metazoa; phylum Porifera; class Demospongiae; order Haplosclerida; family Petrosiidae; genus Petrosia; species Petrosia ficiformis. Next base: position 5,766,466 of record OX345643.1, read on the forward strand.
TCTTACTGACTGATCCGTTACTCCTACTAATACTACTGGTTCACTATAAGCATATCTAGAACCAAAAATTATGTAAATTTAATTTCAACGAAATCTAGCATATTACTTGGCTAGAAATTCATTGTTTGTGAGGGTCCAGTTGACTTTTTTGATATTACAAGGCCCAGTAAGGCCAGATAAATTGTGAGGTATAAACCTGTAAATTATATGTACATAATATCTAGACTTTGTACATGTATGTACGTACACATCTACATACATACATACGTACCATCCACCCATTTCATCTATATCGTAAGTGGTACTACAAAAGCCATTACTCTCAGACTCATTCCTGTTAACAGGACACATTCCCAGATTGCTAGTAACATAATCTTCAGCCTGCAAACCAGCTGTTATATAAATCTGCAAGTAAATTGATACAATATAGAGTACAGAGAGTTCTTCCATTGTTTATGTTTCTAATTAATGCACATCACCCACGTGTAATAAAAGGAAAGATGAGGTCTTTTGTCTTCTTACTCCTGGTCTTGTTATTCCTAGTTCTTCAGCTACAACCTTCTTTATGCACATTAAGCAAAAATGACAAAAAATCGAAAAAGAAATCCAGCTCAAAAGAGGTGATATAGTCTATAATAATTGTATTTACTTTCTTTTTATTCTTCATCTCACCTCAGCAGACTAAATTGTCTTTGCCGACATCAAATGTAGTTGAAAGAGGACTTGTTAACGAAACTCCAAAATGGAAGGACATCACCACTAATCATCACATGTATTCATCACATCATGCTACATCAAAACAAACAAAACAAGACACAATTGTACTTGGCTATGTTACTCCTGTTAGTGGTGTTTGAAACTATTGTTTTAGTTAAAGACACAATTGTACTTGGCTATGTTACTCCTGTTAGTGGTGTTTGAAACTATTGTTTTAGTTAAAGACACAATTGTACTTGGCTATGTTACTCCTGTTAATGGTGTTTGAAACATGTTACTCCTGTTAGTGGTGTTTGAACAATTGTTTTAGTTTAAGCTACTTGTCTATGTTATTCCTGTTAGCAGATTTTGTTTGTTAACTAAAACTAAAACCTTTTTAGTAAGTCCATTATTATTTAGTTAATTAAACTATAACTAATATTTTGAGATATAGGTATGTATGCTATAACTAAAAGTTGTGATTATTGTCATACTAAAATTAAACCTTTTAACTATTAATCACTTTGATTGAATTTCCTTGGTAAATAAAATCAGATTATTTGATGAACACATGTTTTAAAATTCTATCTAAATATTCAAAAATGCTACTGATTAAAGCATTAAGTTGTAATATCATTTTGCAATACCTAACGATATTATTATTGGTGTCGTGAAATACTAATCTAAATCATGTCACCTGGCTCTACTAATTATTCGTACTGAGACTATTAAAATTTAATAAATGTATTAAAATTTTCTAATAAATCATACAAATTTCATTGTCTTAATTTTTTTTGTTGTTGTTTAGTGGAATAATCATGGATATGATACTGCTAAATGGTTTGGTAAGAAATTTACTCATATTTCACCAGTTTGGTTACAAGTAAGGTGAGTTCATTACAAATGGTTGTTACCATAGTTACCACTTTTGAATGGTAGTTAATACATAAATGAGATTTTTCTTCACCTATCCTCTCATCATTTCTACTCTAGGCCAACAGGATCTCCTTTCACACTCACTGGCACACATGACATTGACCAAGGTACACCAATAAAATATTTTTGAGAATATGGAGGTTTGGACTATCTTAGATTTAAGAATCTAAATAATTATAATTATATTGTAATAAAACAATAAATTCTCCTTTACTCGATCTATTAAAGAATATTAAAAATCAAGATGAAGTGGGGATGGGTACATTGGGTATTTTTATAATTAAAGGGGGTGCTATACCAGTATTCTTTTTATACTCATTCAGAGTGTTATACAATGTACCTGTCTGAAAGAGTATAGAGAGAATGCTGTATAAATCAGAGTTTTTAATACGTTTTGAAGCATGGGCCAAATTGGCTCAACAATGGTTAGTTTGTGTGCCATTGGGAATACATCTTGAGCCAATTAAACAAAGACTGTTAGTGACAATATAATCATAATTAACTGCACTATCTGGCCCAAAAAAGAGAAGTGCCAAATAACAAGCTCTTTGGGCCGATGGTGCACCATATGAGCTTATCAAAAACGGTATAAATGCATGTAATTATAAGACTGTATGTAGTTATTGCTAATCAGAATATGTAATCATACATGAATATTTTATAATGATATGTTATTATTAGAGTGGATAGGAGAGGTTAGGAAAGGTGGAGACAAATTGAAAATTGTACCTCGGATATTGTTTGAAGGATGGAGCATCGAAACGTATCAACAATTGTTTGCTAGTACAGAGTTAAAGAGAAGTCTGGGTAACTTCATAGCAGAACAACTTAGTGTAAGTGTGTTTAGAGAGAAGAATAGTTAGGAATAATATGTATGTATGTATATGTGTATGAATAACTTCATAGCGGAACAACTGAGTGTAAGTGTGTTTAGAGAGAAGATATAATTAGGAATATGTATGTATATGTGACCAAATTGACCTTTTTTTGATAAGATAGTTTTAAATGTTCACATTTATGATGTCCGCTATTCTGATATTTTGTATACAATGCAAACAGAGCTGGTATCTAAGCTGCTTAATATAATACTCTTCCTGGACACCATTTTTCATATGTTTAGAATCTATAGAACTAGTTACAATAATAAGACCATTTTTTACATTCAAAATGTTAGTTATTTTATTTAAATTAGCTGTTTAATCCTTCCTTTTAGTATCACAAATTTGATGGAACTGTAATTGAAATTTGGAGTCAACTTGGAGGACGTTTTAGAGGGTAAGTGAATAGTATTATTATTATTATTATTATTATTATTATTATTATTATTATTATTATCAAACATTCATTATAATTATATAATTATGTGTAATTATTGTTCAGGGTTCTGTCTAGAATTTAGGTGAGCAAAAACAAACGAATATTCGAAAGAACAAATGGTTGAACATTCGAACCTTTTTCCAGCCCTACTAGAATTTTTCAATTTTAATTGAGTGATGATCAGAAATTGCAATTTTTAAAATTTGAGCTTATGTTTTCTCTATAATTACTAATAGCCTAAGTAGTGTGGACAGAACTTTAATGTAAATACAACTAAAAGTACAAAGATATTAATTTATACAGTGAACTTATTCAAGTAATAAAGTCCATCGCAGAAGAACTTCATAAAAGAAAAATGGATATATTTCTAGTGATACCAGCCAGCAAGGAAGGGTATGGAGTATATGTTAATAATAATATGCTTGTAATTGTGTTGTATAGGTCTGCTCTGTTTGAATCAAATGAGTTCAATAAGTTAGTTCCATATGTGGATGGATTTAGTCTTATGACTTACGATTATTCTACAGCTGGAAGGTCAGTGTGTGTGTGTTGAACGGAGAGGGTGAGAGGATATAAGATGACTAGATTAATTGAATCCACTTTGGTGGGGAGGTTTTCACTTTTTAACTATACTAGTGTATGAAGATAGTTTATTCATATGTTCTGGTTTCAATTACAGTCCAGGCCCTACAGCCCCCTTACATTGGATAGAAGAGTGCATTCTTTCGTTAGCACCCAAAGACTCGCTAGAAAGACAAAAGATACTTGTTGGAATAAATTTTTATGGATATGATTATTCTACAGTTGGAATGGAAGGTTTGTTATGTGATACATAACGACTGAATTATCTATAATAATTATTATTCTCTTCCATTCTCAACAGCAATAGTTGGTAACAGGTATGGTTTATTTGTCGTTATAAAACTAGAAATGGTACTTCCATTTTTTCAGATACATAGATCTCATGTCACAATATAAACCAAAATTCAAATGGGATAGTCACTGCTTGGAACATTTCTTTTCATACAAGTAAGTTCAGATATGCATATCTTTTCTGTCAAATGTTTGGTGAATGGAATAGGGTTTCTAAACCTGTCTATCATAGTATATATACCATATATACTCTAATTATGTACGCTGCTTATAGCCGAATTATACATTATTTATAATAATTTTTCTGGTTTACTTGTTTTTAGATCTGGTTCTGCAACTCATAAAGTGTACTATCCAACATTGAAGGTAAACAAAACATGTTATAAACACATATAATCTTTATTAATTTTAATTCCTTTTCTTAGTCGCTACAGGAGAGGATTGAACTAACCCAGAGAATGGGAACTGGGATTTCCATATGGGAAATTGGACAGGGTCTAGATTATTTTTACGATTTATTGTAGTTAATATACAATACTGAAGAATAAATGTTTTTAAAAGAAGCACATAGATATGTATGATATTGTACTGTGAAGAGCTACAGCAGCCACACCCCTTATAATGATTAATTAAATCCTGACTGCAATGGCATGGAGGGTTTCAAGTCAGTCTAGATTTCTTAGATCATTGATATTCAGCAAGAAAAAGGGTGACATGGTGAACTTTAAAGAATATTCAAATAATGGAAAGAACAATGAACCACTTTCATTTCTAAACAGTAAAGCTAAAGATCACAAATTTATAAAACACGCTTTGATGGTGGATGAGAAAGATTTGAGGAAACAAAAATATGCCATACCTCTTGGAATAACTGTGTTTATCACTCTTATGTATTTCATATATATTAAAGATTATGGGGACTTTGAAATGGAAGATACAATACCAAAAGATATCCAAGACGAATTGAAGAAATAGAGAATATATATATAGTTGTAATAATTGTCTATTATAAAAATGGTATCAAATTGAATTATCAAATGCACTAGTTCCAGAGTTCTGATGGTTAGTGTGTGTGCCATTGGGAATACATCTTGAGCCAATTAACAAAGAGTTAATGCTGTTAGTGACAATATATATAATCATTATTAACTGCGCAGTACCAAATAAGAAGCTCTTTTGGCCAATGGTGTGCCATATGAGCTTATCAAAAACTCCGACTAGTTCTGTTATAGTTAACTAAACCCCAGGGAGTAGGGCCTTTTACTAACCCAAATTCAGATCTATTACAGTAATACTACGTGCCAGAAATCAAGTGGCCAATTGGGTTTTAGGAAAACTGGGTTGTTTCTTCATAATTATAAGAAGTCACAAAATTGTTAGTCTCATATGATATAAGAATTATGTTAGGAGTACTGATATAGTTAGGGTTACATCAAGATGTTTTTTGTTCTCACTTCATACATATATGAAGTAATGACCAAAAAATCTTTTAGCAAGACTAGCCAATTTACTTGACTATCATGAAAATAGTGAACAGTGAAGAGATAATTTGCCCTAGATTGTGTCATAGTATTGTTGTACTGCTACCATATGTTTGAAGAAGTTCATCCTTTTCGGTACATGGTACATATAAGCTCCTAATTGTACTGAAACGATATATTCCAATGACAACTCCTCCATTCATACTATTTAGAAAATGATATCTATAATGCATTTGGATTACAAGTATGTGCAGATCTGCTGTATATTCTTGATCGGCTGATAAATATTGTCAAAAGAAAAATGTAAAGAAAAAAATACTAGATTAAATTCAATTCGAAAAACTACCAATTTCCATGTGTAACCTAGGAAACGAAATAGAAAGTAAAATAAGATGGATTCGTTATTAATTGTTGTTACCTGAGATGAATCAGTATTTCCCCAGTCACCACCAGCATCGTCAGCACCCCAATCTTTAGTAGTAGTAGTTGGACCGACATTCCAGTCTTGATCCCCGGTAAGAAAACCTCCAGATGGGACAGGAGGTTTAGTTGTAGTAGTAGTAGTAGTAGTGGTACTACCAGAAATACCACCAATTCCAGTTCCTTCAGTTGACCAGTCACCACCACCTGAAATTATTAATAATAGTGTTCTCTCTATTTTGTTTGTTCATTTGCAGACACAACTACTGCCATATTAATGTGTATGTCAATACACCTTTGACCATATTCATAGCTTGTGGTACCATAAATTCCACCCCCTGCATGTAGCTCGTCAGACATTGCTTTTTGCTTGAGCTACTTCATTGATAATTATGACACCCTTCTGTAGCATTTGTTATTTACAGACTTGTCACTTTCCTTCTATTACAAGAGTCTAAGCATATTTTTTAGCTGATACGTATTCCTTTCTTGCCATCCAAATGCACAGAAATATGTATAGATGTGGTAGAGAGAGTTTCATACATTTTGAAGAATGAGCCAAATTGGCTCAAAAAAATGGTTAGTGTGTGAGCCATTGGGAATACCAATTAACAAAGAGTTAGTGAATATAATCATAATCACCATCTGGGCCAAAAAGAGAACAGTACAGTGCCAAATAAGAAGCTCTTTGGGCCAATGGTATGCCATGTAAACTTATCAAAAACACCGACATAGAATCTAATTAATCATAATGTGCATTTCTATTAGAGAAAGAAGACTGAACAGTTTCAATGGAATGGACTCAGGGTTGTTAGACTACAGTGAAATAAATGAAGTCACCATCCATCCCTTCCTCCTCCAAAAAAGCCTGTGAAAGTATCTCATGATGACTTCACTAATATAACAGCTTACCTCCAGTTGTATCGCCCCATTGTTCTTCTCCAGTTGTTTCTGTAGTAATTGTTGCTCCACCCCATTCCTGAGCCATTTGCAGCTCTTGTTCAGCTTTTGCCTGTTCTTCCTTCTCCACCTGAAGAGAAGCGAGGAAGACAAATAGATTATTCACAAAGACATAAAATCATACAATGATATTCTGATACAGAGATAAGTTCTGAAAATCATTTAACAGTAATTTTGTCTATGGTTTGTACAAGTATTATACCATTTGGTTAGCCTATCTATCTTTATATGAAGAAACATTGTTAGCATATCACAAAAATGCATTGCAGTCCAACGGCACAGTAGATGTAGTCAACAGCACAATTTGCTGTATTGTTCTCAACAGTTGAGGCCTCACATTGACTGAACTTATTTTTTATATATTTTTTAGGGATATTCGAGTTAGAAAACACACAAGCTCCTTGATACCATCATTGATACCATTTGACTTCATACTAATGACAGCTCATATTGGTTATTAGATTAAATTCTGGTATGATAGCTTATATTGACATTACATTAAATTGTAACCAATCACAATGCATGTACAACTAGGGATTTTCAACCAGCCATATTGCTGCTCAAGAGAGGTTCTTGTGAAGATGAGAGTTTCCATAAACTATTACTCATCATGCACAATTCAACGATAGCTTATAATGATTATTACATTACCTTCCAGTATCATGAAAATTGCATAATATACCAGGATTTGATGCAATTTATTACCCACAGCAAAAAAATATCATTGATATGAAATAGCTATGAAATTCCCATTCTACACATACTAAACTGCTGACTATAAGCACTATATACATCTTTTGAAAGTAAATGTAAATGATGTAATGTTGATGATTGATTCAATTATCATTTGGTCTTTGTGTATATACACAATGACTTCACCTCTTCGGGGTCTCTATAGAAGTAGAGATCAGGTACTACATCCCAAGCCATATCTCGACTAATAGAACCTCTCAGGCGAAGAACTTCTCGAGTCAACATCCACCACATGAGACCTTGTGAGTGCTTACCCTAATTACGTAAAAAAAACTAGCAACAACAAAAAAAAAACCAACAAATGTTTGATGATGTAATAAACAATATCGAGTTTCCTTCAAACTCACATTGTTGTTACATGGAATGGCGACATCTATAAACTTCAATGGAGCATTTGTGTTACAGAAAGCAATTACAGGAATATTGACATATGAGGCCTCAGTTACTGGCTAGAAGAATAACAAAGATATATTGATAAGGTACAGTCACTCAATTATATGCAAGAGGAAAGGGAATTTCAATAAAAAAGGTCAGAGGTCAGGCACTCAGAGCCTCTTTTGACTTGGTGATTAATTATTTTTTTATAAAACAAAATTAACAATATCAGAGGTTTAGAGCATGCTACAGACACTCTGAAATGGCCTCTGGTGGCCTCCAATCAACAAATATCTACTACATGCAACATAGCATAATATACATGGTCTTTTCTACAGTTATTGTAAGATAGCAAACTTCTAAGGGGTAGGAATTGCAGAAAACCTCTCTTTCCCTTCTGAACTTAAACTAAAATACATGTAAGAATATCTACATTGTAAATAAATCTGATTGGATCTAACCTGATGGTCAGTAATTGGATCTGAAACAACAAGTAGACGTGGTTCACGAAAGGCTTTTTGGATCTGATTGGTAAAAGTACCGGGAGTGAAACGTCCAGCCACAGCAACTGCTCCTGTGTACTTTGCAAATTTGAGCACAGCACGCTGGATAAATAAAACAAGAATCTCATACAAATACATGTACATACACAAAAAAACATACAAATTTGTTGACAAATATTTAATAATGGGTTAATAATGGGTTAGTGTTACATATATACATGTAGTAACTGCATGTATATACAGAAGCAAATTTAAATATAATGAAGGCAGCATTACTATATTTAATAATGGGTGGAGTCTAGTGACGTTTTTGTAATACACATTTTTTATAGTTATAGTACGATGGTTTTCTCAAATTTTAGTTTAGTTATAATTAATTAATTAAAATTATGTCAAGCCAACTAAACATTTTACCCAATTTTATGGGCAGATATTGTTATTGCAATAGACCTAGGTCTGTATTTAGTTACAATTTAGTTAACTAAAAATCACAATGCCTTACTAAAAGGTTTTAGCTATAATACAACACTAGTGGAGTCACAAATGTAGATTGTGTCTGTAAATCAAAATGCAAATTATATTTATACAGGAACTTTGTTAGAGAAACAAAAATAGAAATGCCCATTATAATCCTGGTTTTATCAAACTAATTGTCTTTTACAATGTTTTTAAATATTCATAGTATCATACCTGTCCATATGTTCCATTGGAAATAATACAAATGTCAGCTGGATCTTCTATGCATGCAATAACGCGAGCTGCTAACATCAATTTTTCCCATGTCTTCTTCAAATTTATAATAGCTGTACCTAAAAATAATGTAATAAGCAACATCTTATTCATCCCAAAATATCCATCTCCACTTTTTAAGGCTTGCAAGACACTAAACTATATACCTGTCGAATTTACTCATGACTCTAAATACTAGAACACTGTACATACTACATATATAGTCTTCTGTAGCCAGACCCAACAAAGAAGGGTTTGGGGACAAGCCTATATGCACTTTGGTCCAGTACGGTTGGTGTGTTGCTACTTCACACTAGTACTTTTAAATATCACAACTAGTGACATCACGCACCGTACAACCAAAAAGAAAGTGTTGTGTTCTCTGTGTAACAGTGATGTTAGCAAAGTAACAGAGAAGGCTAAAAAGACTCGGACCGTCTGGAGACCGTGCACGAGTATACATTCTCTCTGCCTGTCCTTTAGATCAGTAATACTGGCCTTTCTCATCACAATCTCAACCGAACTTTCAGCCATTTTCCCACAAGAAACCATTATAATATTAACCATGAATCTCATGCACTTAATTATAATTTCGAGCAAAGCAAGTCAGTTCAACTGGACTTTTTTGTGGTGGCAGGTGGACTAAACAGGAAATGCAATTAATACATCATAACTCTCCAGTAAGGTCTTTAATGGTCTTGTAGCTTATACTAATGATGTTCAATGGATTTCAACAGAATGGTATGCTTCGTGGAGCTTCCCTGTACTGCTACTCAAAGATATGCCAAGTTTTGGCTCTTTTCTGTTCAAACCACACCTTCCAATAATTTATGACATCATGTAACACAAACCTCTTGGTAATTGTGTCACATACATGAGCGAAGATTGTTTACATAAGTATAGCCTTTTTATTTAATTAACTTGATGTACTTGGAACGAAACTTGTCCCCGGACCTTTCCTTCGTAGTAGGTAGGGTCTGGCTATACGAGACCAGTACATACACACACTAGATATTCTTACCATCAGGTCGTACTTTGTATACATATTGATCCATTTGGAAATTAACATTTGAATCTCCAAGGTGGACTGAGGCAGCCAACATCTTGGTGACATCATCTTCCTTGATAGCCAGTATATCTAGTCCCCCGGACATTCTGTGTGCTGTTTAATTTATGTGACGAAGAACAACCTGAAATATAAGTTGTGATCAGAATAATATGAAATTTGTTTTTCCTTTGATTAAAAAAAATCTTTGATAATAAAATCTTTTCAAGTTGATCTACAAGAAAATGAAATGACACACCAAATATTTAATACAAGAGAAATATACAACAGATTTGAATGCAATATTTATAGCAAGGAAGATTGAAAAGAACAGAAATACAACTTACACTGTCTACAATGCCAATTGGGAGAAAGCACGTGTGATTACGCGCATGCGCAATACAACTAAAAATGTTGACCCGAATTTGCATAAATTTACATGATGTGATGGGGTATATTGAGTCAAGTATACTGCAAACAAGATTGGATGACCATACTTACATCCATACTAATTTCGGCCACCATGCAAGATCAATTCAACACAGCGTTGAACAGACATACCCTGTTCAATCAATTTGTCAGTTTTGCCAAACTTTGTACCATCTCCAGACAGAGCATTAAAAGACACATTTGTCTTCACAGGCCCTAGATGTGTACAAATATTTAATGACCAATCACCATTTAGATCCAATTCTAAGGTTTGGTAAATGATAAAATTTAAGTAAAACACAATGTCACGTCAAGCATACAGTTAAATTAATTCAGTATTGACATGTACTTTACACACATAACATTGTTCTAAACTAGTCATGTATTCTTTTGCTTCACTTCCCTTTGGTTTTCTCAACGTTTCTTCTTATCAAGAAGTAATAGAGAGAAGGCATGTATTGTGCCAAATAAGCAAATACAAGAAATGGTTGGTGACAAATCCAGACTTCCCTAATTTTATTTGAAGTAGCTATCAGAGTCAACTCAACACAACGCTGAACTTTCATCCCATTTCCAATCATTGCATCAGTTTTACCAAACTTTGTTCCATCAGATGTCAGTGCATTAATGGCAACATTGGTCTTCACAGGCCCTGGACAAACATTAATAAAATGAATGTTATTACCATGTAGTTCCAACCTCAGTGAATCCATTAAAATGTTAAGACCGCTTTTAGATGCTGCATAGTAATGACGAGTAGGGCCACTGCAGATACCAGCAATGGATGATATGTTAACAATGCAACCTTCTTTTTGTTGCAGCATCACTTGAAGAACATCTCTTGTTAGAGACACTGTACCAAGAAAATTAATTTCAATTATTTGTCTTGCTGCATCGTCTACAAAATTCATAAAGTTAGTTCGACTAGCTATACCTCCATTATTTACCAAGATATCAATTCGTCCAAACAACCCCTTAGCTTTGTCAGTGGCATTATTAACAGACTCTCTGTCTGCTAGATCTAGAACCAGAACACGACTCTCTTCAGGGTGTGCTAAACTTTGTAAAACAGACTTTAGCTTCTCTTCTGAACGTGCAGAGAGTATAAGCTTAGCTCCTAACTTGGACAACTGTCTACACAACTCCTCTCCTATTCCACTAGAAGATCCAGTAACCCAGATGACCTTACCCTTGAAGAAATGTGGTTTGAGTGAGTTGCTGAGTAGATTGAGATCAGCATCAGCAGTAGCAAACCTTAACACTTTATAGACCAAGTAGATTACAACAACAGTCACCAAACCAATTTCAAGTGTAGCTGAATCCATTCTCTCTAACTAGTACTGTTATAATTGGTGACAAACAGTCTGAACTAGAGCACCAATGAATCATTCCTCTTATTGTACATGTATAGCCAGTTTTAGCATCAATCATTGTATCTATTGTAAGTAGTACAGAGACTATACTATTACTGTACTTATTGTATCCATTGTAAATTGTAAACATGTAGCATAGATCTAGTCAACTACTATAAAAAGTCTTCCTGTTTTTGAAATAGACTTCACGATCTTAAAATTCATATCAGATTATATATCCAAAACTCTGATAAGATATAACACTAACCAGCATTGATCTAGTCAGCTACTATAAAAAGTCTTTCTGTTTTAAATAGACTTCATGATCTTAAAATTCATATATCCTAAACTGTGATAAGATATAACACTAACCAAACTCCTCTCCTTTTTTGACATTGGCACATGGCTCAAAAAGGAAACGAGTCTGGGTTGCAATGATGAATAACACTCAGTGTTTTGCCCAGGATTTTTGGTTAGATTCTACATACATTGCATTTAGTGCTGTTTATCTAGTATATACTTAATTCTGTCCAAGTAGCATTATCTGAGAGGTGGTTATTCCCGACCAGTGTGGGCAGAAATTAAACTGAACACTACTAGAACATTTAAAAATTTTTTGACCACAAATAAAATTGAATTTGCATAAATTGAAATTCATCAACTGCCTACATAATTGTACATTACTGTGTCTCTTTCTTCAGCAACTCCATTAAGTCTTTCTGAACACGACCAGCCATTCTTGTCATTACCATGTAATGAAGTGATGGGAAATATTGAGCCAAGTATACTCCAAACAAGACTGGATGACGAGATATCCATACTTCTCTGATCTCATTACAAATACCCACCAAGATCAATTCAACACAGCGTTGAACAGACATACCCTGTTCAATCAATTTATCGGTTTTGCCAAACTTTGTGCCATCTCCAGACAGAGCATTAAAAGACACATTTGTCTTCACAGGCCCTGGACAAACATTTATAAAATGAATATTTTTCCCTAAAAATTCCAATCTTAAAGTATCCATTAGACCAATCAGACCAAATTTTGAGGATGCATAATAGTGACGAAGTGGTGCCCCAAATTTCCCAGCAACAGAAGATACATTAACAATATGTCCTCCGCCTTGTTCAAGCATAACTCTGATAACACCTTTCGTAAGTGAAGCTGTACCCAAAAGATTAACCTCCATCAAATGTCTTGCTGCGTCTTCTTCAAAATCAAGAAAGGCAGATCTACAAGATACACCTCCATTATTTACTAAGATATCAATTCGTCCAAACAACCCCTTAGCTCTGTCAGTAGCATTAGCAACAGACTCTCTGTCTGCTAGATCTAGAACCAGAACACGACTCTCTTCAGGGTGTGCTAAACTTTGTAAAACAGACTTTAGCTTCTCTTCTGAACGTGCAGAGAGTATAAGCTTAGCTCCTAACTTGGACAACTGTCTACACAACTCCTCTCCTATTCCACTAGAAGATCCAGTAACCCAGATGACCTTACCCTTGAAGAAATGTGGTTTGAGTGAGTGGCTGAGTAGATTGAGATCACCATCAGCAGTAGCAAACCTTAATACTTTATAAACCAAGTAGATTACAACAACAGTCACCAAACCAATTCCAAGTGTAGCTGAATCCATGATAATAATGACAAAGGTCAGGCATGTGATGCCCCCATCAAAATAATATTAACTAATTAATTTTAATTAATAAATTTTATAATAGGTATGCCCCTGTAATTAATCAAGTGCACTTAATTTGTTAGTTCTCTGATAGTGATAATGGTTTCATTCTTGAAATACACCTATCATTGTTTGTGTCATACCAATGATAAAGGTCATCTAACACTGTTACATTATAAACTACAGTAGTATTTTTCAGAACTGGATAACGTTCTTGAAGATATTGTAACCATGTGATCAAGGTATCTTGAGTAGGTGGTCGACACATACAGACACCAAGAATAGTACCTAAATACAAAACAAGAATAGTACCTAAATACAAAACAATAATTAACTTAATTTAAGCCACTAGCAACATTTAGTTTCAACATTGCTAACTTGCAATAGTTGCTTACACAATGTTATCAAGTGCATAGTCATGGTGTGTAATAATGTGTGTTGCATGTTTCATGCAACATGAAACTTACACTGGGCATAAGTAAACTGTTGTACAAATGATTGATGACAAGTAATAATGTTGCCTAGGCTTTAGCATTTGAATTATTTATTGCGGGAGTAAAATTGACTTACCATCATCTCCAGAATCAATGTCTAATATTTCTTGAGCATCACTACGTGCTAATCTAAGCGAATAATAAAATACAGGCAATTTTTGAAGCCACAATCGATGAGGTCCCTCAATATGTAACAGATCATTTGAATTAACTCTTAACGATTTCAATATTTGGATCTGCTTTTGACTGCTAGCTCCTATAACAAATGGTCCATCAACTTTTCCTTCTGGATCCTATAGACAAGAACACAAGTAATGTTGGCAAAGTGGCAATAAAATTTAGTGAAACAAATTAATGAGGCTGAAAAGAAGTGAAATGCTGGCAGTTGGTAGGGACTGAACACAGGGACGCTGACTTCAGGTACCAGTGTTCCGATTGCTGAGCTGGTACAAACAGACAACTACTAGTATCTCACAAGTCTGTAACTGTGTATGCACTGCATGAGTAGTACCGAAACCTTTATTTGCACACCTAGAAGCCACTATGTATGTGTCAGCTTTTCACTTCCCTGTTCAGTCTCTTATTCAAACAGCTAAATTAAAACTTAACAGTTATTTCCCAAATTTGACATTTCTCTCCAGCAATTCTCTGTAAAGCCATTTTGCTAATCTCCCAAGAGTCTTCTGATAATTCTCCTTTAATTCTATAAGGGTCAACATTTTCAAATTTATCAAACCAATATGCAATTCTCATACATTTCTGAACTGGAAAACTGACACGGCCAAATATTTCACAAAGCAATGAGTATGTGGTATAGTCTGGTCTCACACCATTGTCTTCCATCTTCTGAAGTACATCCAATGCTACATCTATTTGGGGGAGAGGTCTAGGCCACAGTGCATCAAACAACGTTTTATTGACAAATCGTTTTTTTGGGAACACATCTAAAAGTCGATTGTACGTAAGGAGATCTTTTTGAACATTAAACTCATCCATTCTTATCAGAGCAGTTTTTATGAAGTTGACATGTCCTCGTTTAAACTTCTCCTTCTTCATGTATTCTGTCAAAGCTGTTGCAAATTTTTCTCTGTACTGGAGATTACTCTTCTTCTTGGCATTGTCAAGTAAGCTATTATGTGATGATACAGCTGTTGTTAGTTTCACATTCTCATTGATATTGTTTAAATGTCTGAAGTTGCAATTTCTACCTGTTCTTAATATTCTTTGTGTTGGAGTGACTAATACCAGTCTCCAAATCTTCATAACTATCTCAAAAATTACTTTTATGTTAGATTATTTGGAGTTATTGCGGTTATGTCAGACCTAGAGGATCACTTCGGAAGAAAATGATTGACCAATCAGATTGTCGTATGTTTGACCAATAGAGTTATAGATAAAATTTCATTGTCATGTGACGGGGATTAAAATTTTCAATTGGGCGGTCGCTTCACACAATAAAAGCTCAAACAAATTTTGTTTAGTCAACTTTTATTCAACTATTTTTGACAAGACTGGTTGTTGTAGCCTTCAGTTAGGCTTTATCACACAGTTATTCACACTTCTTAATGGCTCGTACAAAACAGACAGCTCGTAAGTCTACTGGCGGAAAAGCTCCTCGTAAACAACTTGCTACAAAGGCAGCTAGAAAAAGTGCTCCGTCTACTGGTGGTGTAAAGAAGCCTCATCGTTATAGACCAGGTACTGTGGCCCTTCGAGAAATTCGTCGCTACCAAAAATCAACTGAACTTTTGATCAGAAAACTACCTTTTCAGAGGCTGGTTCGTGAAATAGCCCAGGATTTTAAAACAGATCTGAGATTCCAAAGTGCTGCTATTGGTGCTCTTCAGGTAATTTCAATATTGTTAATTACCCTATAAATCACTTAAACTGTCTCCACTAATTACAGGAAGCTTCTGAGGCCTATCTTGTTGGACTTTTTGAAGATACAAACTTATGTGCTATTCATGCTAAAAGGGTGACAATCATGCCAAAGGACATTCAACTGGCTCGACGTATCCGTGGTGAAAGAGCTTAAACATGATTTGACGAGTGACAGAACAAATTTTACTTTTTGTGCTTACTTTACAATGTGTTGTGTTTGTATTGGCACACTGTGCTTTCAGCCCTTTTATTAAGATAATACATATTATATATTGTGTTGAAATTGTTCATCCAATGCCACATATTTATAAATAATATCTGATATTTAATAGTTGTGTACATAAACAACTAATTAGTCTTTAATAAAGTTATACCCCGTATATGTTGACTATCAACGTGACTACATGTCACGTGATACGCGACGTCATCAGCTGTGAAATTGACCAAGTGCTAACTCCGGCTCGGTGCTCACAGGTGATGGCAACTCCTGGTAGGAGTGATCTTTACTCTCAAGTCGAGCTTTCTATATCTTGTAGTAATTTGAAGGATCTGGATACATTCTCCAAGAGTGATCCAGTTGTCTTCTTATTTGAGAAGAAGGGACAGCAATGGATTAAGATTGGGAGAACAGAAGTCATTGATGACAATCTCAACCCCAAGGTTGATAATCTGTGTACCATTAATTAACAACCCTGAAAGTATACATGGTTCTGTAAAGTACTTCTATTTATTTAGTTTGCTACAACCTTTGTTGTTGAATATCGTTTTGAAGAGATTCAGAATCTAAAGTTCTCTTGTTACGATGCCGATAATAAGAAACACATTGATGATGTATCAAAGCAAGAAATGATTGGGGAAATGGAATGTACATTAGCAGAAATAGTAACAGCAGGGCAACGTTATGAGAGGAAACTGAGGTATAAAGGTAATTGGTTGTTTTTTCGTATAAACTGTTCAGTATTATTTATTAGTTGTAGACCCTTTAGAGTGTAATACATGTATTAATGTGGGCACTTGGGTGGGACCAATAAAGGACAAATTACATCCACTTGCTTTGCCTATGCATTATGTAATATTGACCTTTATTGCCCCACCCATGTACTTGTACTGTACTCTTAAGAGTGTTATAAGTGGTTTAATGCAATGCACACATGCATTACGTGATTTAAAGCATTTGGTAGGTGAAGTGTTTCCTGCAATCTCATTGGATAGAATTTCATGACACGCATTAATATTATTTTGGTGTTTTTTAAAAACACATTGCATGTTTTATGAATGGAAAAGGTCAATGAGTGTTTTAGTGTAGATCATTGTCAATTGTAATAATTGTAAAATCACTTGCAGTCCCCATCACTATAATAATTTTACGTGTTTGTTTCTGATATCTAGTACCTAAATTGACTTCATTAATTACATGCATGCAGAGGAGAGTTATTTATTATCTCTTTTCAGGTGAACCTAGAGGAAACATTTCAATAATAGCCGAGGAGATTGAAGACACTAAATTCGAAGTCACTTTACAACTGTCTGGATCAAAGCTTGATAAAAAAGACTTCTTTGGAAAAGTAATTATTAATAATGATCACTTAAAGATATTACTTTTCTCTATTTTCAGTCTGATCCGTA
The DNA here is from genome assembly GCA_947044365.1 of Petrosia ficiformis. Classification (NCBI taxonomy): domain Eukaryota; kingdom Metazoa; phylum Porifera; class Demospongiae; order Haplosclerida; family Petrosiidae; genus Petrosia; species Petrosia ficiformis. The sequence goes on from OX345643.1 coordinate 5,784,018, forward strand.
CTTTGAGATATCAAAGGCACAAGAAGGAGGAAGTTTTACACTCGTCTACCGCTCTCAACCAATCATGAAAACTTTGAATCCCAAGTGAGAGCTATTGACACAGGAGTGATATATTAGTGCAGTAGCAATTTTTAGTAGTGTTGTACTAAAACAAAGAAACACAAACAAACAAATACAAACAACCAACCAAAAACAAACTAACAAACAAAAATAAACAAACAAAAACAAACAAACTAAAAAACAAACAAATAAAAACAAACAAACAAAAACAAAGCAAACAAACAAAAACAAAAACAAAGCAAAAAAACAAAAACAAACAAACAAAAAAAATACTGGTATATGTATAGGTGCCTATATCCAAGGTATTATGTAAATAGGGGTATAGGCAAGTAGTATAGGGCAGATACAGATACTTTATAGACCAATGATTTAAACTTTATAGTATTACTTAACTATAGAAACAGATTGATACAAAACTCAGAATCATATTTCTTTAGCTATTTCTAGTAATTTGTGAGAATGACTAGGGTAGTGGTAAAACGTAGTGTTGAATATACTACAAAAATGAATGAACACAGGTATAGGTATAGGTAGTACAGGTATTAGGTACAGGTATAGATACAGGTATAGGTATAGGTATAGATACAGGTATAGGTATGGGTACAGGTATAGGTTTAGGTATAGATACAGATATAGGTATGGGTACAGGTATAGGTATGGGTATACAGGTATAGATATAGGTATAGGTACAGGTATAGGTATAGATACAGGTATACATGTAGGTATAGTTACAGGTATAGGTATAGGTAATTTTAGTTGCCTAGTATCTGAATTATAGACAACTAAAGATGTTTTGGTTATAGTAGCACTACTACTACTATATTATTGTCTCATTAATAATTATAATAAATTATTATACTTTGTTATAATACACGATTTGTCAATTAGCCAATTATTTTGTACTTGTTGTATGACAAGCTACATGTATGACTTCTTTTCCATAGATGGCCAAGTTTTCGTATTTCTGCTCAAAAGTTGTGTAGTGGTGATTGGGAAAGAACGCTTCGTTTTTCAGTTTGGGACTGGGACTCTGATGGGAGTCATGATTTTATTGGTGAAGGTACAGCCTCATTAAGGGACATTACACCAGAAAGGTAAAGTGTGTGTGTGTGTGTGTCTGGTTCAGACATGGGGCAAGCACAAATGCTCAAAGTACTTCCACCTGTTTAACTACATGAGGCAGTTTACAGCCTCAAGCACTTTGCTGTTGTGTACTTGAGATTATACTCAAGTATTTCTAAAGTGCTTTACCCCATGTCTGGTCTGTCATCCATCTTTCTTTGGTTTTTATTACACTACTATTTCATTTAGAGGTGGTCAAGTATCACATATAGAATTGATCAACCAAGATTTAAAGAAAAAGAAGCGTAAATATACCAATTCCGGCACTCTTGCCTTCACTTCTGTTAGGTAAATGAAATTATGAATTGTAAAATATTGTAATGGTAGATTCTCAACTAGTGCTGTTTTAATTAACTAAAAGCCATTTAGTAAGCTTATAGAATTGTAACTAAATTACAAATCTACTGCAATAACTATAACTACGTGTAGTAAGTAAAATGAAAATTGGCCAATAATGGTCAGTTTTAGTTAGTTAACTAAATATAAAACCTATTTAGTGAGCCTAATAACATTAAGAGATTGAGAAATCGTCACTAAATATTTCAACAATTTTCTTTAACCACACTGCACCTGCACTTTTCTTTAACAGAACAGCTCCAGTCTATAGCTTTATGGACTATGTCAAAGGAGGGTGTCAAATCAGTCTGATTGTAGCTATTGACTTCACTGTGAGTCACATGAAGATCACATGACTACACTAATAGTTTGTTTTCTCTTTGCAGGCATCTAATGGCAATCCTAACACACCTTCTTCTCTACACTATAGAAATCCTTACCATGTAAGTAGAATTTATTTATTATACTTCTATAGACATATGAGGTCTTGTCTCACAATTTAACATTCCTAAAAACATTTATTTGCAATTTTGCCATTTTGTCAACTTCAGTGTTTTCCCAAGGATAAACATTAAGGGTGGAGGAGTGCATCAGTGGTACATGACGTGGGTCAACAGGGATTTTCAGCATAAACCTTTAATATAAAGGGTGGGAAGTACCATGATACCACCTATTGGGGGAAAACAGTGTTTAGTATCTGGTGTAATGAAAAATAAACTATACACATATGAAGTCATCATATACTAATTTTGAGGTGTAAACAGACTTCATAAATGTCAAGTGATATTCACTAACTGATACCGATACTAAAATAATGGCCGATAATTATCACTGCCATTTACTAATATTATCGGTACATCACCAGTACTATTATAATTGAAATATGTTTTGTTCTCTTTAGGATAATGAGTATATTACAGCAATCAAATCAGTAGCTAGTGTATTAGCTCCATATGATTCTGATCAACAGTTCCCTGTGTTTGGATTTGGAGCAAAGTTTCGTCATAATGGTGAAGTCTCACATTGTTTCCCTCTGAACTTTAATCCTCAACGTCCAGAAGTCTCCGGTGTACAGGTATGTCTATGTACATCATGATACGTTCTATGAAATGGCTGACCCTTATATTTCTAAATTTCGTTGGCTTCCTGTACAAAAAGGAGGGATAACAAGCACTTATTTAAAAAAATTGCTATAATGATTATGAACATTCTGACTGCTGTGATGTATGCTCTCTCTCTCTCTCTCTCTCTCTCTCTCTTTCTCTCTCTCTCTCTCTCTCTCTCTCTCTCTCTCTCTCTCTCTCTAGGGTATTTTGGATGCATACCATTACACACTCAGTCAAGTTGATTTATATGGACCCACAAACTTCTCTTCTATTCTTGAAGCAACTATACAGTATGCTTCAGCAGGAGTTAGTCAGGAAAGACAACAGTATCACATTCTCTTAGTTATCACTGTAAGCAAATAGTGTTACTATGGTAACGTCCATGTGACTTACTTGCAGGTAGTGTGTAATATCACTAATGTGTTGTTTGTATTTGGATAATTGAGCTTTTGACTTCCCTGGTGTACCCAACATATTGTACCAGTCATAACTGAGTACATATTAGCCTGCTCTGGGAAAATTGTGTACTTTAGTTATGCACCCTATTCTACATGTATGCTAGTCTAGCGAGCCAGACCCATACCATGAGAAAGGGTCTGGTTGCATGCTATACATCAGTTTGTTCCTGGTGCATGAAAAGCTGCGTCCCAATTTCACAATGTCATGATAGATCATTATTAACACACCCATTTCGTGACGTCACATTTACAAAATGGAACTGCAAGCAGTGATTGATAGAGTAGCTTTGGATATGGGCTATGAGTCTTTGAAATCTAAACAGAAGTAAGCTATTATCCTTTTTCTACACAACTAAGACATATTTGTAATATTACCAACCAGATTTGGAATAGCCTGTGTTATTGCATTTGTATTGTCATACATGTAACTATATGGCTTTCTTGAACAAACTGATGTATACCATGCAATCAGATCTTTTCTCGTGGATGGGTCTGACTCACGAGATTAATTCTGTATAGTTGTGTATAGGAGGCAACAGGATTTGTTATGCAGGAAGTGCACTTATTAATCTTCATGAATAGTAAATTTTGTCTGCTTCTTTTACATAATGCCAGAATAACGGGCTGCTTCTTCACTAGATTACATCATACATTCCAGGCAGTATCATTAGTAGGGTTGTAGGATGTTCTGTTACTATAAATAGGGGGTGGGTTATGGTTTTGTTACTATTTATAGTAGTAAGGTTACATGTAGAAACAGTCAAATAATGAGTATTGAACAAATTGTGTAATCTCATAAATTGAGTAACGAATAAACAGAAATTTACACTCGCCTATCTTGAACTGCAGACAAACAAAAGTAATTAATGTAGAAACCACACCCATTAAATTAAAAGCGTAACTTTTAACAATCATTTGGGACTGCAGTCTAGAGTTTTATGGAGAAATAATTATAATTCTCATTCCATTACAGGATGGCGAAATTACAGATATGGAAAAAACTATAGAAAAAATAGTCCATGCGTCTTCTCTTCCAATTTCTATTGTTATAGTTGGAGTTGGAACAGCTGACTTCACAAAAATGGTAAGTATATAAGACGTGTTTACAAGACATCAACTTATGTTTGAATGGACGTTTAAAGGGGTGTGAAGTATACAGGGCTTGAAATAGTTTTGAAAGTGTCCAGCAGAAACATCTGGACAAAACAATATTTGACCAGCAAATTGTGGATTTTGTCCAGAAAATGACTAAGCTATGACTGCTTTTGACTAATACATAACTCACTGTGAGGATACATGTAACTAATCAGACAATTTGTCCAGTCAAATGCAATTTTGTCCAGACAAAGAGCCAAAATGTCAGGTATATGGCCAGTTGCTGGAATTTATTTTGAGTACTGGTATATTGTTAACAGTAGTTAACTATTACTATTACTAAAATCCTTTTTTGGTAAGATTTACTGTATACTTAATTAATTAAGATTAAGTAACTAGAAAAAAATATTTAAAAAATGAAAGGGCATGCAGGTATGTCAAAACCGAAAAAACACAGGAACCAGGTAGTATATAGTAACAAGATTAGTCTAACCACAATACCACATCCACATAACAGGACGTTACAGGAGCCCATAAGAAGATATGGGCTCCTGTACACACCCTACATAAGTATAGCAAAACACAAAGAAGCAATAAATACTGTACAACTATAATAGCTAACTAAAATTAGTTATATAGTGAAACCCCTCTACTCAGGACACCCTGAAATGAGGACAACTCTGTATTAAGACTGTCCCAAACTATGGTTGATAATATAAATTCACCCCTGAAATGAGGACACCCCTGTAATCAGGACACTTATTTGTCCCAAGGGTGTCCGGAATAGAGACGTTTCACTGTAATTACTTAATATTTTGAGAAATCTGTAACTAAATGTGATCATTATTGTTATATTATTAAACATTACTAATTATTCTATTAGGAAACTCTAGATGCTGATGACAATCCTCTGGTTGATAAATATGGGAAGAGAATGGAACATGATATTGTCCAATTTGTACCTCTCAGAAGATTTCACAGTCGAAGTGGTGCAAACTTTTCTTTGGTAAAATTTATGACTTTATTACTACATGTTTTATTGTCGTTTTTTTCCACAGGCTAGAGAAACGCTTGCTGAAATTCCAGATCAATTTCTTGGCTGCATGAAGAAATACAACATCAAACCAAACCCACCACCTTTGAGACACCCACAATCTACATTTATTGGTGGTCCACAAGGTAATTCAATATCAAATAGTGTTGGTGAAATTTTGATAATTAGGGTTGTTTCTTCATATAAGAAGTCACGAAATTATGTTAGGTGTACTGACATTGTTAGGGTTATGTGTTTGTTCTTGCTCAAGCATGAAATTATTGTATTCTGTGGTTTGTATAAGTATTATACTATTTTGAATGTGTAATATAGCTACTATACTATCCTTATATGATGAAGTGATGACCATAATTAGTGTAGATGATTATTGGATTGTAATTATTAGCATTGTTGCATATCAGATACATGTAGTAATAGTTAATTATGAACAGGACACAAAACTGATATCAGAAACTTTGTTAGTATTGTAAAGCTTATAATTATGTGTTAGACTGGACAGACGATTGTCATCATATGGGCAAGCAAGATTTGCATCAAATAAATAGGTAACATTCAAGCATTCGTAGACCGGCTAAGGTGGGCTTGCTCAAGCTCGACCAAATTAGTGAAATGTCAATGGTATTTTCTAATGTTGTAAATAAGGTGGTGATATGATTATTGTAGTCTAAATAAATTATGACATCGAAAATATATTGAATAATTTCCAATTCGAACTACCTAGCTCAAATAAACTGTGACAATAATTTTTTCTTTTTTTCTAGGTCCACCTGCTCCTTACCCGACTGGTCAGCAGTCATATCCACCTTATCCTGTGGGTCCAGGAGAGACAGCTCCTTATCCCTCAGATCAACCGCCAGGCAGTATACCGCCATACCCTACAGGTCCACCATCTCAAGGAGGGACAGCCCCTTATCCTTAGTGTTGATATATTAACTCTATAATAGTAAATAGAAAACATTTTTGTCACAATCTCAAATGAAATGCTACTTTAACACCTTTTTTTTTAGTTATAGAACTTTCTGCACGAATTGCGAACACGTAATAACAAGGGAAGTACGAAGTTCAGTCGGGTCATATAATTATGGGTATAGAGTACTATTTAACTATCTATGATCACGTGAAAGTGGCCATTAATTCATGATGGCTGGTGCTCCTGATTCTGGTCTTTGTTCTAAGATAGAGCTTTCTATATCTTGTACTGATCTTAAAGATTTGGATACATTCTCCAAAAGCGATCCTGTAGTCTTCTTGTTTGAAAAGAGCGGACAGAAATGGATCAAGATAGGAAGAACAGAAATGATTGATGATAATCTCAACCCCAAGGTGCAACGATTATAGAATACTTGAAAGCATCTTCCTTTTCATTGCTAATATCAGCTCTATATTTAGTGGAAGAAGAAACTAGCAAACTGCCTCTTATACTAATCTCTAACTATGTATTAGTACATATTACTAGTCCAGAAGTTGTGTGTATGTACGTACGTATATATGTGTGTATGTAGTATGGACTGTAATACATGGGTTGTAGCATAGTAATGAGGGACTCATTATGGTTGTTGTCACTTGTGCATGTGTACTAAACCATAGATATAATAAGGAAATGATTGATATTGATTTCTATGATTAAACTGCTTCCACTGGATCCCTCCCCTTTTATTGAAATGATTTTTATCCAAATAAGGAAGGCAAATGATAGTCAGATGATCATATAATTCTCCATAAAATATAACAAGGAACTGAAACAAACCATATAAACATGCATTATTACTTAAGGAGCAAAAAAATGTTTGTTTCTACATATAAGGATAGTGATTCCTTTGAATCCTAACAACACAATACAGTTACTTGTTTTTCCATTCTTCTTACTTGTTAATAGTTATTGTATAAGTTTTGTAATGCATTTTAACTACAACAGCTAGTAATTGTAGTTCCACAAGCTCAATTCATCCTGGCCCGCTCATCGCATGTTCGTTTTTGTGGTACACCATTAATTGATTAAGCCCACTGGAATGACACAACTTCCTTAACTAAGTATACAACAAGAAACCCTGAGTGCAGCAATCATAGGAATGGCCCATAAAACTTAATAACTAACTATAATTAGTTTTATTAAATTATTATATTAACACTGTGCTATTTGTATACATATACATACATACTGATAAACATCTGTAAATGTGTTTATGCCTTTTTTATAGTTTGCTACAACATTTGTTGTTGAGTATCGTTTTGAAGAGATTCAAAATCTAAAGTTCTCTTGTTACGATGTAGACGACAGGAAACACATTGATGATTTATCAAAGCAAGAAATTATTGGGGAAATGGAATGTACATTAGCAGAAATAGTTACAGCAGGGCAATGCTATAGGAGGAAGCTGAGGTACAAAGGTGTGTAAGATCATATACCTTATAAGGAGACAGTAATTGTTACTTCATAAGTGATTTGTAGTGTTCTTTAGATTGTTTGTTTGGCACAGTAGTATAACAATAATGAAAACTTTTAGTTTAGTTATAGTTTAATTAACTAAATATTAGGCTTACTAAAAGGGTTTTATTTTTAGTTATAGCTAACTAAAAGTGCCCATTATTGGCCATTTTTCATTTTAGTTGGTTATAGTTATTACAGTAGACTTGTAATTTAGTTATAGTTTAGTTAACTGCTTGATTGGTAAAAAGCTTACATAAGCCTACATATTTCCAGCTGGATATGTTAGTCAGCATACTTAGTAAACATTCCATCAAAAAATTAAACTTTGAAAGGTTTGTCTCTGTATTATAGACTGTTCATATCATGATGACTTTGTATATAATATAGTGTATAGTTTAATGTCGTAAGGTTAATACATGATTAATGATTATACTGCAACTCAATTTTGAGGTACACAAAAAAAGGATAATTATATGAAAATGGTGCAGGTAAAGGATTATTGGTCATTCTAAACTGAAGTTATCAAAATTTTTCCAAGGGCACAGTGAATATTAATTTGAGGATAGATTAATGACATCAATTTTTAAAAGCCTGAGTAGATTATACATTTTCCTTCCCACAGGTGAAATTGGTGGAAACATACAAATAATTGCTGAGGAGATTGAAGACACCAAGTTTGAAGTCAAGCTACAACTCTCGGCAGTGAAACTTGATAAAAAAGACTTTTTTGGAAAAGTAAACTACTTTAACTAAATGTAATCATATTTGCTTTTCCAGCAAAGCAATTTTGATCAAACTACTCTGAACTTTAATCAGTTTGTATTCCGCTATTTTGTACGGGAAGTCAATGAAATTTGGTATCCAGGAAGAGCTATTATGAAGCTTCTTAGATACCAAATTTTGTCTGCTTTCTATACAAAATTGTGGAGTGGTGAGCATTTAACGGTTAGTTAGCATTCGGAAAAGGTGATTTTGAAAATTGGGTCGTGGGTTGAAAGCAGTTATTTTGTGAAATTAATTAAAAATCTGTGATAATTATTACAGTAATCAAAATGTATTGTGGTAATGCTAATCTTAATATATTTTCTGTTTCAGTCGGATCCCTTTTTTGAGATATCAAAGGCTCAAGAAGGTGGAACTTTCACTCTTGTCTATCGTTCACAACCAATCATGAAGACTTTGAACCCAAAGTAATCGAATGATCATTCACATTCATCATGACCTCAGAAAAATGTTCAGTTTGGAATAACCAACAATCGTTTACCTGCATCATTTTAATATAATTATCTTTCCTGTTCTCTTTTGTGTATATCATATTTAAATCCATTGCTTCAATATTGAGTTACATCATACATTAAACTATTACATACAGTCATCATACCCTAATTTTGAGCTCATCGAATAGAGTCATCTTTTTTCATTAAACTATGCTCTCTTAGATGGCCAAGTTTTATCATATCATCTCAAAAGTTATGCAGTGGAGACTGGGAAAGGACTTTACGCTTTTCTGTTTGGGACTGGAATCGGGATGGTACACACGACTTCATTGGTGAGGCTACTACTATACTGAAAGATATTTCACCGGAAAGGTATTTGTGTGTTGTGTATACATGTGATAAGAAATTATTTTTCATTTTCATTCAGAGGTGGACAAACTGCGAGATTAGAATTGATCAATCCGGAAATAAAGAAAAAGAAACGAAAATATACAAATTCTGGGATCCTTTCATTTATCTCTGTTAGGTATAGTATATTAACTGTTAAGATATGATTTCAAAAGGAACATGGATAACATAACATATCTATGTAGTTTGGAGACAGCTCTGGACCCCTTCTCAATGAGGAAGGGGTCTGGCCTGGGAGAAACCTTTCCAATATGTTTTAATGTAATGAGGTGATGACCGTTAATATCTTTATATCACAGCACAGCTCCAGTGTATAGTTTCATGGACTATATCAAAGGAGGATGTCAAGTCAGTTTGATTGTTGCTATTGACTTCACTGTGAGTCACATGTAAATCACATGATATTAATGTGAAATTAAATGTTTTTTTGTACAGGCTTCTAATGGAAAACCTGCTAGTCCTTCTTCTCTTCATTATAACAATCCATATAGAGTAAGATTTAGTTTTTACATTGTCTTTTTGTCTCTGTCTGTCTGTCTCTCTTCTTGATCTTTTGTCTCTGTCTATCTGTCTCTCATCTAGATCTCTGTCTCTCCTCTCGATCTCTGTCTCTGGTCTGTCTGTTTGTCTGTCTCTCTTCTCGATCTCTATTTATCTCTGAATTGCATGGTCTAACAGTATTGTTTTTGTTCTTTTTAGGATAATGAGTATGTTACAGCAATCAAATCAGTAGCTAGTGTATTAGCTCCATATGATTCTGATCAACAGTTCCCTGTGTTTGGATTTGGAGCAAAATTTCGTCATAATGGTGAAGTCTCACATTGTTTCCCTCTGACTTTTAATCCTCAACGTCCAGAAGTCTCCGGTGTACAGGTATGTCATCTAAACGGTTGTTGATGATTTCAACTCTATTTAGGCTCTGCTATTGTTCATTGATCATCAAACTTGAAAAAGACAAAATAATCATCTTTGATGTGGTTGTAAAATGTAGTACATGTATATATAATGACAATTACTATTGTAGTATAATCACAATTACTATTGTCATAATCACGATTACTATTGTCATAATCACGATTACTATTTTTATAATTACATTACTATAATTACTGTAGGGTATTCTTGATGTATATCACTATGCACTCAGTAATATCGATTTATTTGGACCTACAAACTTCTCCTCATTTTTGGAAACGACTATCAAGTATGCCTCGTGTGGAGTCAGTCAAAAGGATCAACAATATTTCATCTTGCTTGTTATTACTGTAAGTAGTTTATTAAATCACATGACCATCAGCATTATCACTTGACAAGTCACATGACCAGCATCATTATCATTCAACAAGTCACATGACCATCAGCATTATCACTTGACAAGTCACATGACTAGCATCATTTTCACTCAACAAGTCACATGACAAGCAGCATTATCACTCCACAAGTCACATGACAAGCAGCATTATCACTCCACAAGTCACATGATGAAGCAGTAATCAAATAATAGAGCAAATGAACTTTTAGTTAACTATAATTAAAAACCCCTTCGGTAAGATGTTGAGATATTAATAATTTTAGTTAACTAATTACTAAACTACAACTAAATTACACATTTACTGCAATAAATATAACTAACTAAAATCAAAAATGGCCAATAATGGGCTCTTTATGATACTTAACTAAAACCCTTTTATTAAACTGAATATTTATCTTTTATCTTTGGAATCAAATGAGATGTTTTGTTTCCAATAGGACGGTGAAATCACAGACATGGATAGAACAGTAGACAGAATAGTTCAAGCATCTTCACTTCCACTTTCTATCGTAATAGTTGGTGTTGGAGAAGCCGACTTCACAAAAATGGTAAATACTTATACTTCAGTAATGTCAAAGGGATTGAAATATGATCATGTTTGGTAAATAATGATACATGCTTACTTTAAATACTCGCTATTTAGCTATTTGTACAGAAAGCCAAGCCAATGAGATCTGGTATCCAGGAAGTGTAATGATTGACTTCCTGGATACCAAATTTCTAGCACAAATTGGCTGCATGCATGAATAGCTAGTAATAAATGCAGGTATTAGATTAAAATTGCGTATTCTGAATAGCCAAGATGGTAAGTAACAAATTTTTATTTCAATAACAATTTGAGAACGTCATCTATTTGTATATATACAAATTTAGTTTACCTTATATGGAAATATTATGTACATTTTTCCCAGTAGTATAGTAGTATAGTAGTATAATAGTATTATTGAATTTCAGGAAACTCTTGATGCTGATGACAATCCTCTTATTGACAGACATGGGAAGAGAATGGAAAGTGATATTGTTCAATTTGTTCCTCTAAGGAAATTTCACAGTCGAAGTGGTGCAAATTTCTCTTTGGTAAATTAAAAAAAATTATACATTCACAAATGAAACGAAGAGCTTAACATTTTTATTATTGCTATTTTAAGGCTAGAGAAACACTTGCCGAAATACCAAATCAATTTCTTGGTTTTATGAAGAAACAACACATCAAACCAAACCCTCCACCATTGAGAAAACAGGAAACATCATTTGGTATTTCACAAGGTGATTCATTATTATAATTCTATTCTTGGGACAAATTTATACTGTGGATGAACCAACCTCTTTACAATGAAAGGACACTTTGGGACTATTGAAGTGTCCTTAGTATGGAGGTGTCCTTATACTGCTTGATTGCCTGCCTTTTAATTCAATCTTTCATGCCTGTATATCTTAGCACCTTGCATAGCATCTAAACTTTATTAGAGGTTCTATTACATTTGGGACATTTCAAAGTGTTCTAATTATGGGGCAGTTTGAGGGGTTGGAATAGATAACAGTTTCTGCTATACTAACCTTTATCAACCCTTATAGGTGCCACACCTCCATATGCTGTAGGTCCTACTGCACCACCTTATCCAGTTGGACAAGTAGTACCACCTTATCCTACTACTTCAGTTTAATCCATCGCTTTTTATGCTTTATTTTAAATGTCAAATTAACATAATGTTGAGTATAAACAATTAAAAATTTCCAATAAATAGTAAATTTTATTTTTGAATACATCATGTTGTTTAAATGATAAATCGCAGGAAAATTAATTGTCTCACTTAACAGCAACTTTGACATTCCAGCCGGGTACACTTACATATGGATCAGGCATTTGAGCAGCTGTACCTAGACTAGGAAACTCATCTTCATTGAATCGAACACTTCCTGATCCTAGTCCTCTTCGCCAAACTCGAGGCTGAGTGTTACTTGCCTCTTCATGTAAGAGTTGTCTGGCTTTCTTACCTTTGTTTGCTAGTGAAGTCAGGTTTATTTCTGGAAGTGGAATAACACGATCATTACATTTACTCAACATCAAGTGAAGTTCTTCACGTTTTGTTAAATCTGGTAACGTATTTGCTAATTTTAATCCAAAACCTTTCCATGCAGTACCAAACAGATTAGTACAGTGATGGTTATATTCCTTCACTGATATTTCACCTCTTTGATACAGTCCAGATTGTACACGAAACTCATTGATCTTATGAGCATCATAATTTAAAAGTTTCTGAGCTTCTCCAAATATATCCATCTCAGATTTGAATGCCTGTTCATTTTCTTTGATTACTGTTGAAAACCCAGGAGGAGGAATGACACATGAACTTAATGATTGAGCAGTAATCAAGCCAGGAGGTGGTTTAAATGTAGAATTAGTTCCCTTTTTGATATTTGCACCAGCTGGAAATCCAGGTGGCGGTTTCTGAACTATACTTTCTTTACAGTCAGTACCTAAATATGGCCAATCTGTTTTCTCTTCTGTAGGAGAAATATCATTTTCATCAGAAACAGGACTTGGTAACACAGGAATAACAATACATTCCAAACCAGGAGGTCTCTTTCTTTTCTCAGCTCTTGGCACTACTTTTTCTGTCTCAATATTCTCAATGATGCCAGTATCTTCGTTCTCTTTTTGTGATAAAGGAGGTGATCTTGTTTCTGGTTTCTTGATGACTGTTAGTTTCTTAATAGGTTTCTTTGATGGGTTAACATCATTGGATACCTCGTTAAGAGATATAACTTTAGCTATCTCTAATTCTTCTCTTTCCCTATAAGGAAGAATGGTAATACTGAACGTTGAGTTGAAAATGAGCTCATTATAAATTCATAGTTATAAACGCACACACGTGTGTGGAGCTGTGGGTTCACCATGGTAACCAAACTGTATATATGGATTCCATCTTAGAAAATGAGTTTGACTATGCTAATTAATGTCAACAACTCAAGATAAGTGTGTTTAGCAGTTAATGTCATGTAGTCCATCAGTCAATTTAACAACCTAACATCAAAAACGACAAGTCAACTAAGGAAATCATTGTAATTAATAATTATAAATACAAGCTCCAAAGCGTGATACCATTGGCACTCCTCTACCTTTAATTCTAATGTTTGTGCCAGAAAAACACTGTTTTACAACACTCCTCCACCCTTGATATTTATCCTAGGAGAAACACTAATGACACGAGTAACACTATAAATATGTAAGGCAGTTTATCAGATGTATTAATTAGTTCATATTTTAGTTGATTTTCCATTACAAAAATGTCACCAGCTCTGAGAAAATGGCAACTTTATAATTTCATTTGTAAACCACACATTTGATTTTGTATAATATAATATAAGAAGATGAATACACTATACTTCCTGTAAACGCTTATGTGGATTTCCTGTACAAAATTCCAGAGGGAGACTAATACAGAAATTAGATTTAATCACAAATTACAATTCTACTCAAATTCTTACCTCTGCTCTGTTGGTAGATGATGTCTTGTGTCTCTTCCTACTCCTACTCCACGATATACTCTCCCATCTCCACCATCTCCTCTACCATATGTAAACCCAACATCAACATGACGCAATTGTTTAGCTTCAGCTTTACTCAAACCTTTTGTATGGACTTTAGCTTTGTGAGCCTAAAGAGAATTATATTACATTGACTTGTAGTAAAAGTAATATACTGATTTTTAAGGTAATAGTAACAGCATTGTAATTGACCCAATGTGGCCATGTCTGGTTATGTCATCACTAATTGTATCAATACTTATACACCTAACAATATCTATACATGGATACACCTAACATATACACCTAACATTACCTATACACACGAATACACCTAACATACAACCCTAACAATACCTATATTCCTCCTATACACCTAACAATACTTATACACCTAACATATAACCCTAACAATACTTATACACCTAACATATAACCCTAACAATACCTATATTCCTATACACCTAACAATACTTATACACCTAACATATAACCCTAACAATACCTATATTCCTATACACCTAACAATACTTATACACCTAACATATAACCCTAACAATACTTATACACCTAACATACAACCCTAACAATACCTATATTCCTATACACCTAACATATAACCCTAACAATACTTATACACCTAACATACAACCCTAACAATACCTATACTTTGTCGTTTTTTGAAAATTAGGTCACATGTACTTTATCACTATACCTGTAAATCTAGTTTAGTTAGAAATACTGTTGTATACTTTTCATAACGACACTGCCCTTCTTCACACAAGAAATGCGCTTCACGAAAATGGACTTTCAGCATTCCGTAATTCTGGTAATAGTCTTGGTTTCCTTCAACTTCACAAAAATGACACCAAAAATGATTATTTTTGAGATGAAAGAACAACTCATCTTTGTCAAAATATCGGTCACCACAAAATTCACACGAGGGATGTCCCTTGTGTGATTTATCATCAGGGTCTCCCTCTCTTCTGTGACGTATCAATTCTTGACGCGTGTACAACTTTTGCTCAGCAGGAAACAGCTTTAAGTTGTTCAGACATATTTCACAAAATGAGAGTGCATGTTCTTTACGTACATGTTCCTCCAACTGTTTGATGCTCATAAACTGCCCAGAGTTGCACTTTGAACATCTAATAGATCTTATGGTAGTAAAATGGCTTAATAATGTAGCGTTCTCAAACATGAAACCATATTTCCGATTCTGTAGCGGCTTACGAATAGAAATAGAAGAAAACTGTTTTGGTTTCTCAACTACCACCACCTACACAAAAAGTATTTATAGTCATATCCATCATTCTAAATATCATAACTTACTTTTTCAATGGTTTCTCGACAAACTGGACATTCTTTCTGTTCACAAAGAACTCTAAGACGAGTAACACAAGTTAAACACAGAGCATGGTCACATGGTGGAACAGCCCAGGCAACCGTTTCCTGGCAACACAATGTACATAACTGTTCTCCGGTAGAACTGTACTGACGTCTCACTTGTTCTATTTTAGAAGACATTCCCTCTGATATTTCACTTGAAACCAAACAACTTCTAAATCTCTTGAAAGAAAATTCACTCTTCAAACAAAGCTGCCCTTTTCAACCCGATTAGCGTGACCACACCCATGTTATTATTATTACGTCATAATGTTACTATTAATAAATATACACTGGCCTATATTGCACCATTTTATTGTAATCAATTCATACACAATTACAATAGTGCAACTCATACTGGGTTTCAAATATAGTTTGATCACAATTTTTCACAAAATAAATTGTAATTAATACTCAGGTGGAGTGTACTGAGGTGTGGGTCCTTCAGACGAAGGATTTTCTTCAGGATCGTAGTCTTCGTCACCTTTTGGGAAGGCAGAATAGTTTGGTCTGGAATCAGGATCAGTTCCTTTGAATATCCAGATGAGAAATAGAATATTTACACCAACTATACCAATCTACAGGAATACATATATTTGATTAACAGTGATGACATAGACACACATCAACAGTTTCAACACAGACAGACACAGAGACATGCAGACAGACACACCAACACACAGACAGAGACATGCGCAAACAGACACAGTAATATGCAGAGAGACACAGAGACACGCAGAGAGACACACAGACAGACACATAGACAGATGCACCAAGAGACAGAGACATGCAGACAGACACAGAAATATGCAGAGAGACACAGAGACACGCAGAGAGACACACAGACAGACACAGAGACACACAGAGACACAGACACACACAGTTACCCATAATATAATTGAGAAGAAAGAGAAGGCAACAGTAGAGTTAAGACAATTCTGTGCACTAGTGCTAATGAGACTACTCCTCCTATTTCTTCGCAGTTGATCAGCAGTGTAACAAAATGTCACAAACCACATGAATGCCCAAAAGCCATTAACAGCTATATCACAAAAGATTAAAATCTTCTTGATCTATGTAATGGAGAGAATTTTATAGCACAGTTGAAATTGAAAATGCCTGTCCATTAGGTGTGGAGGATTTCATTGTAAAGAAATTTCATGTTATATACTTAGTAATGACTCAAACTTGTGTTTATAGTTTATCAGCAAAATAATGGTAAAAGGGTTTTAGTTTTAGTTAATAAAAAATCCCAAATTTTTAGTTGTAGTTTACTTAACTAAAAATTACAACGTCTTACTGAAAGGAGTTTTATTTATATCAACAATTATTCGAGGGGTTGCTGTTTAATAAGTCAGTTCAATCATATCCTCTACATTGATCACAAAACATACCAGTATATTCCCTGAGAAATCCACAATAACCATCATGACATCTTTGATGAGAAATACAACACATATTAGAAAGGCCAATACTCCTATAGCAATTCCAAAGTTGCAAGCATTGGAACCACTGAGTAAACACGTACTGTCTGGATCATTAACAAATCCTTTGTCAGCAAGACAACCAAAGACAATAATGGAAAAGAGCTATACAAGAAATGGATATTAAACATTATGAATAATTATGTATAATTATTATAATTATACAACTTTTTTTTAAAAATCATTGAAAAAACTATAAAATATATACAATGTCATAAGTATAAATTATAATATTAAATACATATATAATTATTATAATTATAATTATATATATGTATATATATATATGACTGGCTCTGCGAAAACCAGTCTTATGGATTAAGATTTCAAAATTGATTTTTTGTCTTACCTGAATAGAGCATTAACATAGCTCTAGAATGATATGTTATATATACATCCCAATCATGTAAAAGACAAAGCTACAGCGAGCGATTAAACAGTTGTAGTCACAAATACTTCATTTGGAGTAAAACGCAATTAAATCGTTTTTTTAATCTAAAAGTATTATGTATAATGATTAACAATTTATTTAGCAGTGGCTAGCTAATCACAGTGAGGTCTCTAAGACTTGCTAAAGGTATCAGAAGACAGGTAAGACATTTGTGAAGCTTTTTATGCTGATCACCCGAGTAATTCAGAACTGTCTATTTTCGATTTAATCGATAAGACTGGTTTTCGCAGAGCCAGTCACATATATATTTATAATTATAATTATTATTAATTAAACATCAATACAAGTTGTTATGACTGCATGCTAACGTACTCGTACCAATTATAATGAAATATCATGTCTATAATATCTCATATTAGATGCACAAAGAAGGTTTGGAAACCTAAAATGACTTAATTAAAATATTTATTCTGCTTCTTTGTACATATTAAATTACAATTAGTACAAGTACATGTACATCACACTTACAACTCCTAAAAGCCTCATATAGATTAAAGGTGATAAGGCTAGATCCTTTAAAAGTTTTTCAGGTAATGCATCAGTCCTGAGTTTTAAAGTTGAAACATTGATGTCCATTACAGCTTTGGGTACTCTGGTAACTTGGCAAGCACGTGATCTAAAGAATGAAGATTAATTAACCCTTTTATATCTACTCCAACCTACCCACGTGTGTTAAACTTGATGGTTCTAAGATCAGCTTTAGTTATAAGAAAAATTCTTAGTTGCAATCGCTTCTTTTCTAACTTCTTACAAATGGCTGAAGGAAAAGTAAATCCAGAAAAGATGGATATAGAAATCACTGAAGGGAAAGCCAAAATCTTATTTCCCACAGCCAATTCTGTGTTTTACAATCCAGTTCAGTGTTTTAACAGAGACTTAAGGCAAGAATGATTGAAGAATCTATGAATAAAGGCATAACTTGTCATGTTTCCATTACTGATTACACAAATGTATTGGAAATCGTGTTCATATAATTATAATAATTATGTATACTTGTTGCATACCTCTATATCAAAGTGTGTGATTGTCATCAGATCCTAACATTCTATTTGTTTATAGTGTTGCAGTTATTAATCATTATTCAAAACATTATTGGAATCCTAAAAAGAGAGTTAGACAAAAAGGTTTGAAAACTTTCTTCCAGTTCATTTACTTTCATCTAATCGTATATTAAAGAACCCTTTTGGAGATCTATTTCTGGAGATGACGATACAAAGACGAAGAGTGATGGAGAGACATCTGAAGATAAAATGGAATTGAGTAATTCCAGTGACCAAGAGGAATATGAAAATAAACTAGCTGTTACAGATTCTTCAGATCCTAGGAAGGTAATTCGGTTAATAAGCTTTTGAGAAAAGTGTCCCTTTCTGTGTATTAATATTATTATTCCATTGATGCATGTAACATGTTTATAGATCTCAACTGGTCTTCATATTCTTGAAGCTCTTGCTGCATCTGGTCTCCGTTCTCTTCGTTATGCTCTAGAAATTCCATTAGCTGATAGAATTATAGCTAATGATATCAGTCAAGAGGCGTACCATTCTATATGTCGCAATATAGAAGTTAACAGTGTGAGTAGCAAGGTAACTGCTTCTTGCAAGGATGCAAAGTAAGTGAATACTGGGTCTGGTGTGTTCCCAATTTCACTACATCAAAAGGCCCTGTTAAAGGTTGTTATGTGACTCTGTCATAGTGTTACAGTCGGTCTGTTTGAAGTAGTGTTGTTTTAGTATGACAATAGTTTAAATAGATACTAGGCTTACTAAAAGGGTTTTAGTTTTAGTTAACTAACTAAAAGTGCCCATTATTGGGTGTTTTTCATTTTAGTTAGTTATAGTTATTGCAGTAGACCTGTAATTTAGTTATAACTAAAAGTCAAAAGGCCTTACTATAAGGGGTTTTAGTTATAGTTATAGTTAACTGAAACAACACTAATAGTTAGTAGGTCATATCATATTATATTTTATTCACTATGTATAATATCACTGGTCATATCATATTATATTTTATTCACTATGTATAATATCACTGGTCATACCATATTATATTTTATTCACTATGTATAATATCACTGGTCATACCATATTATATTTTATTCACTATGTATAATATCACTGGTCATATCATATTATATTTTATTCACTATGTATAATATCACTGGTCATACCATATTATATTTTATTCACTATGTATAATATCACTGGTCATATCATTTTGTATTTTATTCAGTATGTTAATGCATGAACACAAGAATGTCCCTACTAGTCGTTATGATGTTGTTGATATTGATCCATATGGCTCACCGACACATTTTCTAGATTCAGCAGTTCAAACATGTCATGATGGGGGTATGTAGTAAAATAGTTGCATTCACTTCATTTTTAGTATAAAAATCTTTTAAGTGTTTCTGTTAAAACAATTAGTCTTGATTATTTGTGTAGATGAATACGTGCATGTATACTCATACGTTGCAGTAAACTGATTTTAGAATCAGCATTCCATTCCATTGAATTCAACAATGGATCATTTCTGATTTGTTTTAATTACTATACTGATAAAGTGAAGTTCACTAAGTTCAATATTTGATGTACTTTTCTTCATAGTATTGTTGCATTTTTGCTATACACTGAAGTGTAAAGAATGGCACCTCAAGTAGGCGTGGCAAATGATACAGATTAAAATCTTAATGACAAGAGACCCTAGGATCAAGGAAACATCTTCTTGAAACATTCAAAGTGCCATTCTTTACACTTGATTCGTAGTATCATTAGTGACTTTTCTTCATTTGTCCAGGTCTTTTGTGTGTGACCTGTACAGATACCAGTATCCTTTGTGGTAACCATAGTGAGACTTGTCATGCCAAATATGGTAGTATGTCGATCAAAGCTAAGTACTGCCATGAGATGGTGAGATACACTATTAGTCATAGGTCTAATATTAGTTGTGTGTTTAGTTTTGATGTTAAGAAGCTTGAAGTTATATTTCTGAGAGGTCACTTTCTTGCTCTCTCTATCTCTGTCTGTCTGTCTCCATCTCCTTTCCTCTCTCTCTTTCTCTCTCTCTCTCTCTCTATCTATCTCTCTCACTACAGTCTCTAAGGATTATCTTGTCTTGTATTGAGAGTCATGCTAATCGGTACAGGCGCTATATTGTACCATTGCTGTCTTGTTCCATAGACTTCTACTGCCGTGTTTTTGTGTTAGTATATACAAGTGCTTATGAAGTCAAGAAATCAGCAAGGTGTGTAACTGAAAGAACAAAACAAAATGTTGAAAGCTTACAATTACTACAAATATGTATCCAACCCCTAGTAAACTTTCAATGGTATATAACTGCAATGGATGTGGTACGTTTCATTTGCAACCACTAGGAAGACAAGATACAGGGAGGAAGGGGTAAGTAAAGTCTGTTCACATTCAGGATGACCTCAATATTAGGATGTGATGACTTGATCTGTACTATAGCGTATAGTTTAATGTCATAAGGTTAATACATGATTATCAATAATGAAGCAGTGGTTTGAAATATACAAAACAAAGAATGGGAAGTATAAATATATGAAAATGGTGCAGGTAAAAAGATTGTTGGTCATTCCAAACTAAAATTATGAAACTTTCTGAGGTCATGGTGAACATGAATGGAACTTAGTATGCTGATGATGATCACTTACTCGTATTCCTCCTGACCAATCTTTTTCAGAGGTTTGAAATTTACAAATGCTTCTGGACCACCTGTTGGAAGAGAGTGTGAACACTGTGGATCGACGTTTAAGGTAACTATGGTTACCTTTGATCTGTTTCCATGGTAACATTTATTCCTTATAGTTTGGAGGACCTATATGGACTGATCCTATTCATGAAACCGGATTTGTTAAAGGACTTTTAAATTCATTAAAGGAAGCGAAAAATGAATACAAAACTCTAGACAGAATGGAAGGGTTACTCACAATGGCCTCTGAGGTAATGGAAAATAGTTTATCTTCTCAAAGCTGAGTGCACTTCATACCCATAGTATTTCAAAATTGATTACACATTGCTGCAATTCTTCTTAGTCTACTGCAGCAGTTATATATGGTATATAGCTAAGCATTGTATCAATAGAGTGCTCCTGATTTATTCATTTTATTCTATTTCCTGTGTACTTCAGTAACTGGGTGATGACATGTATGCCATAATTGTGACAAGATTGATTGTATTTATTTTATTCTATTTCCTGAGTACTTCAGTAACTGGGTGATGACATGTATGCCATAATTGTGACAAGATTGATTGTGTTTAAAGTCAGCTGCACTCAATAGTGCATAAATTTAATATTTTTTCTTCAAAATTTGGGCAGCCTGCTCATATTTTTGGTTCATACTCATTTCTGGAAAATCTTTTATTTCAGGAGCTACCAGATATTCCACTATATCATGTGCTGGATGAGTTGTGTTCTACTCTTCACTGCAATAGTATCAACATGGCTGCACTCAGGTTAGCTAGTTAAGTACACGTGTTGATATTCACAATGACCTCACAATTAGGATGTGATGACTTTATAATTATGTAATATAGTGTATGGTTTAATGTCATAAGGTTAATACATGATTATACTGTAGCTTAATAATGAAGTAATGATTGAAATTTGACATACACAAAAAAAAAATGGAAAGAATAATTATATGAAA
This sequence comes from Petrosia ficiformis, assembly GCA_947044365.1. NCBI lineage: Eukaryota > Metazoa > Porifera > Demospongiae > Haplosclerida > Petrosiidae > Petrosia > Petrosia ficiformis. Next base: position 5,806,129 of record OX345643.1, read on the forward strand.
ATGGTGCAGGTAAACATATTGTTGTCATTCCGAATCCAAACTAAAGTTATGAACACTTTTCTAAGGTCATGGTGAATGTGAATGACCTTTAGTGGTATATAGAGGACCTTGTGATTCCAATATGAACATTATTGCTTTTTTTTTCTTTGCAAGGTCAGCTATTTTAAATCAAGGATTCAGAGTGTCTTCATCTCATACTCATCCTAATGCCATCAAAACAGATGCTCCACACCACACTATCTGGGATATCATGAGATGCTGGGTCTGTATAACCTGTTAAACCTGTATAACCAGTATAACCAGTTTCATTAAATTATTTTTATATATGATATGTACAGGTAAAACATAATCCTGTTAAGAATATCAAATCAAATTCTCCAGCTGCAAAAATCTTGAAAGAAGAACCAAGGTCATTCATATCTATTCTTTTATCAATACGAGATGCACTGTTGTATTTATTTCTGTAGATTTACAGCATCTTTTGTTATCAGAAAAGATGCCAACCCTCTCTCAAAGGTTCTGAAGCTTGCTCGTTTCCCTGAGAATCCAGAAGCTAACTGGGGACCAAAAACAAGAGCTAAGAGAAGGTTAGATTAGGTTGAAAAAGTATCTCTTTTGTTTTATCTGGTGATCAATGTAATGTAATGTTTCAGACAAGAGGATGTACCCCATCCCTAGATTTACCTCAACAACTGCACATGTCTTGTGATCAATGTAATGTAATGTTTGAGACAAGAGGATGTACCCCATCCCTAGATTTACCTCAACAACTGCATGTGTCTTGTGATCAATGTAATGTAATGTTTCAGACAAGAGGATGTACCCCATCCCTAGATTTACCTCAACAACTGCACATGTCTTGTGCATAAATAAAATTGTACTTATTAAATTTAGAATTAAATTTAGAATTGAATTTCAAAACTTTAAATATTTCCAACACTTGATGAGCCATGCTAGGAAAACTCCTATATGCAACTCTGCTAAATGTGCGACTATGCTAGCAGTATAGTCAGGAGCCCATAATGACGTTAACCAGAAAGCAAAAACATCATTATGTGCTCCTGGTACAGTGTTTCCTCCAGGATAAATATTAAGGGTGGAGGAGTGCATCAGTGGTTCATGATGTATGTCAGCAAAGTTATAGAACTGTTTTTCAGTATAAAGGGTGAGGGAGTTAAGACTAAAGGGTGAGGGAGTGCCATGGTACCATCCTTTGGAGGAACACTGGTATAGTTATTAAGTATAGTATAGTATAGTAAGATGTAATTATGTCCTTCAGGTTTACTGAAGAGAAAGACAAAGAACAAACCAAGTCAGCAAAAAGGAGCTTGCATGATAAACCAACCATCAAAGAAGTGCCTGTTAGTGGAGGTGGAGATGATGATGATGATACGACAATTAATTCAGGAACTGAAAAGACAAGAAATGATAAAGAAGACCAAGTTCTGACATAATTTAGGAATGTGTTTTTTTTTAAAGAATCTTTTAAAAATTACATTATGACATAGTCCATGCCCTAGACCCTGCCGGGGATGAGGGTACAGTTGTATGCCAAGTATTACATTAAAGTCTGTTCACATTATTCACAATGACCTCAAAATTAGAATGTGATGATTTTAGTGTATAGATTAATGTTGTGAGGTTAATACATGATTATACTGTAGCTCAATAATGAACCAATGGATTGAAATTTGACATGCACAAAAAAGGATGGGAAGAATAATTATATGAAAATTGTGAAGGTAAAAAGATTTTTGGTTCTTCCACACTCAGGTTATGAACACTTATGATGTCAAGGCAAATGTGAATGACCTTCAGGGCTGTTTTGATGAACCACCAGTGGAATTACGTTATCAGGATTACAAATTATTCCAGGGTTTATCATTATTAAGATTGGGTACAGTTTTTTAATTTATAGAACGATCATCCTATTTATAGTAACAATTGGGAAACTGCCGCATTTAGTGATAAATCAGTGAATATGAATGACCTTTAGTGACAAATCATTTAATGAAAAAAAGGGGAAGGAAAGTCCTTACAAACTCTAAATCAGAAACTACTGAAGTATGTATCATACGTAGTTGTGTTGTGTGTACATGTAGTTAATTAATCACATTTTGTGAATTAGTTGTATAATGTATAATAGTTCTCCTTGTTATTGTTTAATGGATTTGTATCTCCTATCAAGTGTTCATTTAATTTTTCTGGCTTGTCATCACATGGATAATTTTGGTATCTTTGTCCCCTTCTCACACATGGATTTTTCATAAGTGTATAAGCCACAAACCAACGATTCTTAGCTTTGAGTGAAACCCTGAAACCTAGGAGCAGATATGATACGTATATATATACCAACTACATCACATTAAGGATACATAATGATATGCAATAATACATGTAGTACAAAGTATTAATGCAACAGTAATGGGCTAATATCATAATCGCCAAAACCTAGTACCCCTTCATATGTTATTTACTTAATGGGTGTGGTTTCCACTTTAATAGTTCAAGCGGCGTTAAAATCATTACTAAACTTAGAAAACATCCCTTTAACAAAATCTAGTGACCACACTGCTCACCAGCCATATTGATCATGTACATATAAAGACAGTCTCACAAACGTATAGCATTAGTATAGTCTCACGTGGCCAGATATTTGCCCACGCGACTAGCATTAGTATAGTCTCATGTGGCCAGATGTTTGCCCATGAGACTAGCATTAGTATTAACATGTCATGATGTGTGGCAAGTTGAGTATATATCACTGTTTAAAGTACATACTTGGTTTTGGTGCAGAATAGTGAGTTCCAATTTCTTTTTTCCTTTTTAACTGCTCTGAAAGGAGTTTAATGAAAACGTGCACAATTGGATTATGAAACATTGCCTCTATAATCATGAAGCTACGATACATGGAGTGACCTGTGGTGTGAAGAATAGATACACATATCAGCCTTGTTCCAGAATATTAGCTGGTTTCACAAACTAGTAGTGTTGTTTTAGTATGACAATAGCATGACTAGTTTATCCTTACTAAAAGCTTTAGTTAACAACTTTAAACCTACTATTAGTTGCATCCACTAAATTTAGCATGCATTAACTAATTTTAGTGATTATTACATTAGTTGCTAAAATCGCTAAAATTAATACACACGTCAATTAAAAGTAGACTTAAGGTAACTAACAGCCCATTATTGACCAATTTTCATTACAAATATTGATATACACATGTATCATAATACCTTACTAAAAGGGTCTTAGTTAATTAAAACAAAAAACACTAGTAGCCAGACCCATCCACTGCGAATGGTCTGGTAAAAGCCTATACATTAACTGTCTTCATCATATCACCTGTATCAAATCGTTGAAATGGAGCAATGAAAACAATGCGATCTAGTCGTGGTTTTACAAGCAGAGTCAACAAAGTGGCAATGAGTACTCTCATGATACTGGTATATAGTCCAGTAGCAACATTATATAACAGCATGAAATACGTGAAAGAGTTAAATATCCTCCTGTAATGAAGAATAGAAATAATTTTGAAAGTATCATTATTGTTATTATTATTATTATTATTATTATGTATGTATGGAATGAATAGATGAATGCCTCTATTTTCATAGATATATGTTATGTTAGTAGATTAAAATTGTGAGATTTATTCAGCTTCAATATGATAGTTAATTCTGATAACAGAACACTTCAACCTGAAGATCTTTTTACAACTGAAGAAGACCTTCGGGTCAAATGATCTGTTCATCATCATGGTGTTAAAGCTCACAGTTTTAATGAGTGTACCTGTTATTTAGAATGATGGTTTTCTCTTCGTTGCTTTCAGACGAGAGGAATGCAAACTTACACATTATAATTTGTACAACTTGAATAAGAATAATCATAACTGCAGACATCCTGGGGAAAAAGATAGTCAATACGATGTTTGTCTGTCTATATTCATATGTCCCTGTCGTTCATCGATGAAACACTTACAATATAAAATACAGAAAGTAGCCAATTATTGATGGTAGAGCAACTGCTCCGATTAACAGCAGACCGACACAGAAAAATACCACTGTATAGAACATCCAACCTAGGTTAAAATTTATTTTATTAAACATTTGGAACAAAAAATGATCATACTAACCAGTAATGACGCTAGCAATCTGGTAACCAGAATATCGTACTGCAGAGGTCTAGATGGATGTAGTGACTTGAGACAGTATAATATTCATTTCATATTCATTGTAATATTGAGTTAATACAAGTATTTATGAAAACCAAGTCTTTCATATTCACATTTCGTCCCAATTGATGAGTTTTCTAAATGAAACCCTGTGTTGGTATGACTTACTAATTTCAGTGCTGGCCAGTTAATTACTCGAAGATCTTTGCACAAATCTGCTTTGCCTCTTCTAATTTCAAGTATCTCCTTCCTGAAAATAATACAATTTGTAGTTACTGGAAATTTGGACATTACTATTACTGGTAACTTGAATGTGTAACTAATATATCACAGAGTAAGTATTAATTAAAGGTCATTCACATTCACCATGATATTAGAAAACTGTTCATAATTTTAGTTTGGAATGACCAATAATCTTTTTACCAACACCATTTTCATATAATTATCCTTCCCGTTCTTTTCTGTGTATGTTAAGTTTCAATCAATTGCTTCATTATTGAGCTACAGTATAATCATGTATTAACCTTATGACATTAAACTATACACTGTATTACATATGAAGTCAACACATCCTAATTTTGAGGTCATCGTGAATGTGAACAGTTAATGATTGTGACTAGTTTAACCTGATAGTATAGAGTAAATGAACAAACAGTCCAACGGATAGACCAGTTGAAATCAATGAAGCAAGAACTGAAATTGCTACAAGAAAATGATATCTTGTAATTACATTATGATGCAATTTATTTACGCACCTGTGAGACCACGAAGGAGATCAGAGATTTCTTTTAAACCAAATGTTTTTGCCAGCTTGTCAAACAGATATGGGAAAGTTGTGATTACAATGACTGTCAGCTATAATGAAGATTACTGATGATAATAGAAACTTCAGCATATAAAATAATGTTATTTGTATTGACGACTGAATTTTTATACTATGATTGTTCATTTACGCTATACAAATGTGGACCCTAGACACAGGGAGTGGTTCACAAATAATACCTGCTGTTGATAGTGAAGGTGACATGCAAACAGAGGTAGCTGTATAATTTATTACCTGTTTAACTTGGATTGGCTATAAACTAATAATATTGAGCTACTGATAATTATTAACACATTATAGCCTTTGTGTGAGCTATGCTGTAATCCTAATGTACATAGTGGATGACCTCTTGGACTGTTAGCTTTATCAATGCTGTTGTTTACATTCTAATGGCGGGTAAAAACTTCATTTTGTTAAAACAACAATCAACTAATTGGCCAAATTACCCAACCAAAAGAGATGGACACACTCCTCAATTCACTCATTGATTAAATGCAAGGTTGATTGCATAAGGATTACTAAAAGAGGCTTAAGTTACAGTTAATAAAAACAACACAAGTACTTCATTGTTATTTACCTGAAATATCACGACAGCAGCAACAGCTGTTACTATAAGTATAGGAAGTGGTAGACGTATCTCTGTAAGAAATAGATACACTAATAATTTTAGTTTGTTATATAGAATGTCTAAGCTCACTATAATAGATGTAGTAAATAGTTCTTTGTTTTGAAGTACTGGTGCTGTTGGTATTAAAACAAACTGGTCTTAGTATAACAATTAATAAAATAATAATATAATTTTTTTTTTGACTATGGATATGAAAATCCCAGGTGTGGCTACAGCAGACTATATATTATATACAGCATATTACATCATTTTATAATTGATCCATTGTAACACAGAATCAGAGTCATCAAGCCTTCCCTTTCCTCTCGTGGTTCCATATCTGTTAATTTGAAAGGTCTGGCCACACGAGACTATCAGTGATTTAGCTAATAATAAAATTTTCAAACACCTGCTCTTTTAAAGATTGTTATATTACCATTTCATATAGGCAGCAAACTGCAAATATAAAACTGTTAAAATAATTCATTGGTTAGTACAGTTGCAAGGAATAGTGGAAATTGTAATTTAATTGGTCGCGTAGGTTGTTATGGATATACAATTACACATACATGTAATTATAATCAAATAATTGTAATTTAAATTTCCCTATCCTGTCTAATAGATGTACAAAAAAGCAGAATAAATATTTTAATTAAATCATTGTTTGGTTTCCAAACCCTCTTGATGCATGTAATATGAGACAGTAGGCATGATAATTGGTACATATATCTTTTAAGTATTTCAATATAATTATTACTATGGCATTAGATGTATGTATCCTGAACAACTAACTAATTGTTAAATCTTTGCAACTGTACTAACCAATACATTTGTTATTTTAACAATTCTATTTTTGCAGCACAGCTATTGCTCTACCTAGATACCAAATTTAGTTAGTTTCCATACAAAATGGCTGAGTGAGTAATGAGCTTTTAAATAGTTTGTACTAATCACTTACTGAGACAGCAATTCCTTCACATAGTTGCTATGATTCATTGACTCTGGCTGTTCTAATATCTATTAAATAATTATAATAATTATTATTAGTAAAGACAATTTATCAGTAAAAGATATTCATAATTGTGCCCATATGCCCAGTAAATTCATTCTCAATTGCTACTCAGGAACTTACAGCTTGCTTCCAGAATTCTCCACAAAGACAGATTCTTCGAATTTCTTTGATCAGCTTGTAAACATACCATATAATAATGGCAAGAATACATACTAGTTGAGGAGTTATTTGAGCAATAGTTTGTCCATACTATAAAGAAATAATGGTTGAAAGGAATTACTTATTTAGACCATGGTAAAGTCTGTTCACATTCATGATGACCTTAAATAAATTATAGTGTAATGACTATATATTTAGTATAGTTTAATGTCATAAGGTTAATACATGATTATACTGTAACTCAATAACGAAGTGGTGGGTAAAAATTTGACATACACAAACGGATGTATGAAAATAGTGATTACAGAAGGTAAAAATTGTTGGTCCTTCCAAACTAAAATTATTTTTCTGAGATCAAGGTGAACGTGAATGACCTTTAGATTATACCATAATAGTGTTGTTTTATAACTAAAACCACTTTTAGTAAGGTATTGTGATTTTTAGATTACAAGTCAACTGTAATAACTATAACTAACTAAAATGAAAATTGGTCAATAATGGGCACAGTTAGATAACTAAAACCCTTTTAGTAAGCCTAATATTATTTTAGTTAGTTAACTATAACTAAAATTGTAAGAAACTAGACATACTATAACTACATGTATAACTAAAAGTGGTCATTATGATAGACTAGTACTATACTAGAGTTTCATACCACAAGTGCTTTAGGAAGATCTGATTCAGAAGATAGTAAAGCAGCCATTTGGTAAATAGTAAGAACAAAACTGTAGAGTAGAAGTGAATGTGATTACAACTGTCTGTATGTGTCTTTATCTGTCTGTCTTTGTCTGTCTGTCAGTCGCTGTCTGTCTGCCTGTGTCTTTATCTATCTGTCTTTGTCTGTCTGTCTGCATGTCTGTCTCTCTAATAGTACACTTACTAAAGCAAAGAGTATAGACATCCCAATGTATACCCCACAATAGGAATTGGTGCCTCCACACAAGCTAACATCGGATAAGTGATTAATATCACCACCATTACCAAAATGAAGAGAACGATTGCTATAGAAACACATTATATATATTGATTTTGTTCATGCACATACGTACAGACAGAAAACCTGATTACAGTAACACTCTGCTTCACCTATGTGGGCAAGGGTTAAATATTATGATTTCATCCCATCTCATAAGTACATGTATAGAGCAAATTTGAGTAAATGTATTATGAAATGAGTTTCAGAAGCAGAGAGAATAAAAAGTTTACTTATTCAATTATTCACTAGTGAGATACATTTTATAGTAATAAACATAATGAATACTTCAGCTTGATTATTAGGAATCTATGTACTTCGACTGGAGTTACACTTATACAGATCCCGGTATTCAGAGTAGACAGACACTACTGCCGTCAGGACCCTTTTTAGCGAAGATTGGACAGATTACAGATTAATTCCTTTCTGAACCGTATATTCTAGTTCTTGATGAGTTGTAGCTCTTATGCATTATTATAAAAAATGGAAATTTCTAGTTCTGGGTTATCACTGAGCTACTCATAATGTAAACTTTGGAAATATCAACATAATAATTACCTTTAGGTATGAATGCAACCCATTTATTAACATCAATACTAATGGTGAATGTAATGATCAGCAAATTCAACCAGAAAGATGCTTGAGAAGCACATGCCAGTGCATACACAAGACGATGTCTTGGATCAAGGAAGTTTATTGGGCTAAATGTAAGAATGAATGAATGGATTAATGTAGTTATGATGCTAGCTAGATAATCCAAAATAATATATACAGTGAAGCTCTCTATTCTGGACACCATTGGGACTGAGTAAACTGTCCTGATTAGAGAGGTTGTCCTCATTACAAGGGTAAATTTATATTATAAAGCACTGTTTGGGACATTTTTAGATGTCCACACATTAAATGGTTCATGGATATGCATTAGTATGTATAGTCTTCCATTAAAACAGTGTATAGTCCTTCCATAACTCTTCTATATACATCATGAATATGTATTACGTATTAGTGTGTATAGTCTTCCATAATAAACTGTTCCATGAATATAAAGTGTACATTATATAAGCATTAGTGTATAATAGTGTGATATAATCACAAGTATTTAGTCTTCTATATAATATTATAAACAGGCCATGAACATACATTGTATTATAGGTATCAGTATTTCTGTAAAATCATTATAAACAGTTCCATGAATGTAAAGTGTTACATTATATATGTATTAGTGTGTATATAATTATGAATATGAGTGCAGTATCAGTATTTCTGGAATGGTCTACCATATTAAATCATTATAAACAGTTCCATGAATATAAGTGTATATTATAAGTATCAGTATTTCTGGAATGGTCTTCCATATTAAAGAATATAAAGTGTTACATTATATATGTATTAGTGTGTATGTAATTATACAGCCCATGAATATAAGTGTATATAATGGTCTTCCGTAGTATTCTTTATAATATTATACATGATAGTCAGAATATGAAAGGGGAGTGTGTTATTTCCTCAGAAGCCATCTGAAATGCAAATTCATAATTCACTAGTAACCTTTCTCTTCGTAATTCACTTATGACCTTTGTCTGAAATACACTTATCGTTGTTTCCTCTGCATGTAGCCCTCCCCATGAACATTTAACCCAACGTGATAACCACTGAGTTATAAATGATTAAGTATTATATATATTTATAATAGTTTTATTTGTAGCTATTTACAGATACACACAAAAAATAAAACATTACATGATTTTGGGATTATATTTGAAGTAAGACTAGTCACTTTGTACTTTGAGAAAGAGCATGCAGTAAGTCATTATGAATTATGCATTTCAGACAAAGGAGGATGTCTACTTGAATATATATACATACTTTCTCTGGATCTTAACATTGCAACATGTTATTAAGTGTTATATACATCACAGTACTTACTAGACAACAGCAGGTCTTCCACCACAAACATCTTGAGTGAGTTTAGTCCTTTTCTGTGTGAAGCTCAAAACAATCCAGATGATAAGCTAAAGAACAATAGCTTTTATAATATATTAGAATATAATTGTGTCTTAAACATACAGCAACGGGCAGTAATATCGAGACAGAGATTCCTGCGGCATCCATCACGATGCAACGATAAAAAATTTTTATTAATAATTGATTTTTATAATAACCTGTTCCAGTGAAGTCACTGAAGTGTCAAGTTACATGAGAAGTGGTTCATAGATACAGTACTGTATCTATGGTTAGTTTTAGTTAGTTTACGAACAAGCAGTCATTAAAAGAATAGTATAATATTGTAGAAAATCAAAACATGAAATAATTATTGCTTAGTTGAATTACATTACAAAATTAATACACAAAATACTATGGGGTGTCGTTTGTGTCAAAATTCCTAAATATCGATTGTTATCGAATTTTGACACAAACAGCACCCCATAAAATACAAAACTTGTAATATTAGCAAACAATACATAAAGAGGCAAGAATGATTGCTATGAATAAAAGGCATAACTTGTCATGTTTTCCTTACTGATTACACAAATGTATTGGAAATCAAGTTATTATAATTATACATGTATGCATTCCTGTACACCAAAAGTGTGTGATTCTCATGTGATTGTCATGTGATTTCATATATACTCCTAACATTCATAGTGTTGCAGTTATTAATCATTATTCAAAACATTATTGAATCCTAAAAAGAGAGTTAGACAAAAAGGTTTGAAAACTTTCTTCAGTTCATTTACTTTTATCTAATCATAATATTAAAGAACCCTTTTGGAGATTTATGTCTGGGGATGATGATACAAAGACAAAGAGTGATGGAGAGACATCTGAAGATAAAATGGACTTGGGTAACTCCAGTGACCAAGAGGAATATGAAAATAAACTAGATTCTTCAGATCCTAGGAAGGTAATTTGATTAATAAGCTTTTAAGAAAAGTGTCCCTTTTTGTGTATTAATATTATTATTCTGTTGATGCATGTAACATGTTTATAGATCTCAACTGGTCGTCATATTCTTGAAGCTCTATCTGCATCTGGTCTCTGTTCTCTTTGTTATACTCTAGAAATTCCTTTAGCTGATAGAATTATAGCTAATGATATCAGTCAAGAGGCGTACCATTCTATATGTCGCAATATAGAAGTTAACAGTGTGAGTAGCAAGGTAACTGCTTCTTGCAAGGATGCAAAGTAAGTGAATACTGGGTCTGGTGTGTTCCCAATTTCACTACATCAAAAGGCCCTGTTAAAGGTTGTTATGTGAATGTGTCGTAGTGTTACAGTCAGTCTGTTTGAAGTAGTGTTGTTTTAGTATGACAATAGTTTAAATAGATATTAGGCTAACTAAAAGGGTTTTAGTTTTAGTTATTCACTATGTATAATATCACTTGTCATACCATATTGTATTTTATTCACTATGTATAATATCACTGGTCATATCATATTATATTTTATTCACTATGTATAATATCACTGGTCATACCATATTATATTTTATTCACTATGTATAATATCACTGGTCATACCATATTATATGTTATTCACTATGTATAATATCACTGGTCATACCATATTATATTTTATTCACTATGTATAATATCACTGGTCATACCATATTATATGTTATTCACTATGTATAATATCACTGGTCATACCATATTATATTTTATTCACTATGTATAATATCACTGGTCATATCATTTTGTATTTTATTCAGTATGTTAATGCATGAACACAAGAATGTCCCTACTAGTCGTTATGATGTTGTTGATATTGATCCATATGGCTCACTGACACATTTTCTAGATTCAGCTGTTCAAACATGTCATGATGGGGGTATGTAGTAAAATAGTTGCATTCACTTCATTTTCAGTGTTAACAATCTCTTAAGTGTTTCTGTTAAAACAATCTGTGTATTAGAGTTGATTATTTATGTAAAGAATATGTGCAAGTCTAGTAATACATTGCTAGAAAATTGATTTTAGAATCCACATTTGATTCCATTGAATTCAATAATGGATCAGAGTTCAATTATACTGTATTCAATATTGGGTCACTTCAGATTTGTTTTAATTACTATACTAATAAAGTGAACTGCACTAAGTTCAATACTTAGTGTATCCTTCTTCATAGTATTGTTGCATTTTTGCTGTACATCGCAGTGTAAAGAAATGGCACAGCAAGTAAGTGTGGTAAATAATACAGATTAAAACCCTAATGACAAGAGACCCTAGGATCAAGGAAACGCCTTCTTGAAACATTCAAGGTGCCATTCTTTACACTTGATTCATAGTATTATTCAGATTCATTAGTGACTCATCTTCATTTGTTCAGTTTTTTTTGTGTGACCTGTACGGATACCAGTATTCTTTGTGGTAACCATAGTGAGACTTGTCATGCCAAATATGCTTCAAACTAAGGTTTTGAACACTTTTCTAATGTCATGGTGAACATGAATGACTTTTAGTAGTATATAGAGGACCTTGTGATTCCAATATGAACATTATTGCTTGTTTTTTCTTTGCAAGGTCAGCTATTTTAAACCAAGGCAAGGCTTCAGAGTGCTCCACATCACACTATCTGGGATATCATGAGATGCTGGGTCTGTTTAACCTGTTTAACCTGTTTAACCTGTATAACCAGTTTCATTAAATTATTTTTATATATGTACCATTAAAACATAATCCTGTTAAGAATATCAAATCAAATTCTCCAGCTGCAGAAATCTTGAAAGAAGAGCCAAGGTCATTCATATCTATTCTTTTTATCACTGAGATGCACTGTTGTATTTATTTCTGTAGATTTACAGCATCTTTTGTTATCAGAAAAGATGCCAACCCTCTCTCAAAGGTTCTGAAGCTTGCTCGTTTCCCTGAGAATTCAGAAGCTAACTGGGGTCCAAAAACAAGAGCTAAGAGAAGGTTAGATTAGGTTGAAAAAAGTATCTCTTTATGTTTTGTCTTGTGATCAATGTAATGTAATGTTTGAGACAAGAGGATGTACCCCATCCCTAGATTTACCTCAACAACTACATGTGTCTTGTGATCAATGTAATGTAATGTTTCAGACAAGAGGATGTACCCCATCCCTAGATTTACTGCATGTGTCTTGTGCATAAAAAAATTGTACTTATTAAATTTAGAATTGAAATTTCAATACTTTAAATATTTCCAACACTTGATGAGCCATGCTAGGAAACAATCCTGTATGAAACTCTGTTAAATGTGTGACTATGCTAGCAGTATAGTCAGGACCTCATAATGACAATGACCAGAAAGCGAAAACATCATTATGGGCTCCTGGTATAGTATAGTCAATGTTTCCCCCATGATAAAATATTAAGTAATAGTTAGAGCCCTCGTGAGAGTGCTCTAACCAACACTATTGCATCCTATTTTCGAGTGCTTCGAGGGCAAATAGGGTGCAATTGTGTTGGTTAGAGCACTCTCACGAGGGCTCTAAGTTACTTAGATCTATTACCATTTTCTCTTAGATGGCGTTGTAATGAAACGATTATTTGGAACAATGTTTTTGGTAGATAAACTTCACTGTCCTGCCTTCTTGCTTCCATTATGAACTGTGCTGATATTTTGTGTTTTCTTTGGTATTCTGCTGTATATAGCAAATCTGTCCTTTGAAGCCATACTAATTAGCTTATATTTTATTTAGCCGTGGTTTCTATTGCGCATGTGGTTACTATGAATGTAGTTGCTAACCAACAAAGTTTACACGAGCGTTTTGATTGGCTTCAATTAATGCATGGGTGTAACACCGTAACGCGTGCATTAAGCTGTGCTCTAATCAACACTATTAACCCGTTTTTGGGCAATCTGATTGGTTGATTTGTTTTAGGCAATAGGTATGATCTAAGGGTGGACTGATGGTACATGATGTATGTCAGCAAGGTTATAGAACTGTTTTTCACTATGAAAGGGTGAGGGAGTGCCATGGTACCATCCTTTGGAGGAACACTGGTATAGTTATTAAGTATAGTATAGTATAGTAAGATGTAATTATGTCCTTCAGGTTTATTGAAGAGAAAGACAAAGAACAAACCAAGTCAGCAAAAAGGAGCTTACATGATAAACCAACCATCAAAGAAGTGCCTGTTAGTGGAGGTGGAGATGATGATGATACGACAATTAATACAGGAACTGAAAAGACAAGAAATGATAATTTAAAGAAGACCAAGTTCTGACATAGTTTAGGAATGTGTCTTTTATTACAATTTTGTGTTTTTTTTTTAAGAATCTTTTTAAAATTACATTTTGAGTGGCTAGTGCATGTCCTAGATCCTGCCGGGATGAGGGTACAGTTGTATGGCAAGTGTTACATTAAAGTCTGTTCACATTATTCACAATGACCTCAAATACAGTTTAATGTCGTAAGGTTAATACATGATTATACTGTAGCTCAAAAATGAAGCAATGGATTGAAATTTGACATGCACAAAAAAGGGTGGGAAGAATAATTATATGAAAATTGTGAAGGTAAAAAGATTGTTGGTTCTTCCAAAATCAGGTTATGAACACTTTTATGATGTCAAGGCAAATGTGAATAACCTTCAGGGCTGTTTTGATGAACCACCAGTGGAATTACATTATCAGGATTACGTAAAATTATTCCAGGGTTTATCATTATTAAGGTTGGGTGTGGTTTTTTATTTATAGAATGATCATTCTATTTATAGTAGCAATGGTTACATCAAGAAACTGCTGCATTTAGTGATAAATCAATGAATGTGAATGACCTTTAGTGACAAATTGTTTAATGAAAAAAAAGGGGAAGGAAAGTCCTTACAAACTCTAAATCAGAAACTACTGAAGTATCATACGTAGTTGTGTGTGTACATGTAGTTAATTAATCAAATTGGTTGCATAATAGTTCTCCTCATTTTTGTATAATGGATTTGTATGTCCTATCAATTTTTCATTTAATTCTGGCTCGTCATTACATGGATCATTTTCGTTTCTTTGTCCCCTTCTCAAATCTGGATTTTTGATAAGTGTATAAGCCACAAACCAACGATTCTTAGCTTTGAGTGAAACCCTGAAACCTAGGAGCAGATATGGTACGTATATATACCAACTACAATGAAACCCCTCCCCTCTATTGAGGACACCCTGAAATGAGGACACCCCTGTTTTAAGGACACTTACAGATGTCCCAAACTGTGCTTTATAATATAAATTCACCTCTGAAATGAGGACACCCCTGTAATCAGGACACTTATCTTTGTCCCAATGCTGTCCTCAATAGAGGGGTTCCATTGTACATTAAGGATACATAATAATATGCAATAATACATGTAGCACTAAGTATTAATGCAACAGTGATTGGCCCAATATCATAATCGCCAAAACCTAGTACCCCTTCATAAAACAGTAATTTACGTTATTTACCATTTTAATTTAATGGGTGTGGTTTCCACATAATAGTTCAAGAGGCATTAAAATCATTACTAAACTTAGAAAACATCCCTTTAACAAAATCTGGTGACCACACTGCTCACCAGCCATATTGATCATGTACATATAAAGACAGTCTCACAAATGTATAGCATTAGTATAGTCTCATGTGGCCTGATGTTTGCCCACGAGACTAGCAATAGTACAGTCTCACGTGGCCAGATGTTTGCCCACGAGACTAGCATTAGTATAGTCTCATATGGCCAGATGTTTGCCCATGAGACTAGCATTAGTATTAATATGTCATGATGTTTGTGGCAAGTTGAGTATATATCACTGTTTAAAGTACATACTTGGTTTTGGTGCAGAAAAGTAAGATCCAATTTCTTTTTTCCTTTTTAACTGCTCTGAAAGGAGTTTAATGAAAACGTGCACAATTGGATTATGAAACATTGCCTCCATAATCATGAAACTACGATACATGGAGTGACCTGTGGTGTGAAGAAGGATAGATACACACATCAGCCTTGTTCCAGAATATTAGTTGGTTTCACAAACCAGTAGTGTTGTTTTAGTATGACAATAGCATGACTAGTTTATCCTTACTAAAAGCTTTAGTTAACAAGATTAAACCTACTATTAGTTGCATCCACTAAATTTAGTAAATGCTTTCATTTAGCATGCATTAACTAATTTTAGCAATTATTACATTAGTTGCTAAAATCGCTAAAGTTAATACACACGTCAATTAAAAGTAGACCTAAGGTAACTAACAGCCCATTGTTGACTAATTTTCATTACAAATATTGCTATACACATGTATCATAATACCTTACTAAAAGGGTCTTAGTTAACTAAAAAAACACTAGTAGCCAGACCCATTCACTGCAAGCAAGGGGAATGGTTTGGTAAAACCCTATACATCAACTATCTTTATCATATCACCTGTATCAAATCTTTGAAATGGAGCAATAAAAACAATGCGATCTAGTCGTGGCTTTACTAGCAGAGTCAACAAAGTGGCAACGAGTACTCTCATGATACTGGTGTATAGTCCAGTAGCAACATTATATAACAGAATGAAATACGTGAAAGAGTTAAAAATCCTCCTGTAATGAAGAAAAGGAATAATTCCGAAAGTATCAATGATTATTATTATTGTTATTATTATTATTATTATTATTATTATTATTATTATTATTATTATAATCATTATTATTACAGTGCTTGAAATAGTTTTGAAAGTGTCCAGCAGAACCATTTGGACAAAACAATATTTGACCAGCAAATTGTGGATTTTGTCCAGGTCAAAAAAGTCTCACAAACCATCATTGTACCACTTATGAGTAACCCACTAAGTTATGACTGCTCTTGACTAATAATTAACCTCACTGTGAGGTTACTGTTCTTATTTTGTTGTATTATTCTCAAAAATAATCAGACAATTTGCATTTTTGTATGGACAAAGAACAAAATGTTCGGAAAGTGGTCAATTGCTGGATCTAATTTCAAGCAGTTATTATTATTATTATTATTATGTATGTAGGGAATGAATAGATGGATGCATCTAATTTCATAGATATATGTTATGTTAGTAGATTAAAATTGTGAGATTTATTCAGCTTTAATATGATAGTTAATTCTGATAAACAGAATGCTTCAACCTGAAGATCTTTTTACAACTGAAGAAGACCTTTGGGTCAAATGATCTGTTCATCATCATGGTATTAAAGCTCACAGTTTTAATGAGTGTACCTATTATTTAGAATGATGGTTTTCTCTTCGTTGCTTTCAGACGAGAGGAATGCAAACTTACACATTATAATTTGTACAACTAGAACAAGAAAAATCACAACTCCAGACATCCTGGGAATAAATATAGTCAATATGATGTTTGTCTGTCTATATTCATCTGTCCCAGCCATCCATCCATGAAACACTTACAGTATAAAATACAGAAAGTAGCCAATTATTGATGGTAGATAAACTGCTCCGATTAACAGCAGACCGACACAGAAAAATACCACTGTATAGAACATCCAACCTAAATTAAAATGTATTTTATTAAACATTTGAAACAAAAAATGATCATACTAACTTGTAATGACGCTAGCAATCTGGTAACCAGAATATCGTACTGCAGAGGTCTAGATGGATGTAGTGACTTGAGACAGTATAATATTATATTCATTGTAATATTGAGCTAATACAAGTATTTATGAAAACCAATATTACAATATTTTTAAAATTAGCTTTAAATGCTCGTCATTTGTATATACAATGTAAAAGACTAAATGTGGAGTCTAGTAAGAACAATACTTGCTTTTCCTGTGAATACTAAATTTAGTTAGCTTGCTGTACTAAAGAGCTGACTAGTGAGATTTAAGGTGAGTATTTGTTCAATGAGCCATAAGACAGACCTAGTTATTATTGTAACAGCCATTATGTTGTCAATAACTTTATTATTTATTATTAATTTTATCAAGTAATTGCAATATTGAGTGAACAGTAATATTGAAATGAAATTATTGTATTCTGTGGTTTAATTATTGAGTTAACAAATTCATTGTAATATTGAGACAGTATTATAAATTATTATTGCTACTAGTCAGAGTGTCTTTACTACAGCTACTATATAAGTTAATTCAAATGGTGTATTAGAACAGTTTGAACTGTATTCCATGAAATGCCAAGTTATGATAACAGTGTTATATGTATAGGCAGGGTTTCATTTAGAGGGGGGGAGGGGGGTAATGGTTTGGGCATGTTGCCCCCTCAAAGTCTTTCAAATTCCCATTTAGCCCCAATTGACGAGTTTTCTAAATGAAACCCTGCGTACATGTAACTTACTAATTTCAGTGCTGGCCAGTTAATTACTTGAAGAGCTTTGCACAAATCTGCTTTGCCTCTTCTAATTTCAAGTATCTCCTTTCTGAAAATAATACAACTTGTAGTTACTGGAAATTTGGAGATTACTATTACTGGTAAGTAAACTTGAATGTGTAACTAATATATCACAGAGTATATGTTATAATTTAATTAAAGGTCATTCACATTCACCATGATCTTCTAGAAAACTGTTCATAATTTTAGTTTGGAATGACCAACAATCTTTTTACCAACATCATTTTCATATAATTATCCTTCCCATTCTTTTTTGTGTACCTCAAATTTCAATCCATTGTTTTATTATTGAGTTACAGTATAATCATGTATTATACCCTTATGACATTAAACTATACACTATATTACATATAAAGTCAACACATCCTAATTATGAGGCCATCATGAATGTGAACAGTTAATGATTGTGACCTGACAGTATAGAGTAAATGAACAAACAGTCCAACGGATAGACCAGTTGAAAACAATGGAGCAAGAACTGAGATTGCTACAAGAAAACGATATCTTGTAATTACATATATTATGATGCAGTTTGTTTTACATACTTGTAAGACCATCAAGAATATCAGGGATGCTGGAAACGCCTGAAATGTTTTGCAAGACTGGATATGCTTTTAAATACAGTTCTGAGACGTCTGCCAGGAAGTTAAACAGATACGGGAAATATGTGATTACAACGACTGTCAGCTATAATGAAGATAGTCATGTAAAATAATGTTATTTGTATTGGCAACTGAATTTTTATACTATGATTGTTCTTTTAGTACGCTATACAAATGTGGACTCTACACACAGGGATTAGTTCACAAATAATACCTGCTGTTGATATTGAAGGTGACATGCAAACAAAGGTAGCTGTAAAATTTATTACTTGTTCAATTTGGATTGGTTATAAACTAATGATATTGAGCTACTGATAATTAATAATAAATTACAGCCTCTATGTGAGCTATCCTGTAATCATGTACATAGTGGATGACCTATTGAACTGTTAGCTTTGTCAATGCTGTTGTTTACATTCTAATGGCAGGTAAAAACTTCATTATGCTAAAACAACAATCAACTACTTGCTCAAAATACCCAACCAAAAGAGATGGACACACTCCTCAATTCACTCATTGATTGCATAAGGATTACTAAAAGGTGCTTTAGTTAAAAACAACACAAGAACTTCATTATTATTTACCTGGAATATCACAACAGCAGCAACAGCTGTTACTATAAGTATAGGAAGTGGTAGATGTATCTCTGCAAGAAATAGATACATTAATAATTTGTTTGTTATATAGAATGTCTAAGCTCACTGTAATATATGTAGTAAATAGTTCTTTGTTTTGAAGTACTGGTGCTGTTGGTATTAAAACAAACTGGTCTTAGTATAACAATTAATATAATAATTATAAATATTAACGATTTATTTTTTTGACTATGGATATGAAAATCCCAGGTGTGGCTATACCGGACTATATATTATATACAGCGTATTACATCATTTTATAATTGATCCATTGTAATACAGAATCAGAGTCACCAAGCCTTCCCTTTCCTCTCGTGGTTCCACTTGTGTTAATTTGGAAGGTCTGGCCACACAAGACTATTCTTTTACACTCAAAGTCAGTCACTTAGCAAATAATAAATTTTACAAACACTTACTCTTTTAAAGATTGTTATTTTGCCATTTTGCTTAGGCAGCAAACTGCAAAAATAAAACTGTTAAAATAATTTATTGGTTAGTACAATTGCAAGGAATGGTGGAAATTGTAATTTAATTGGTCGTGTAGGTTGTTATGGATATACAATTATACATATATGTAATTATAATCAAATAATTGTAATTTAAATTTTCCTATCCTGTCTACAAAGAAGCAGAATAAATATTTTAATTAAATCATTGCTTGATTTCCAAACCCTCTTGATGCATGTAATACGAGACAGTAGGCATGATAATTGATTATAATTGGTACATATATTTTTAAAGTATTTTAATATAATTATTACTATAGCATTACATGTATGTATCCTGAACAACCAAATAATTGTTAAATCCTTTTAACTACACTAACCAATACATTTGTTATTTTAACAATTCTATTTTTGCAGCACAGCTATTGCTCCATCTATATATACCAAATTTAGATAGTTTCCGTACAAAATGGCTGAGTGAGTAATGAGCTTTCAAAGAGTTTGTACTAATCACTTACTGAGACAACAATTCCTTCACATAGTTGGTATGATTCATTGACTGTGGCTGTTCTACTATCTATTAAATAATTATAATAATATTATTAGTAAAGACAATTTATCAGTATAAGATATTCATAATTGAGTCCTTAAGCGCAGTAAATTCATTCTCAATTGTTACTCAGAAACTTACAGCTTGCTTCCAGAATTCTCCACAAAGCAAGATTCTCAGAATCTCTTTGATCAGCTTGTAAACATACCATATAATAATGGCAAGAATACATACTAGTTGAGGAGTTATTTTAGCAATACTTTGTCCATACTATATAGAAATAATGGTTGAAAGGAATTACTTATTTAGACCATGGTAAAGTCTGTTCACATTCATGATGACCTTAAATAAATTATAGTGTAATGACTATATATTTAGTATAGTTTAATGTCATAAGGTTAATACATGATTATACTATAACTCAATAACGAAGTGGTGGGTAAAAATTTGACATACACAAACGGATGTATGAAAATAGTGATTACAGAAGGTAAAAATTGTTGGTCCTTCCAAACTAAAATTATTTTTCTGAGGTCAAGGTGAATGTGAATGAGCTTTAGTTTAGTTTGATATTATAGTAATGTTGTTTTAACTATAACTAAAACCATTGGACCAATTCTTAATAATTAAATGATTAATATTGTAGAAAATAGTATTCTAGAGTTTCATACCACTAATGCTTTAGAAGAAGAAGGAAGATCTGATGATGAAGATAGTAAATCAGCTAATTGGTAGATAGTAAGAACAAAACTGTGGAGTAGAAGTGAATGTGATTACAACTGTCTATCTTTCTGTCTGTCTCTGTCTGTCTGTCTGTCTGTCGCTGTCTGTCTGCCTGTGTCTTTATCCATCTGTCTCTGTCTGTCTGTCTGTCGCTGCCTGTCTGTCAGTCGCTGTCTGTCTGCCTGTCTTTCTGTCTGTCTGTCTGTCAGTCGCTGTCTGTTTCTGTTTGTCTCTCTAACAGTACTTACTATAGCAAAGAGTATAGACATCCTAATGTATACCCCACAATAGGAATTGGTGCCTCCACACAAGCTAACATTGGATAAGTGATTAAAATCACCACCATTACCAAAATGAAGAGAACGATTGCTATAGAAACACATTATATATAATGATTTTGTTCATGCACAACACATACAGACAGAAAACCTGATTATAGTAACCCTCTGCTTCGCCTATGTGGGCAAGGGTTAAATTTCATCCCATCTCATAAGTACATGTATAGAGCAAATTTGAGTAAATGTATTATGAAATGAGTTTCAGAAGCAGAGAGAATAAAAAGTTTACTTATTCAATTATTCACTAGTGAGGTACATTTTATAGTAAACATAACGAATACTTCAGCTTGATTATTAGGAATCTGTGTACTTAGACTGGAGTTACACTTCTACAGATCCCGAGTTAGCCAGACACTAATGCCGTCAGGACCCTTTTTAGCAAAGATTGGACAGATTACAGATTAATTCCTTTCTGAACCCTAGACTCTAGTTCTTGATGAGTTGAAGCTCTTATGCATTATAAAAAATGGAAATGTCTAGTTCTCTGAGCTACTCATAATGTAAACTTTGATAATATCCACATAATAATTACCTTTAGGTATGAATGCAACCCATTTATTGACATCAATACTAATGCTGAATGTAATAGTCAGCAATTCCAACCACAAAGATGCTTGAGAAGCACATGCCAGTGCATACACAAGACGATGTCTTGGATCAAGGAAGTTTATTGGGCTAAATGTAAGAATGAATGAATGGATTAATGTAGTTATGATGCTAGCTAGATAATCCAAAATAATATATACAGTGAAGCTCTCTATTCTGGACACCATTGGGACTGAGTAAACTGTCCTGATTAGAGAGGTTGTCCTCATTACAAGGGTAAATTTATATTATGTTTGGGACATGAATAGAGAGAGGTTACATTGTATTAATAATTATAACACAGTTCAACACACCACATGTGATTTATCAGAGATACATGTACATGAGGAAATATTCTCAGTAATCCCAAAGGTGATATTATAATTAATTTTGTTTTACAAGTACTGCTCTGTAAGTAATACTCTTCCCAATAGTCCTTCCATAACTCTTCTATATACAACATGAATATTTATTACATTATAAGTATATAGTCTTCCATATATAAACAGGCCATTAACATACATTGTATTATAGGTATCAGTATTTCTGTAAAATCATTATAAACTGTTCCATGAATATAAAGTGTTACATTATATATGTATTAGTGTGTATATAATTATGAATATAAGTGTAGTATCAGTATTTCTGGAATGGTCTTCTGTATTAAATCAGTTCCATGAATATAAGTATTCAATGAATATCATTATAACATTATACATGACAGTCAGAATATGAAAGGGGAGTGTGCAGTTTGCTCAGAAGCCATCTGAAATGCACAATTCATAATTCACTTGTAACCTTGAATTGTTCCAGGTTCGCCTACTCTTTAAATAAATTAAATAAGACCAGCCTTTTAAAAAAAAAACCTTTCTCTTCGTAATTCACTTATGATAATCTCAAAATTATATATATAATGTTTTATTTTTGTGTGTCTGTTAATAGCTACAAATAAAACTGTTACAATTATATATATACATATATATTATAACTCAGTGCTTATCATGCTGGGTTAAATGTTCATGGAGAGGGCTACATGCAATGGAAGCAATGATAAGTGCATTACAAGAATATATATATATATAGTGCATTTAAGACAAAGGTCTTTATTTGAAGTAAGCTTGCATTTACTGGTCACTTAGTACTTTGAGAAAGAGCATGCAGTAAGTCAATATGAATTATGCATTTCAGACAAAGGAGCATGTCTACTTGAATATATATATATATACATACTTCCTCTGGATCTTAACATTCCAACTTGTTATTAAGTGTTATAATATATATATATACATCACAGTACTTACTATACAACACCTGGTCTTCCACCACAAACATCTTGAGTGAGTTTAGTCCTTTTCTGTGTGAAGCTCAAAACAATCCAGATGATAAACTAAAGAACAATAGCATATATTAGAATAATATAATTGTGTCTTAAACATACAGCAACGAGCAGTAATATAAAGGCAGAGATTTGTACAGCATTCATCACGACGCAAGTCACGCAAGTCACGCAAATAAAATAATGCTAACAATTTTTTAATAATAATTAATAACCTGTTCCAGTGAAGTGTCAAGTTACATGAGAAGTGGTTCATAGATACAGTATTCTGAGTAATGTATCTATGGTTAGTTTTAGTTAGTTTACGAACAAGTAGTCATTGAAGTAATAGTATAATTTTGTAAAAAATCAAAACATGAAATAATAATAATAACTAGCGAAATAACGGCCTTCAGCCAACAACGGTATTATTATATAGATTATGGAACACAGAATGTTGAATTACATGTAGATTATTACAAAATTAATACACAAAATACAAAACTTGCAGTATTAACAAACAATACAACATGAACTATAAATACATAAAGTAATATTAACATAACATTTGTGGTCATTCAGTAGTATGAGTATATATGTATGATTAGGGAGGTTGAGTTCCCAGGAGATTTGAAGTAATTTTTGTTGTTATAGTGAATAGCATGGGAGGAGTCTTGTGTGTTACCAGTAGAATGCCTTTCCTATTAGTCCAGTTACAGAACTAAACCAGCCACCTCCACCATCAACCACACCACTCTTCTCTATAGCCTGTATAACAAAAATTATTGATTCGTATTATATAAATTTCATTCATGTTGTGATTCTAGATAATATTTTACTGGCCATACTACACTTAGGTTTAGTATGTACTACACCTGGAATGTACTACACTTAGAACGCACTACACTTGACTGCCAAAGACTGTATTAATCTAGTAATTATAATTATCCTTCCCATTCTTTTGTGTATGTCAAAGTTCAGTCCATTGCTTCATTATTGAGTTACAGTATAATCATGTATTAACCTTATGGCATTAAACTACTGTATAGTTGCTAAAATTCGAGGTGTTCAAATTTTCGTGGATTTCGTGGTTGGAAGACGAACCGCGAAAATTAAGACCACAAATTGGGTGTGGTCTTACTAAATGTGTTCGTTCATACTAAACGTGTTAAAAGTTATGGCTCTTTTCTAGTATCTATCTTCTTAAGTATCTTACCTCGCATCGGATGGTTCCCTTTCGCCTGATAAACAATGAGCACACAGAAGAAATCTTTTTTGGCAAGTGGCCAACAATTGTGCGATCGCTTCTATGTACTGATACTGCAAACGGGTCGTGAGGATTACTCGTCTCAAGATGATACTCTAACTTCTCACCAGCTTCAGGCTCCCAAATATGTTTGTAGATGTGGAAGCCTCGTATCATACCATTAGCAGAGAAGGACTGTACCTGCTCAGGTTCTGCTGGTTACGTATATGGAACACGGTAACCACACCCCCACGAAAATTTTTACCCTCGAATTATTTAAATAACTTCTTTTGAGACAAAACACGAAAATTAGAACCCTCGAATTTTACCAACTATACGGTATACATAGTATTACATACAAAGTCATCATGAACGTGAACAGACTTTAGTTACGATCTTAATACTATTCATTTAGTACACAACATTATGTACATTAATTGAAAATGAAGCCATAATAGTTGCATGCAGATATCTTGTTTCTTGTGTGTAATAATAATTAGATTAAAATGCTGCATTCTCATTGGTCAATTAGAGGTTTTAAATCCCGTAGTAAACCTACTTTTAATTGATTATTAAGAGTAAAAGTATCCTAATATGGTTGCTTAGCAATGACCATTAATCTATCATTGTTGGCTTTCTCAGGTCTAAAACTCAATTAACAACGTATTACAGTCATCAGTTTTTAAATACTTCTTTATTATACTTTCACTATCTAAAAAATGTAACAACTCCTACACATGTTCCTTTATGCACTGCCACTTATTAACTGATTGAGCCCCTGGAATGACACAACTTTCTTAACTACATATACAACACAACACAAGCATATAATATCCATTGAAAGCAATCATAGGGATGGCCTTGCAAGGCATAAAAAATAACATGGAAAATGATGAATTTCAGTCATGCAAACAGGCAAGACAATATCAAAATAAACTATATTTACAGTCTACACAGTATCAGAGGAATACTCTTCCTCTGTTGTTTTGACTAGTGTACAAGTTATTAACAATTTTTAACTTACTTTATCATCTTCATGTTTAACTTCAATCTCATCTTCAGGTAAATATTCAGGTAACTAGGAGAAAGAAGTGTAGTGAATCAGACAACAGACAGACAGACAGAGAGCGAGCTGACAGACAGAGACAGACAGACAAACAGAGACAAATAGACAGATAGGCAGACAGACAGACAGACAGACAGACAGACAGACAGAGACAGCCAATTCACTTTGACAGGATGTTTATTTTCTTTCTCGTCATGTAAGTGACTTGGACCAAATGATAATAACACCTACATGTACATGTAAAGAAGAGGTGGTTTACTATTATAGTGACTTGTACCAAATGATAATAACACCTTACACATTATATGTTATATAAAGTCACCATACAGTACAGTAATTACTCAATAGTTTCCCTATATACAGTAGTTCAACAGTAGTTTTGACAGTAATTGATGTCCTTGTCAATTCAACACCACAGTAGTGAGACAGTAATTACAGTACATGTATAAGATAATCACTGTTACTGTATGGTGACATTTGATTGACATATACTGTACATGCATGTATATACATTGTACATGTACATATAAAGAGGTGGTTTACTATTGTTAGTGACTTAAAAAATAACACCTACACATACATACATGTAAAGAAGAGGTGGTTTACTATTGTTAGTGACTTAAAAAATAACACCTACACATACATACATGTAAAGAAGAGGTGGTTTACTATTGTTAGTGACTTAGATACACATACATATAAAGAGGTGGTTTACTATAGTTAATGACTCAGACCATGATTGCTTTCCCACGGGTTTGATGTATATATATTAATGTTTGTGGCCACTTACATGTATGTGAGTATGCGTTGCATACGTAGTTAAGGAAGTAATACTTCCTTAACTACGTATGCAACGTATACTTCCGAAGTATGTCATTCTGGGGGGCTTGGTCAATTAATGGGCGTGGTACATATAGGAATGCGCGCTCAAGCTCTACAGACCAGCAGCTGTGTAGCTTACGTAGAAACTGGAACTAATAGCTAGCTATTCTACCTGAAATATAATCCTAAAGTTCTACAAGGTCCAAAGGTAAATGGATTAGATGATCAAAACTATAATAGGCTGTTGTGTTTCAGACATGATAAAGTTAGCCATGATTACTGAATGATGGACACCACAAAGCGGTCATAGGGATACTTTTTTCTCTATACTGTATATCTTGTTCAAATACCTCTTCTCCCAGCTCATTCTTTACAACTTGCTGTGCAGTTAGTATTATAGTTGAATTTATAGCTCTACAAATAACCTGTGTAAAAAATAAAACATTATCAGTCCAACTGGTAAGCTATCCCTATATGGTGCACCATATGAGCTTATCAAAAACACTGTGTAACAGTGAAATAAAGAAAAAATAAAATCATAGAGGGTACAGTCATTACAGTACTAAGTAAGTTATAACTAACTAATTCTAAAATGGCCAACAACAAGTCTACAAGAACTACTCCTGAATTAAACACCTGTTCTGAATAAATGCATGGAGTAAGCACAACATTAATGCTAATAAACACCCACCTTGAATAAATGCCCATTTGGGTGTGGTCATGGGTGTGTCTGGAAACACACGTCTACATTTGAAAGTGTGTTATCATGCTTTCTAATTAGTTGCTAAGTGTTAGGTTGTTAACATGAGAAATGATCATAACAGATATTTTATTATAACTAGATGTAACTATAAAACCAGGCATACTATAACTATAACTAAAAGTGGTCATTATTTTCAAACTAAAACAATAACTTACTTCAGGTTTCAAATCACTACGTAATCTAACGGTGCATCTTTGTCTACTACAATCAATTGTGAAACTGATAACTCCTTTTACTGACAATAGCTGATCCTCAAGTGCTGATCTTGTATCCTGTGTGTGTGCGTGTGTGTGCATGTGTGTGTGTGTGTGTGCGTTCAAGATTGGAAGTATAGGAATATAACTAAACTTCCAGATGGACATGGTGGCATATGAAATGAAATAGAAATGAGAATATTGTTTGGGGTATTGGGTACTGAAGGTACATAAACACAAGTTTTCTCTCTATAGCGGATCACATACAGAAGGTGATTTTCCCCCCTCAAAGGCCAGTCCCTCTCTCCTATGATCATTATTATGATGCAATATTAAGTTGTCATTTCCATGTTCTTCTCCCAGACTACATGAAGTCATGGTATCAATTAGTTTATTCATTTCCAGTCTATGCCAATCTATAGTACTACACTATTAATAATTTACTAAATCGACATTACAACCAGAGAATAACAATTGTGATCTCAAACATCATTTACCTGATCTACTAAACCAGAAACATGTAATACAATAGTCCGGGCTTTTCTGTTTGAAGCTCCTAAGAACATATTACCACCTGATGAAGGAAGTCTAGCCTGTGCTAGAGGCCTAAAGTGTAACAATATGTGAATTAAACTTCATTGTCTGTCCTTACAATCAAATGCAGGTCCATTAGTGTTGTTTAGTTATAAACATAACTAAATTACAAGTCTATTGTAAAAAATGGCCAATAACGGGCACTTAGTTAACTAAAACTAAAACCCTTTTCGTAAGCCTAATGTTATTTAACTATAACTAAAATCGCAGTCATACCATAACCATAATGTTATTATTGTCATACTACTAACAAAACACTAATGTACATGTACATGTACCATGATGTACATGTACATGTACTTATGAATTGCATATAAAAGTCACTGTTTTACAAATTATTATGCTAAATTGCCTCAATGGAATTACAAATATTTGAAAGCAAATTGTTACCAATGAAAAATCGTACGCTACTTTTCTCATGTTTATAATTATGTATCAATGTATTATTTGGTTACCATAGTAACCCAAAATAGTGTTGCTACTATTCACCTATATTATCAGTTAGAAGTGTTAGCCGTATCGATATCAATAGCATATGTGCATGTACAATTCATGAAAGTGGTAGCACATGGAAATTGTAAACAATAAAATGGCTTCCGAAGTTGATGAAGCTTTGATAGCGTCAAAGTAAATATTTCTATTTGTAACAAAAATATTCAAGGCAGCTCTAAAAAAATTGAGTAGCTCTATTCTATGATTGTTGTGTATTCCTCAAATTGTGTATATCTACTAGATAGCTTGAACAGTTGTTGGATAGTTGTACACCTCCATGTTAACACACCATCACAACAAAGATATGTGCTAATGACATGATGTAGTTCACATGTTTGCACCTTGCATGGGCTCCTGAAGGAGGGATTAACAGATCATGAACACCATGAGCTAGTTGGATAATTCTACGATTGTAGTCAGTTCTTCTCATAACATTTCTTAAGCTTATTACTAAACCAACTTCATTCTTCATTAGACCACGATTAGAAGGCACCTCCGCCAGATAATGAAGAGCCTATTGTAGATATGACAAGTGATCATAAGGCACGAGATAGCGATATACATGTACACACACAGGGATATAGATATATTCAGTGAACTGCTGTACATTTTGACATGAAAAGTGCGAGATAGCAATATACATGCACTTAGGTGTATAGAAATATTGAGCCTGCTCCTCATATATTTTGTATACAGTTCAGTTTCAAATACATTTAGTAGATTTATCCTAAAATGTCCTGCATGACTGGCTGTTTCCACACCTCTATATACACACATCACTCACTTCTAGAGCTGTTGCAACTACTTCTGGATTACTGTTGTCTAGAAACACTACCAAACCAGGCAAACATCCTTGATCCTATGTGTTAACACAAAATGTAATAATTATGATTAACAAGATATATTGAGATAAAAGTATCCCTATAATTGCTTTATGATGACTATGTATCAATCATTGCTGATGGCACTAGTGTCTCTACCTTTCTGTGTACTCAAAACTGGGCCCCGAAGAAGCAAGCGTAACTGCAGTAAGTGCACAGAAACTGAGTTACTGGAGTACTTTCTAAAAGGTTTTAAATGACGACTTCCTCATGTCTGAAACTGAACAACTTATTATACACACTTGTTAAAGATTCCTGATCATTATACTGCTTCTCTTCCTGCCCGTCTGTAGCCTAAGCGAGCATTCTTTTACACACCACACCCATTAATTGACCAAACCTCCCGGAATGATTCAACTTCCTTCGCTACATAAACAGTGCATACACGCACACACATGACACAAACACACACACACATTCATTGTATATATATTTATATATAGATTCAACCCCATCAGTGGAAAGCAATTATAGGGATGGTCCTGCAGGCCATAAAAACTAACAAAATTAACAGAAATTGATTTTACAGAAACATCATATGATCATATCCATATTACACATGTATGTCCATATGTTTACATGTAGGTCTGAGGGGGTGGTAATGTTGCTTTGCCAACATCTGATCACTATGATTGGTTTGTGATGTCATCATTAATTATTCCTGACATACTGTATATGCCAATACAAAACCACTATACATAATTATCTTTAGTTCTACTGTCAGTATAGTACAGTAATTACTGTCTTACTACTGTGGTCACAACTACTGTTGAAATACTGTAATGTGGAAATGAAACTACTGAGTACTTAATGTCAGTATAGTACAGTAATTACTGTCTCGCTACTTAGGTCACAATTACTGTTGAAATACTGTAATGTGGAAATGAAACTACTGAGTACTTAATGTCAGTATAGTACAGTAATTACTGTCTCGCTACTTAGGTCACAATTACTGTTGAAATACTGTAATGTGGAAATGAAACTACTGAGTACTTAATGTACTGTATGATGATTTTTTATTCACAAATATTGTATACTGTACATGATAGTGATGGTGATGATAGTGATGGTAGTGATGGTAGTGATGGTGATGATAGTGATGGTGATGATAGTGATGGGGATGATAGTGATGATAGTGATAGTAATAGTAGTACATGTACATCATTATTCTGAAGAAATCAAATAGAGGAATTAATTTCTTACTCTAACGATAGTCGCTCTATTTTGAGGATCAACAGTCAAATCTCGAAGTTCTCTTACAACTTGTAACACGTCCATTATGATAGACCAACACTCTATGAAGACTATCAGTCAACACACTACCTGGTATAAAAAGCGGTAAGAGCAATGGTAGTTGAACACTCACAAACACATAGACTAGTAAGCTAATAACTATAATTATGTTATTACTGTACTAATAGAGTGATAATTACGTAATAATTAAGGGTGGGAATCGGCTGAGATTCTGAAATCGATAATGACTAAGTGATTGATCATTGATTAAAATCAGCGGAAGTAATTAGGCCAATTAAGTCAATTAATGTAGGAAACTCCTCCCATTTGATGATCAAAAAGGCTTCCTGTCTCTTCCATATTGTACATTATTTGCTGTCGCATGTTTTAAAAGTATATCTTTTGGAATAATTAGCGTAATCGATATCACATACTATCGGAACAAGTTTTGATATCAATTGATTAATCATCTCACCCCTTGTAATAAATAATATATTCCATTTTATGGATTCTCTCTGAGATGGGTCATAATACAAAGAACTGAATAACAACTCCAGCAAATATAGTTCTTTGGTTTGAAGTACTGGTGCTGTTGTTGGTATTAAAACAAACTGGTCTTAGTATAATAATTAATATAATAATTATAATTATTAATATAATTTATTTTTTTGACTATGGATATGAAAATCCCAGGTGTGGCTACACCAGACTATATATACAAATATATACAGAGTATTACATAATTTTATAATTGATTCATTGTAATACAAAATAAGAGTCACCAAGCCTTCCCTTTCCTCTCGTGGTTCCACTTCTGTTAATTTGAAAGGTCTGGCCATGTGAGACTATCAGTGATTTAGCAAATAATAAAATTTTCAAACACCTGCTCTTTTAAAGATTGTTATATTACCATTTCGTATAGGCAGCAAACTGCAAAAATAAAACTGTTAAAATAGTTTTTTGGTTAGTACAGTTACAAGGAATAGCGGTCGTGTCAGTTGTAATTTAATTGGTCATGTAGGTTGTTATGGATATATGTACATGTAATTATAATCAAATAATTGTAATTTAAATTTCCTATCCTGTCTAATAGATGTACAAAGAAGCAAAATAAATATTTTAATTAAATCATTGCTTCTTGATGCATGTAATATGAAACAGTAGGCATGATAATTGATTATAGTTTGTACATATATCTTCTAAATATTTTAATATAATTATTACTATGGCATTAGATGTATGTATCCTGAAATAATTGTTAAATCCTTTGTAACCACACTAACCAATACATTTGTTATTTCTCCACCTAGATACCCAATTTAGTTAGTTTCCATACAAATGGCTGAGTAATGAGCTTTTAAATAGTTTGTACTAATCACTTACTGAGACAATAATTCCTTCACATAATTGCTATGATTCATGGACTGTGGCTGTTCTAATATCTATTTAGAGATTAAATAATTATAATATTATTAGTAAAGACAATTTATCAGTATAAGATATTCATAATTGAGTCCTTACACCCAGTAAATTCATTCTCAATTGTTACTCAGGAACTTACAGCTTGCTTCCAGAATTCTCCACAAAGACAGATTCTTCGAATCTCTTTGATCAGCTTGTAAACATACCATATAATAATGGCAAGAATACATACTAGTTGAGGAGTTATTTGAGCAATACTTTGTCCATACTATATAGAAATAAGGAATTACTTATTTAGGCCATGGTAAAGTCTATTCACATTCATGATGACCTTAAATAAATAATAGTGTAATGACTTTATATTTAGTATAGTTTAATGTGATGAGATTAATACATGATTATACTGTAACTCAATAATGAAGTAATGGATAAAAATTTGACATACACAAATGATTATAAGAAAATAGTGAAGGTAAATATTGTTGGTCCTTCCAAACTAAAATTATTTTTCTGAGGTCAAGGTGAATGTGAATTATACCATAATAGTGTTGTTTTATAACTAAAACCACTTTTTAGTAAGGTATTGTGATTTTTAGATTACAAGTCAACTGTAATAACTATAAAATGAAAATTGGTCAATAATGGGCACAGTTAGCTAAACTAAAACCGTTTTAGTAAGCCTAATATTGTTTTAGTTAGTTAACTATAACTAAAATTGTAAGAAACTAGACACATACTATAACTACATGTATAACTAAAAGTGGTCATTATGATAGACTAGTACTATACTAGAGTTTCATACCACAAATGCTTTAGGAAGATCTGATTCAGAAGATAGTAAAGCAGCCATTTGGTAGATAGTAAGAATGAAACTGTGGAGTAGAAGTGAATGTGATTACAACTGTCTGTATGTGTCTTTATCTGTCTGTCTTTGTCTGTCTGTCTGTCAGTCGCTGTCTGTCTGCCTGTGTCTTTATTTATCTGTCTTTGTCTGTCTGTCTGCATGTCTGTCTTTCTAATAGTACACTTACTATAGCAAAGAGTATAGACATCCCAATGTATACCCCACAATAGGAATTGGTGCTTCCACACAAGCTAACATCGGATAAGTGATTAATATCACTATCAATACGGCAATGAAGAGAACAATTGCTATAGAAATAGATTATGTCCATCCATGTCATAAGTACATGTATAGGGCAATTTTATAAGTTTGAGTTAGCTAACAGTAAAATGTTTGGGGTAATATGAAATGAGTTTCGGAAGCAAAAAGAGAAAAAAAAGTTTAATTATTCAATTAATCACTAGTGAGGTACTTATAAAGGTATTTATGAGTACTTCAGTTTTATAAGAATGTGTGTACTAAGACTGGAGTTATACTTCTACAGACTCCAGTATTCAGAGTACACAGAAATGTAGAGACACTAGTGCCGTCAGGACACCTTTCAGCGAAGATTAGAAAGATCTAAGATTCCTTTCAGAACCTTGGTTGAAGTTTTATGAATTATTATAAACAAGATATATTGAGAAAAAACATCCCTATGGGATGTTTTTTCTCAATATATCTTGGCCGTATGATTTTTTTCCCCTCTATAATTATATATATATATATATATATATATAATTATATATCTTGGCTCAGGTTGGCTGTATGATTGCTTTACAAATGTATTAATTATTTATCGATAAACAACAGTTTAAAATTTTTCTTCTAATTTATCAAATTTCTTTTTTTAAAATATTAACTATAGAAAGTTATGAATGTTTCCTCAATGTATGAGATGTTTTTTTTCTCAAAATATCTTGGCTGTATGCATGTATGAAACAGCATGAGGCTTCGAGCCCACACCCGAGTGCTATATATTTCCCGTACAGCATGAGCAATACAGTGGTTTAACTGTTTTAGAGAGATAGAGATGGCTACCAAGGAGAATGTTACTATGAAATGATTGCTTTACAAATGTGAGTGTACATAAAAGTATTCCCTATGACTGCTTTGTGGTGCCCAGCATTCAGTAATCATGGCTGACTTCATGATGCCTGAAACACATCAACCTATTATAGTTATTATTTTGATTATCTACTCTGTTTACCTTTTAAAGAACATTGTAGAACTTTAGGAATATATTTCAGGTAGAATAGCTAGCTATTAGTTCCAGTTTCTACGTAAGCTACACAGCTTTTTTTCTGCTGGTCTGTAGACCATTTGAGCGCGCGTTCTTTTACGCGCCACGCCCATTAATTGACCGAGCCCCCGGGAATGATGTAACTTCCTTAACTACGTATACAACGCATACTCGCGCAAGTGACACAAACATATTATATAATTATAGTTCGAACCCGTGGGAAAGGGATGGCCCTACCGGCCATAAAAAAGAAAAATTCAAATGTCTGGTTTATTTCTGAGACCTTCATATCATACATACAATATTTAAACTTTGGAAATATTCAACGACATGATAATTACCTTTATAATTAGGTATGAATGCAACCCATTTATTGACATCAATACTAATGCTGAATGTAATAGTGAGCAAATAAAACCACCAAGATGCTTGAGAAGCACATGCCAGTGTATACACAAGACGATGTCTTGGATCAAGGAAGTTTATTGGGCTATATAGATGTAAAGATGAAATAATGAACAATATGATGACAGCTAGATAATACATACAGTGGAACCTCCTTATTCTTGACACCATTGGGATCGAGTAAACTGTACTGATTAGAGAGGTTATCCTCATTTCAGGGGTAAATTTATATTATAAAGTACTGTTTGGGACATTTGTAAGTGTCCACATCAATTATAGAGGTGTCCTCAGCTTTGAATAAAGAGATTATACTGTATTAACAATTATAGTTCAACACACCTACGTGTGGTTTATCAGAAATACAAGGTGATGGCCCGAGGGATATTACCAAGAAACACATAATTATATATATATAGGTATATTTATTTCAAGTGCTTCCTTACTAGCAATAATATGATTAATTATGTTTTACAATTACAGTACTGTAAGAAATACTCTTCCCAGCACTGTGTCAGTCACTATTATTAAACTATTAAAGACAGTGTATAGTCCTTCCATAACGCTTCTATATACATCATGAATATGGATTACATTATAAGTTTTAGTGTGAATAGTCTTCTATAAACTATTATAAACAGTTTCATGAATATAATAGTGTACATTACAAGTATTAGTCTTCTATATATAAACAGGCCATGAACATACATTGTATTATAGGTATCAGTATTTCTGTAAAATTATTATAAACAGTTCCATAAATATAAAGTGTTACATTATATATGTATTAGTGTGTATATAATTATGAATATAAGTGTAGTATCAGTATTTCTGGAATGGTCTACCATATTAAATCAGTTTCATGAATATAAGTGTATATTATAAGTATCAGTATTTCTGGAATGGTCTTCCGTATTAAAGAATATAAAGTGTTACATTATATATGTATTAGTATGTACATAATTATACAGTCCATGAATATAAGTGTATATTATAACTATCAGTATTTCTGGAATGGTCTTCCGTATTAAATCATAGCAGTATTCAATGAATATCTTTATAATATTATACATGACAGTCAGAATATGAAAGGGGAGTGTGTAATTTGCTCAGAAGCCATCTGAAATGCACAATTCATAATTCACTAGTAACCTTTCTCTTCGTAATTCACTTATGACCTTTGTCTGAAATGCACTTATCATTGCTTCCTCTGCATGTAGCCTCCCCATGAACATTTAACCCAGCATGATAAGCACTGAGTTATAAATGATTAAGTATTATATATAATTATAATTGTAGCTATTTACAGACACACAAAAAAAATAAAACATTACATAATTTTGGGATTATATTTGAAGTAAGCTTGCATTTACTGGTCACTTTGTACTTTGAGAAAGAGCATGCAGTAAGTCATTATGAATTATGCATTTCAGACAAAGAAGCATGTCTACTTGAATATATATACATACTTCCTCTGGATCTTAACACTGCAACTTGTTATTAAGTGTTATATACATTACAGTACTTTACTATACAACACCTGGTCTTCCACCACAAACATGTTGAGTGAGTTTAGTCCTTTTCTGTGTGAAGCTCAAAACAATCCAGATGATAAGCTAAAGAACAATAGCTTTTATAATATATTAGAATAATATAATTGTGTCTTAAACATACAGCAACGAGCAGTAATATCGAGACAGAGATTGCAGCATTCATCACGATGCAACGATAAAAATTAATGATAAAAATTTTAATAATAATTGATTTTAATAATAACCTGTTCCAGTAAAGTCAAGTTACATGAGAAGTGGTTCATAGATACAATATTCTGAGTACTGTATCTATGGTTAGTTTTAGTTAGTTTACGAACAAGCAGTCAGTATAATATTGTAGAAAATCAAAACATGAAATAATAATTGAACACATAGTTGAATTACATTACAAAATTAATACACAAAATACTATGGGGTGTTGTTTGTGTCAAAATTCCTAAATATCGATTGTTATCGAATTTTGACCCAAACAGCACCCCATAAAATACAAAACTTGTAATATTATATTAGCAAACAATACATAAAGTAATATTGAGTTATGTATAAATATCATTTGACATAGCTACCATATTATATTTTATTCACTATGTATAATATCACTGGTCATACCATATTATATTTAATTCACTACGTATAATATCACTGGTCATACCATTTTGTATTTTATTCACTACGTATAATATCACTGGTCATACCATATTATACTTTATTCACTATGTACAATATCACTGGTCATACCATTTTGTATTTTATTCAGTATGTTAATGCATGAACACAAGAATGTCCCTACTAGTCGTTATGATGTTGTTGATATTGATCCATATGGCTCACCGACACATGTTCTAAATACAGCTGTTCAAACATGTCATGATGGGGGTATGTAGTAAAATAGTTGCATTTCACATCATTTTTAGTGAACAATCTCTTAAGTGTTTCTGTTAAAACATATTAGTCTTTATTATTTATGTAAAGAATACGTGCATGTCTAGTCATACATTGCAGTAAACTGATTTCAGAATCAGCATTCGATTCCATTGAATTCAATAATGGATCAGAGTTCAATTATACTGTATTCGATATTGGGTCACTTCTGATTTGTTTTAATTACTATACTAATAAAGTGAACTGCACTAAGTTCAACACTTAGTGTATCCTTCTTCATAGTATTGTTGCATTTTTGCTGTACATCGCAGTGTAAAGAAATGGCACAGCAAGTAAGTGTGGTAAATAATACAGATTAAAACCCTAATGACAAGAGACCCTAGGATCAAGGAAACACCTTCTTGAAACATTCAAGGTGCCATTCTTTACACTTGATTCATAGTATTATTCAGATTCATTAGTGACTCATCTTCATTTGTTCAGGTCTTGTGTGTGACCTGTACGGATACCAGTATTCTTTGTGGTAACCATAGTGAGACTTGTCATGCCAAATATGCTTCAAACAGAACACTTTTCTAAGGTCATGGTGAATGTGAATGACCTTTAGTAGTATATAGAGGACATTGTGATTCCAATATGAACATTATTGGTTGTTTGTTTCTTTGCAAGGTCAGCTATTTTAAATCAAGGATTCAGAGTGTCTTCATCTCATACTCATCCTAATGCCATCAAAACAGATGCTCCACACCACACTATCTGGGATATCATGAGATGCTGGGTCTGTATAACTTGTTTAACCTGTATAACCAGTTTCATTAAATTATTTTTATATATGTACAGGTAAAACATAACCCTGTTAAGAATATCAAATCAAATTCTCTAGCTGCAAAAATCTTGAAAGAAGAGCCAAGGTCATATCTATTATTTTATCAATGAGATGTACTGTTGTATTTATTTCTGTAGATTTACAGCATCTTTTATTATCAGTTGTATGGCAAGTATTACATTAACATCTGTTCACATTATTCACACTGACCTCAAAATTAAAAAGTGATGACTTTATGTACTATAGTGTACATTGTAAGGTTAATACATGATTATACTATAGCTCAAAATTGAAGCAATGAATTGAAATTTGACATGCAAAAAAAAAGGATGGGAAGAATAATTACATGAAAATAGTGAAGGTAAAAAGATTGTTGGTTCTTCCAAACTCAGGTTATGAACACTTTTATGATGTCAAGGCAAATGTGAATGACCTTTAGGCTGTTTTGATGAATCATCAGTGGAATTACATAATCAGGATTACGTAAAATTATTCCAGAGTTTATCATTATTAAGGTTGGGTGTGGTTTTTTATTTACAAAACGATCATTCTATTTATAGTAGCAATGGTTACATCAAGAAACTGCCGCATTTAGTGATAAAT
The DNA here is from genome assembly GCA_947044365.1 of Petrosia ficiformis. Lineage (NCBI taxonomy): Eukaryota > Metazoa > Porifera > Demospongiae > Haplosclerida > Petrosiidae > Petrosia > Petrosia ficiformis. The sequence goes on from OX345643.1 coordinate 5,844,486, forward strand.
CAGTGAATATGAATGACCTTTAGTGACAAATCATTTAATGAAAAAAAAGGGGAAGGAAAGTCCTTACAAACTCTAAATCAGAAACTACTGATGTATGTATCATACGTAGTTGTGTGTGTACATGTAGTTAATTAATCACATTGGTTGTATAATAGTTCTCTTCGATATTGTATAATGGATTTGTATCTCCTATCAAGTCTTCGTTTAAATTTTCATTTAATTCTGGCTCGTCATTACATGAATCATTTTCGTTTCTTTGTCCCCTTCTCAAACATGGATTTTTGATAAGTGTATAAGCCACAAACCAACGATTCTTAGCTTTGAGTGAAACCCTGAAACCTACATCACATTAAGGATACATAATGATATGCAATAATACATGTAGCACTGAGTATTAATGCAACAGTAATTGGCCCAATATCATAATTGCCAAAACCTAGTACCCTTCATAAAACAGTATAATTTACATTATTTACAATTTTAATTTAATGGGTGTGGTTTCCACTTTAATGGCATTAAAATCATTACTAATTTTAGAAAAACATCACTTTAACAAAATCTGGTGACCACATTGCTCACCAGCCATATTATCATGTACATATAAAGACAGTCTCACAAACATATAGCATTAGTATAGTCTCAAGTGGCCAGATATTTGCTCACGCGACTAGCATTAGTATAGTCTCATGTGGCCAGATGTTTGCCCAAGCGACTAGCATTAGTATAGTCTCATGTGGCCAGATGTTTGCCCATGAGACTAGCATTAGTATTAACATGTCATGATGTTTGTGGCAAGTTGAGTATATATCACTGTTTAAAGTACATACTTGGTTTTAGTGCAGAATATAAAGATCCAATTTCTTTTTTCCTTTTCAACTGCTCTGAAAGGAGTTTAATGAAAACGTGTACAATTGGATTATGAAACATTGCCTCTATAATCATGAAACTACGATACATGGAGTGACCTGTGGTGTGAAGAAGAATAGATACACATATCAGCCTTGTTCCAGAATATTAGCTGGTTTCACAAACTAGTAGTGTTGTTTTAGTATGACAATAGCATGACTAGTTTATCCTTACTAAAAGGGCTTAGCTTTAGTTACCTTTAAACCTACTATTAGTTGCATCCACTAAATTTAGCATGCATTAACTAATTTTAGCGATTATTACATTAGTTGCTAAAATCGCTAAAATTAATACACACGTCAATTTAAAGTAGACCTAAGGTAACTAACATCCCATTATTGACTAATTTTCATTACAAATATTGCTATACACATGTATCCCAATACCTTACTAAAAGGGTCTTAGTTAACTAAAAAAAACCCTAGTAGCCAGACCCATCCACTGTGAATGGTCTGGTAAAAGCCTATACATTAACTGTCTTCATCATATCACCTGTATCAAATCGTTGAAATGGAGCAATGAAAACAATTCGATCTAGTCGTGGTTTTACTAGCAGAGCCAACAAAATGGCAACGAGTACTCTTATGATACTGGTGTATAGTCCAGTAGCAACATTATATAACAGCATGAAATATGTGAAAAAGTTAAAAATCCTCCTGTAATGAAGAATAGGAATAATTCTGAAAGTATCAATGATTATAATAATTATTATTATTATTATTATAATCATTATTATTACAGTGCTCGAAATAGTTTTTGAAAGTGTCCAGCAGAAACATCTAGACAAAACAATATTCGACCAGCAAATTCTGGATTTTGTCCAGGTCAAAAAAGTCTCACAAACAATCATTGTACCCACTTATGAGTAACCCACTAAGCTATGACTGCTCTTGACTAATAATTAACCTCACTGTGAGGATACTGTTCTTATTTTGTTGTGTTATTCTCAAAAATAATCAGACAATTTGCATTTTGTATGGACAAAGAACAAAATATCCGGAAAATGGTCAATTGCTGGATCTAATTTCAAGCGGTTATTATTATTATTATTATTATTATTATGTATGTAGGGAATGAATAGATGGATGCATCTAATTTCATAGATAAATGTTATGTTAGTAGATTAAAATTGTGAGATTTATTCAGCTTTAATAATATGATAGTGAATTCTGATAAACAGAATGCTTCAACCTGAAGATCTTTTTACAACTGAAGAAGACCTTCAGGTCAAATGATCTGTTCATTATCATGTTGTTAAAGCTCACAGTTTGAATGAGTGTACCTGTTATTTAGAATGATGGTTTTCTCTTCGTTGCTTTCAGACGAGAGGAATGCAAACTTACACATTATAATTTGTACAACTAGAACAAGAACAATCACAACTCCAGACATCCTGGGAATAAATATAGTCAATATAACGTATGTCTGTCTATATTCATCTGTCCCAGCCATCCATCCATGAAACACTTACAGTATAAGATACAGAAAGTAGCCAATTATTGATGGTAGATGAACTGCTCCGATTAACAGCAGACCGACACAGAAAAATACCACTGTATAGAATATCCAACCTAAATTAAAATGTATTTTATTAAACATTTGAAACAAAAAAATGATCATACTAACTTGTAATGACGCTAGCAATCTGGTAACCAGAATATCGTACTGCAGAGGTCTAGATGGATGTAGTGACTTGAGACAGTATAATATTATATTCATTGTAATATTGAGCTAATACAAGTATTTATGAAAACCAATATTACAATATTTTTAAAATTAGCTTTAAATGCTCGTCATTTGTATATACAATGTAAAAGACTAAATGTGGAGTCTAGTAAGAACAATACTTGCTTTTCCTGTGAATACTAAATTTAGTTAGCTTGCTGTACTAAAGAGCTGACTAGTGAGATTTAAGGTGAGTATTTGTTCAATGAGCCATAAGACAGACCTAGTTATTATTGTAACAGTCATTATGTTGTCAATAACTGTATTATTTATTATTTATCAAGTAATTGTAATATTGAGTGAACAGTAATATTATTGTATTCTGTGGTTTAATTATTGAGTCAACAAATTCATTGTATTATTGAGACAGTATTATAAATTATTATTATAATGTATTGTATTGCTACTAGTCTGAGTGTCTTTACTACAGCTACTATATAAGTTGATTCAAATGGTGTATTAGAACAGTTTGAACTGTATTTCATGAAATGCCAAGTTATGATAACAGTGTTATATGTATAGGCAGGGTTTCATTTAGAGGGAGGGAGGGGGGTAGTGGTTGGGGCATGTTGCCCCCTCAAAGTCTTTCAAATTCCCATTTCGCCCCCACCCCTTGACGAGTTTTCTAAATGAAACCCTGCGTACATGTAACTTACTAATTTCAGTGCTGGCCAGTTAATTACTCGAAGATCTTTGCACAAATCTGCTTTGCCTCTTCTAATTTCAAGTATCTCCTTTCTGAAAATAATACAACTTGTAGTTACTGGAAATTTGGAGATTACTATTACTGGTAAGTAAACTTGAATGTGTAACTAATATATCACAGAGTATATGTTATAATTTAATTAAAGGTCATTCACATTCACCATGATCTTCTAGAAAACTGTTCATAATTTTAGTTTGGAATGTCCAACAATCTTTTTACCTGCACCATTTTCATATAATTATCCTTCCCATTCTTTTTTGTGTACCTCAAATTTCAATCCATTGTTTTATTATTGAGTTACAGTATAATCATGTATTACCCTTATGACATTAAACTATACACTATATTACATATAAAGTCAACACATCCTAATTATGAGGCCATCATGAATGTGAACAGTTAATGATTGTGACTAGTTTAACCTGACAGTATAGAGTAAATGAACAAACAGTGCAACGGATAGACCAGTTGAATACAATGGAGCAAGAACTGAGATTGCTACAAGAAAACGATATCTTGTAATTACATATATTATGATGCAGTTTGTTTTACATACTTGTAAGACCATCAAGAATATCAGGGATGCTGGAAACGCCTGAAATGTTTTGCAAGACTGGATATGCTTTTAAATACAGTTCTGAGACGTCTGCCAGGAAGTTAAACAGATACGGGAAATATGTGATTACAACGACTGTCAGCTATAATGAAGATAGTGATGGTAATAGAAACTTCATCATATAAAATAATGCTATTTGTATTGGCAACTGAATTTTTATACTATGATTGTTCATTTATGCTATACAAATGTGGACTCTACACACAGGGATTAGTTCACAAATAATGCCTGCTGTTGATATTGAAGGTGACATGCAAACAAAGGTAGCTGTATAATTTGTTACTTGTTCAATTTGGATTGGCTATAAACTATTAATATTGAGCTGCTGATAATTAATAATAAATTATAGCCTCTATGTGAGCTATCCTGTAATCATAATGTACATAGTGTATGACCTCTTGGACTGTTAGCTTTGTCAATGCTGTTGTTTACATTCTAATGGCGGGTAAAAACTTCATTATGCTAAAACAACAATCAACTAATTGCTCAAAATACCCAACCAAAAGAGATGGTCACACTCCTCAATTCACTCATTGATTGCATAAGGATTACTAAAAGGTGCTTTAGTTAAAGTAAATAAAAACAACACAAGAACTTCATTGTTATTTACCTGGAATATCACGACAGCAGCAACAGCTGTTACTATAAGTATAGGAAGTGGTAGACGTATCTCTGTAAGAAATAGATACATTAATAATTTTAGTTTGTTAAATAGAATGTCTAAGCTCACTGTAATATATGTAGTAAGTAGTTCTTTGTTTTAAAGTACTGGTGCTATTAGTATTAAAACAAACTGGTCTTAGTATAACAATTAATATAATAATTATATAATTTATTTTTTTGACAATGGATATGAAAATCCAGGGTGTGGCTACACCAGACTAAATATTATATACAGCGTATTTATTTACATCATTTCATAATTGATCCATTGTATACAAAATCAGATTTACCAAGCCTTCCCTTTCCTCTCGTGGTTCCACATCTGTTAATTTGAAAGGTCTGGCCACACGAGACTATCAGTGATTTAGCTAATAATAAAATTTTCAAACACCTGCTCTTTTAAAGATTGTTATATTACCATTTCGTATAGGCAGCAAACTGCAAATATAAAACTGTTAAAATAATGTATTGGTTAGTACAGTTACAAGGAATGGTGGAAATTGTAATTTAATTGGTTGTGTAGGTTGTTATGGATATACAATTACACATACATGTAATTATAATCAAATAATTGTAATTTAAATTTCCCTATCCTGTCTAATAGATGTACAAAGAAGCAGAATAAATATTTTAATAAAATCATTGTCTGGTTTCCAAACCCTCTTGATGCATGTAATATGAGACAGTAGGCATGATAATTGGTACATATATCTTTTAAGTATTTTAATATAATTATTACTATGGCATTACATTTATGTATCCTGAACAACCAAATAATTGTTAAATCCTTTTAACTACACTAACCAATACATTTGATATTTTAACAATTCTACTTTTGCAGCGTGGCTATTGCTCCACCTATATACCAAATTTAGTTAGTTTCCGTACAAAATGGCTGAGTAATGAGGTTTTAAAGAGTTTGTACTAATCACTTACTGAGACAACAACTCCTTCACATAGTTACTATGATTCATTGACTGTGGCTGTTCTAATATCTATTTAGAGATTAGTAAAGACAATTTATCAGTAAAAGATATTCATAATTGAGTCAGTAAATTTATTCTCAATTATTACTCAGGAACTTACAGCTTGCTTCCAGAATTCTCCACAAAGACAGATTCTTCGAATCTCTTTGATCAGCTTGTAAACATACCATATAATAATGGCAAGAATACATACTAGTTGAGGAGTTATTTTAGCAATAGTTTGTCCATACTATAAAGAAATGAAAGAAAGGAATTACCTATTTAGGCCATGGTAAAGTCTGTTCACATTCATGATGACCTTAAATAAATTATAGTGTAATGACTATATATTTAGTATAGTTTAATGTCATAAGGTTAATACATGATTATACTGTACTCAATAATGAAGTGATGGGTAAACATTTGACATACACAAACGGATATATGAAAATAGTGAAGGTAAAATTGTTGGTCCTTCCAAACTAAAATTATTTTTCTGAGATCAAGGTGAACGTGAATGACCTTTAGATTATACCATAATAGTGTTGTTTCATAACTAAAACCACTTTTAGTAAGGTATTGTGATTTTTAGATTACAAGTCAACTGTAATAACTATAACTAACTAAAATGAAAATTGGTCATTAATGGGCACAGTTAGATAACTAAAACCCTTTTAGTAAGCCTAATATTGTTTTAGTTAGTTAACTATAACTAAAATTGTAAGAAACTAGACATACTATAACTACATGTATAACTAAAAGTGGTCATTATGATAGACTAGTACTATACTAGAGTTTCATACCACAAATGCTTTAGGAAGATCTGATTCAGAAGATAGTAAAGCAGCCATTTGGTAGATAGTAAGAATGAAACTGTGGAGTAGAAGTGAATGTGATTACAACTGTCTGTCTGTGTCTTTATCTGTCTGTCTTTGTCTGTCTGTCAGTCGTGCTGCTTGTCTGTGTCTTTATCTATCTGTCTTTGTCTTTCTGTCTGTCTGTCTGTCTGTCTATATCTGTCTCTCTAATAGTACACTTACTATAGCAAAGAGTATAGACATCCTAATGTATACCCCACAATAGGAATTGGTGCCTCCACACAAGCTAGCATTGGATAAGTGATTAATATCACTATCAATACAGCAATGAAGAGAAGGATTGCTATAGAAATAGATTATGCCTCATAAGTACATATATGTATAAGGCAAATTTTATAAGTTTGAGTTAGCTAACAGTAAAATGTTTGGGGTAATATGAAATGAGTTTCGGAAGTAAAGAGAGAAAAAAAAAAGTTTATTTATTCAATAAATCACTAGTGAGGTACTTTTTAACGCATGTTCTGTATTTATAAACATGAACAAGTACTTCAGTTTGATCAAGAATCTGTGTACTAACACCAGAATTATACTTCTGCAGACCCCAGTATTCAGAGTACACAGAAATGTAGAGACAATAGTGCCATCAAGACCCTTTTCAGCAAAAACTGGAATGATCAAAGATTCCTCTCTCAACCTTTGGTTCAATTTTTATGAATTATTATAAAAATTCAAATGTCTGGGTTTTCTCTGAGACCATCATATCATACATACAAAATTTAAAGTTTGGAAATATTCACCAACATAATAATTACCTGTAGGTATGAATGCAACCCATTTATTAACACCAGTATTAATGCTGAGTGTAGAGATCAGCAATTCCAACCACAAAGATGCTTGAGAAGCACATGCCAGTGCATACACAAGACGATGTCTTGGATCAAGGAAGTTTATTGGGCTAAATGTAAGAATGAATGAATGGATTAATATAGTTATGATGCTAGCTAGATAATACAAAATAATATATACAGTGGACCTCTCTATTCTGGACACCATGGGGACTGAGTAAACTGTCCTGATTAGAGAGGTTGTCCTCATTTCAGGGAAAAATTTATATTATAAAGCACTGTTTGAGACATTTGTAAGTGTCCACACTAATTATAGAGGTGTCCTCAGCTTTGAACAGAGAGGTTATACTGTATTAACAATTATAGTTCAACACACCTACGTGTGGTTTATCAGAGATACAAGGTGATGGCCCGAGGGATACTACCAAATGTATTTCCAAGAAACACATAATTATATACATGTATATATAGGTATATTTATTTCAAGTGCTTCCATCCTAGCAATATTATGATTAATTATCTTTTACAAGTACTGTCCTGTAAGAAATACTCTTCCCAGCACTGTACATCATGAATATGTATTACATTATAAGTTTCAGTGTGTATAGTCTTCTATATTATACAGTTCCATGAATATAAAGAGTACAATATAAGTATTAGTCTTCTATATATAAACAGGCCATGAACATACAAGTATCAGTATTTCTGTAAAATCATTATAAACAGTTCCATGAGTTACCTTATATATGTACCGTAAATTGGGAATATTTTGTCTCTAAAATATTTCGAATTTTTATTTTTCGTATGTATAAATTTTCGTACGTGCGTACGTTATTATTTATGAATACCGTTTATTTCCATATACCCGTTAATTTTCGAATTTTTAAATTTCGTATGCATACTGTTATACGAAAATTTTTATAGTACGAAATTTTCCCGAATTATGGTATATAATTATGAATATAAGTGTAGTATCAGTATTTCTGGAATGGTCTCCCATATTTAATCATTATAAACAGTTCCATGAATACAAGTATTCCTTGAATATATCTTTATAACATTATGCATGTATTTAGAATATGAAAGGGAGTGTGTAGTTTGCTCAGAAGCCATGCACAATGTATAATTCTTCTGGGTTCACCTACTCTACATTTGTCTACTAAGTAATGTGTAGTGCGTTTTTGCCTATTCGTTAATTAACTAAAGACACGCCTTTAAAAAAACACTTTCTCTTTGTAATTCACTTATGACCTTTGTCTGAAATGCACTATTTGTAATGCACTTAAAACATTATATAATTTTGGGATTATATTTGAAGTAAGCTTGCATTTACTGGTCACTTTGTACTTTGAGAAAAAGCAAGTCATTATGAATTATGCATTTCAGACAAAGGAGCATGTCTACTTGAATATATATACATACTTTCTCTGGATCTTAACATTCCAACTTGTTATTAAGTGTTATATATATACATCACAGTACTTACTATACAACAGCTGGTCTTCCACCACAAACATCTTGAGTGAGTTTAGTCCTTTTCTGTGTGAAGCTCAAAACAATCCAGATGATAAACTAAAGAACAATAGCATATATTAGAATAATATAATTGTGTCTTAAACATACAGCAACGAGCAGTAATATAAAGGCAGAGATTTGTACAGCATCCATCACGACGCAACAAAAAATATGCTATATAAAATTTTTATGGCCCGTAGGGCCATCCCTATAATTGCTTTCCACGGGGTTTAATGTATATATATTATATAATATATTATATATTCTTGTGTCACTTGCGCGACTATGCGTTGTATACGTAGTTAAGGAAGTTGCGTCATTCCCGGGGGGCTCGGTCAATTAATGGGAGTGGCGCGTAAAAGAACGCGCGTTTGAGCTAACAGAGCTACAGACCAGCCAGGAAGATTCAGAAAGGATGTAAAACTGCTAATAACTGTTGTATATAGCAGAGAAACAGTATAGATATTATGCAAGAATCTTTAACAAGTAAGTATGATAAGTTGTTGAGTTTCAGACACGAGGAAGTCATCATTTAGAACCTTGAAGGAGTACCTCAGTCAGTTCATCAGACATCTGTGTATTTAGACTGCAATTAGGCTTACACTTACGTCTTCAGGCCCCAGGAGTACACAGAAAGGTAGAGACACTAGTGCCATCAGCAATGCTTAATACATAGTCATCACAAAGCAAATATAGGGATGTTTTTTTCTCTATATACACTTGTTTTAATAATAATTAATAACCTGTTCCAGTAAAGTCACTGAAGTGTCAAGTTACATGAAAAGTGGTTCATAGATACAGTTCATAAGTACAGTATTTTGAGTAATGTATCTACAGTTAGTTTTAGTTAGTTTATGAACAAGTAGTAATAGTATAATTTTGTAAAAATTCAAAACACGAAATAATAATAATAATAACTAGCGAAATAATGGCATTTGGCTGACAATGGTATTATTATATAGATTAAGGAACACAGATAGTTGAATTACATTACAAAATTAATACACAAAATACAAAACTTGTAATATTAGCAAACAATACAACATGAACTATAAATACATACATAAAGTAATATTAACATAACATGTCATTTTGCATAAGATTTTAATCTGATGAGTAGTATGTATGATTAGGGAGGTTGAGTTCCCAGGAGATTTGGATTTGAGAAGTAATTTTTGTTGTTATAGTGAATAGCATAGGAGGAGTCTTGTGTGTTACCAGTAGAATGCCTTTCCTATTAGTCCAGTTACAGAACTAAACCAGCCACCTCCACCATCTACCACACCACTCTTTTCTATAGCCTGTATAACAACAAGTATAATCCATTAATTTGTATTGTAATTTCATTATTGTTGTGATTCTAGATAATATTTCACTGGCCATACTACACTTAGGTTTAGTATGTACTACACCTGGAATGTACTACACTTAGAACGCACTACACTTAAACTGCCAAAGACGGTATTAATCTATAATTATCCTTCCCATTCTTTTGTGTATGTCAAAGTTCAGTCCATTGCTTCATTATTGAGTTACAGTATTAACCTTATGGCATTAAACTATACATAGTATTATATATATATACAAAGTCATCATGAATGTGAATCGACTTTAGTAATGATCTTACTACTACTTATTCAGTACACAACATTGAAGCCATAATGTAAACAATGAAGCCATAATAGTTACACGTACATATCTAACTAGCTATACACGTGTAATTATAATTAGATTATAGCGCATTAAAATGCTGCAATCTGATTGGTCAATTAGAGGTTTCTAAATCCCGTAGTAAACCTACTTTTAATTGATTATCAAACCTGTAAGTACTTTGTAAACCTGTTGCAATGTTGCTATAGGACAATGGACAGAAGCAATACTAACTATAGTCTTGAAATACAAAAGTAAAAGTATCCCTATGGTTGCTTAGCAATGACCATTAATCTATCATTGCTGGCTTTCTCAGGTCTAAAACTCAATTAACAACGTATAACAGTCATCAGTTTTTAAATACTTTATTATACTATACTTTCACTATCTAAAAATGTAACAACTCCTACACATGTTCCTTTATGCACTGCCACTCATTAACTGATTGAGACCCCTGGGAATGACACAACTTTCCTAAGTACATATACAACGAATATAATATTATATAATAATAATAATATCCATTGAAAGCAATCATAGGGATGGCCTTGCAAGGCATAAAAAATAACATGGAAAACGATGAATTCCAGTCATGCAAACAGGCAACACAATATCAAAATAAACTATATTTACAGTCTACACAGTATCAGAGAAATACTCTTCTTCTGTTGTTTTGACTAGTGTACAAGTTATTAACAATTTTTAACTTACTTTATCATCTTCATGTTTAACATCAATCTCATCTTCAGGTAAATATTCAGGTAACTAGGAGAAAGAAGTGTAGTAAATCAGACAACAGACAGACAGACAGAGAGCGAGCTGACAGACAGAGACAGACAGACAAACAGAGACAAATAGACAGATAGGCAGACAGACAGACAGACAGACAGAGACAGCCAATTCACTTTGACAGGATGTTTATTTTCTTTCTCGTCATGTAAGTGACTTGGACCAAATGATAATAACACCTACATGTACATGTAAAGAAGAGGTGGTTTACTATTATAGTGACTTGTACCAAATGATAATAACACCTTACACATTATATGTTATATAAAGTCACCATACAGTACAGTAATTACTCAATAGTTTCCCTATATACAGTAGTTCAACAGTAGTTTTGACAGTAATTGATGTCCTTGTCAATTCAACACCACAGTAGTGAGACAGTAATTACAGTACATGTATAAGATAATCACTGTTACTGTATGGTGACATTTGATTGACATATACTGTACATGCATGTATATACATTGTACATGTACATATAAAGAGGTGGTTTACTATTGTTAGTGACTTAAAAAATAACACCTACACATACATACATGTAAAGAAGAGGTGGTTTACTATTGTTAGTGACTTAAAAAATAACACCTACACATACATACATGTAAAGAAGAGGTGGTTTACTATTGTTAGTGACTTAGATACACATACATATAAAGAGGTGGTTTACTATAGTTAATGACTCAGACCATGATTGCTTTCCCACGGGTTTGATGTATATATATTAATGTTTGTGGCCACTTACATGTATGTGAGTATGCGTTGCATACGTAGTTAAGGAAGTACGTCATTCTGGGGGGCTTGGTCAATTAATGGGCGTGGTACATATAGGAATGCATGCTCAAGCTCTACAGACCAGCAGCTGTGTAGCTTACGTAGAAACTGGAACTAATAGCTAGCTATTCTACCTGAAATATAATCCTAAAGTTCTACAAGGTCCAAAGGTAAATGGATTAGATGATCAAAACTATAATAGGCTGTTGTGTTTCAGACATGATAAAGTTAGCCATGATTACTGAATGATGGACACCACAAAGCGGTCATAGGGATACTTTTTTCTCTATACTGTATATCTTGTTCAAATACCTCTTCTCCCAGCTCATTCTTTACAACTTGCTGTGCAGTTAGTATTATAGTTGAATTTATAGCTCTACAAATAACCTGTGTAAAAAATAAAACATTATCAGTCCAACTGGTAAGCTATCCCTATATGGTGCACCATTAAGAAGCACTTAGAGAAATCAGCAGTAATCTATACTTACAATTATAATCTATACTTACAATTATAATATATACCACACTTTTTATAGTTGCAGAAACAATACAATTAATCTACATCACAGAAAACAAACAACCTTCATGAGCTTATCAAAAACACTGTGTAACAGTGAAATAAAGAAAAAATAAAATCATAGAGGGTACAGTCATTACAGTACTAAGTAAGTTATAACTAACTAATTCTAAAATGGCCAACAACAAGTCTACAAGAACTACTCCTGAATTAAACACCTGTTCTGAATAAATGCATGGAATAAGCACAACATTAATGCAAATTAACACCCACCTTGAATAAATGCCCATTTGGGTGTGGTCATGGGTGTGTCTGGAAACACACGTCTACATTTCACAGTGTGTTATCATGCTTTCTAATTAGTTGCTAAGTGTTAGGTTGTTAACATGAGAAATGATCATAACAGATATTTTATTATAACTAGATGTAACTATAAAACCAGGCATACTATAACTATAACTAAAAGTGGTCATTATTTTCAAACTAAAACAATAACTTACTTCAGGTTTCAAATCACTACGTAATCTAACGGTGCATCTTTGTCTACTACAATCAATTGTGAAACTGATAACTCCTTTTACTGACAATAGCTGATCCTCAAGTGCTGATCTTGTATCCTGTGTGTGTGCGTGTGTGCGCATGTGTGTGTGTGTGTGTGCGTTCAAGATTGGAAGTATAGGAATATAACTAAACTTCCAGATGGACATGGTGGCATATGAAATGAAATAGAAATGAGAATATTGTTTGGGGTATTGGGTACTGAAGGTACATAAACACAAGTTTTCTCTCTATAGCGGATCACATACAGAAGGTGATTTTCCCCCCTCAAAGGCCAGTCCCTCTCTCCTATGATCATTATTATGATGCAATATTAAGTTGTCATTTCCATGTTCTTCTCCCAGACTACATGAAGTCATGGTATCAATTAGTTTATTCATTTCCAGTCTATGCCAATCTATAGTACTACACTATTAATAATTTACTAAATCGACATTACAACCAGAGAATAACAATTGTGATCTCAAACATCATTTACCTGATCTACTAAACCAGAAACATGTAATACAATAGTCCGGGCTTTTCTGTTTGAAGCTCCTAAGAACATATTACCACCTGATGAAGGAAGTCTAGCCTGTGCTAGAGGCCTAAAGTGTAACAATATGTGAATTAAACTTCATTGTCTGTCCTTACAATCAAATGCAGGTCCATTAGTGTTGTTTAGTTATAAACATAACTAAATTACAAGTCTATTGTAAAAAATGGCCAATAACGGGCACTTAGTTAACTAAAACTAAAACCCTTTTCGTAAGCCTAATGTTATTTAACTATAACTAAAATCGCAGTCATACCATAACCATAATGTTATTATTGTCATACTACTAACAAAACACTAATGTACATGTACATGTACCATGATGTACATGTACATGTACTTATGAATTGCATATAAAAGTCACTGTTTTACAAATTATTATGCTAAATTGCCTCAATGGAATTACAAATATTTGAAAGCAAATTGTTACCAATGAAAAATCGTACGCTACTTTTCTCATGTTTATAATTATGTATCAATGTATTATTTGGTTACCATAGTAACCCAAAATAGTGTTGCTACTATTCACCTATATTATCAGTTAGAAGTGTTAGCCGTATCGATATCAATAGCATATGTGCATGTACAATTCATGAAAGTGGTAGCACATGGAAATTGTAAACAATAAAATGGCTTCCGAAGTTGATGAAGCTTTGATAGCGTCAAAGTAAATATTTCTATTTGTAACAAAAATATTCAAGGCAGCTCTAAAAAAATTGAGTAGCTCTATTCTATAATTGTTGTGTATTCCTCAAATTGTGTATATCTACTAGATAGCTTGAACAGTTGTTGGATAGTTGTACACCTCCATGTTAACACACCATCACAACAAAGATATGTGCTAATGACATGATGTAGTTCACATGTTTGCACCTTGCATGGGCTCCTGAAGGAGGGATTAACAGATCATGAACACCATGAGCTAGTTGGATAATTCTACGATTGTAGTCAGTTCTTCTCATGACATTTCTTAAGCTTATTACTAAACCAACTTCATTCTTCATTAGACCACGATTAGAAGGTACCTCCGCCAGATAATGAAGAGCCTATTGTAGATATGACAAGTGATAAGACATGAGATAGTGATATACATGTACACACGCAGGGGTATAGATATATTCAGTGAACTGCTGTACATTTTGAGATGAAAAGTGCGAGATAGCAATATAAATGCACTTAGGTGTATAGAAATATTGAGCCAACTGCCAGAAATTTTGATCTACAACATTCTAGTCCTGCTCCTCATATATTTTGTATACAGTTCGGTTTCAATTTTACCAGACATTCACTAGATTTATCCTAAAATGTCCTGCATGACTCGCTGTTTCCATTCCACTATATAGTATATACACACATCACTCACTTCCAGAGCTGTTGCAACTACTTCTGGATTACTGTTGTCAAGAAACACTACCAAACCAGGTAAACATCCTTGATCCTACATGTATGTAGTAACACACAATGTAATAATTATGATTAACAAGATATATTGAGATTAAAGTATCCCTATAATTGCTTTATGATGACTATGTATCAATCATTGCTGATGGCACTAGTATCTCTACCAAAGTGTACTCAAAACTGGGGCCTGAAGAAGCAAGCGTAACTGCAGTCTAAGTGCACAGAAACTGAGTTACTGGAGTTCTATCTAAAAGATTTTATATGACGACTTCCTCGTGTATGAAACTCAACAACTTACACTTACTTGTTAAAGATTCCTGAGCATTTTTACACCGCTTCTCTTCCTGCTGGTCTGTAGCCCAAGCAAGCGTTCTTTTACGCACCACACCCATTAATTGACCAAGCCCCCCGGAATGATGCAACTTCCTCAACTACATATACAATACATACACACGTAAGTGAGACAAACATCTATATATATATATATAATTATATAAAGTGTTACATTATATATGTATTAGTGTGTATATAATTATACAGTCCATGAATATAAGTGTATATTATAAGTATCAGTATTTCTGGAATGGTCTTCCGTATTAAATCATTATAAACAGCAGTATTTAATGAATATCTTTATAATATTATACATGACAGTCAGAATATGAAAGGGGAGTGTGTAATTTGCTCAGAAGCCATCTGAAATGCACAATTCTAGTAACCTTTCTCTTTGTAATTCACTTATGACCTTTGTCTGAAATGCACTTATCATTGCTTCTTCTGCATGTAGGCCTCTCCATGAACATTTAACCCAGCATGATAAGCACTGAGTTATAAATGATTAAGTATTATATATAATTATAATAGTTTTATTTGTAGCTATTTACAGACACACACAAAAAATAAAACATTACATAATTTTGGGAAGTAAGCTTGCATTTACTAGTTACTTTGTACTTTGAGAAAGAGCATGCAGTAAGTCATTATGAATTATGCATTTCAGACAAAGGAGCATGTCTACTTGAATATATTTATATACATACTTTCTCTGGATCTTAACAACTTGTTATTAAGTGTTATATACATCACAGTACTTACTATACAACAGCTGGTCTTCCACCACAAACATCTTGAGTGAGTTTAGTCCTTTTCTGTGTGAAGCTCAAAACAATCCAGATGATAAACTAAAGAACAATAGCTTTTATAATATATTAGAATAATATAATTGTGTCTTAAACATACAGCAACGAGCAGTAATATCGAGACAGAGATTCCTGCAGCATCCATCACGATGCAACGATAAAATATTTTTGATTTTTATAATAACCTGTTCCAGTGAAGTCACTGAAGTGTCAAGTTACATGAGAAGTGGTTCATAGATACAGTACTGTATCTATGGTTAGTTTTAGTTAGTTTACGAACAAGCAGTCATTAAAAGAATAGTATAATATTGTAGAAAATTAAAACATGAAATAATAATAATAATTATTGAACACGTTACATTACAAAATTAATACACAAAATACAAAACTTGTAATATTAGCAAACAATACATAAAGTAATATTGGGCAAGAATGATAGCTATGAATAAAAGGCATAACTTGTCATGTTTCCCTTACTGATTACACAAATGTATTGGAAATCAAGTTCATTTAATAATTATAATTATATACATGTATGCATTCCTGTACACCAAAAGTCATACTCCTGACATTCACAGTGTTGCAGTTATTAATCACTATTCAAAACATTATTGCAATCCTAAGAAAAGAGTTAGACAAAAAGGTTTGAAAACTTTTTTCGTTCATTTACTTTTATCTAATCATATATATATTAAAGAACTCTTTTGGAGATCTATGTCTGGAGATGATGGAATAAAGACGAAGAGAGATGGAGAGACATCTGAAGATAAAATGGACTTGGGTAACTCCAGTGACCAAGAGGAATATGAAAATAAACTAGATTCTTCAGATCCTAGGAAGGTAATATCATTAATAAGCTTTTAAGAAAAGTGTCCCTTTTTGTGAATAAATATTATTATTCTGTTGATGCATGTAACATGTTTATAGATCTCAACTGGTCGTCATATTCTTGAAGCTCTATCTGCATCTGGTCTCTGTTCTCTTTGTTAATTCCTTTAGCTGATAGAATTATAGCTAAGTCAAGAGGCGTACCATTCTATATGTCGCAATATAGAAGTTAACAGTGTGAGTAGCAAGGTAACTGCTTCTTGCAAGGATGCAAAGTAAGTGAATACTGGGTCTGGTGTGTTCCCAATTTCACTACATCAAAAGGCCCTGTTAAAGGTTGTTATGTGAATGTGTCGTAGTGTTATAGTCAGTTGCTTCTAGTAGTGTTGTTTTAGTATGGCAATAACTAGCGCTTTTGTAGTATATGTATGTCTAGTTTTTCATAATTTTAGTTATAAATAGGCTTACTTCATTATCTAGAAATGCCATTACAGTGAATTTTCTTTATAGTTAGTAGATTATACCATTTTGTATTTTATTCAGTATGAACACAAGAATGTCCCTACTAGTCGTTATGATGTTGTTGATATTGATCCATATGGCTCACTGACACATGTTCTAAATTCAGCTGTTCAAACATGTCATGATGGGGGGTATGTAGTAAAATAGTTGCATTTCACATCATTTTCAGTGAACAATCTCTAAGTGTTTATGTTAAAACAATCTGTGTATTAGTCTTTATTATTTATGTAAAGAATATGTGCACGTCTAGTCATACATTGCAGTAAACTGATTTCGGAATTAGCATTCGATTCAATAATGGATCACAGTTCAACTATACTGTATTCAATTTGGAATCAATATCTGATTCTCAATATTGGCTCACTTCTGATTTGTTTTAATTACTATACTAATAAAGTGAACTTCACTAAGTTCAACACTTAGTGTATCCTTCTTCATAGTATTGTTGCATTTTTGCTGTACACCGAAGTGTAAAGAATGGCACCTCAAGTAGGCGTAGTAAATGATACAGATTAAAACCCTAATGACAAGAGACCCTAGGATCAAGGAAATGCCTTCTTGAAACATTGAAAGTGCCATTCTTTACACTTGAATCATAGTATTATTCAGATTCATTAGTGACTCTTCTTCATTTGTACAGGTCTTTTGTGTGTGACTTGTACGGATACCAGTATTCTTTGTGGTACTGAACCATAGTGAGACTTGTCATGCCAAATATGCTTTTCTCAGTAACATGAATGACCTTTAGTAGTATATAGAGGACCTTGTGATTCCAATATGAACATTATTGCTTGTTTTTTTCTTTGCAAGGTCAGCTATTTTAAATCAAGGATTCAGAGTGTCTTCATCTCATACTCATCCTAATGCCATCAAAACAGATGCTCCACATCACACTATCTGGGATATCATGAGATGCTTGGTCTGTATAACCTGTTTAACCAGTATAACCAGTTTCATTAAATTATTTTTATATATGTACAGGTAAAAACATAATCCTGTTAAGAATATCAAATCAAATTCTCCAGCTGCAAAAATCTTGAAAGAAGAGCCAAGGTCATATCTATTCTTTTATCAGTGAGTATTGTTGTATTTATTTCTGTCGATTCACAGCATCTTTTGTTATCAGAAAAGATGCCAACCCTCTCTCAAAGGTTCTGAAGCTTGCTCGTTTCCCTGAAAATCCAGAAGCTAACTGGGGACCAAAAACAAGAGCTAAGAGAAGGTTAGATTAAGTTGAAAAAAGTATCTCTTATGTTTTGTCTTGTGATCAATGTGATGTACCTCAACAACTGCATGTGTCTTTAGAATTAAAATTTTAATACTTTAAATACTTCCAACACTTGATGATGAGCCATTCTAGGAAAAAATGCTGTATGCAAAATGTGTGACTATGCTAGGAGTAAAGTCAGGAGCCCATATTGACGTTGACCAGAAAGCAAAAATGTCATTATGGGCTCCTGGTATAGTATACTCAGTGTTTCCCCCAGGATAAAATATTAAGGGTGGAGGAGTACACCAGTGGTACGTGATGTACGTCAGCAAGGTTAGAGAACTGTTTTTCAGTATAAAGGGCAAGGGAGTGCCATGGTACCATCCTTTGGGTGAACACTGGTTTAGCTACTAAGTATAGTAAGATGTATTTGTGTCCTTCAGGTTTACTGAAGAGAAAGACAAAGAACAAACCAAGTCAGCAATACATGATAAACCAACCGTCAAAGAAGTGCCTGTCAGTGGAGATGATGATGATGATACGACAATTAATTCAGGAACTGAAAAGACAAGAAATGATAAACAAGACCAAGTTCTGACATCGTTTTGAAAGGTGTCTTTTATCACAATTTGTGGTTTTTTTTAAATTACATTACGAGTGGCTAGTGCATGTCCTAGATCCTGCTGGGGATGAGGGTACAGTTGTATGGCAAGTATTACATTAAAGTCTGTTCACATTATTCACAATGACCTCAAAATTAGAATGTGATGACTTTATGTACTATAGTGTACAGTTTAATGTCGTAAGGTTAATACATGATTATACTGTAGCTCAAAAATGAAGCAATGGATTGAAATTTGACATGCACAAAAAAGGGTGGGAAGAATAATTATATGAAAATTGTGAAGGTAAAACGATTGTTGGTTCTTCAAAACTCGGGTTATGAACACTTTTATGATGTCAAATGTGAATGACCTTCAGGGCTGTTTTAATGAACCACCAGTGGAATTACGTTATCAGGATTACGTAAAAGTATTCCAGGGTTTATCATTATTAAGGTTGGGTGTGGTTTTTTTATTTACAAAACGATCATTCTATTTATAGTAGCAATGGTTACATCAAGAAACTGCTGCATTTAGTGATAAATCAGTGAATATGAATGACCTTTAGTGACAAATTGTTTAATGAAAAAAAGGGGAAGGAAAGTCCTTACAAACTCTAAATCAGAAACTACTGAAGTATGTATCAAACGTAGTTGTGTGTGTACATGTAGTTAATTAATCACATTGGTTGTATAATAGTTCTCCTCGTTGTTGTATAATGGATTTGTATGTCCTATCAAATCTTCATTAAATTTTTCCTTTAATTCTGGCTCGTCATTACATGAATCATTTTTGTTCCTTTGTCCCCTTCTCAAATCTGGATTTTTGATAAGTGTATAAGCCACAAACCAACGATTCTTAGCTTTGAGTGAAACCCTGAAATCTAGAAGCAGATATGGTACGTATATATACCAACTACAATGAAACCCCTCTATTGAGGACACCCTGAAATGAGGACACCCCTGTTTTAAGGACACTTACAGATGTCCCAAACTGTGCTTTATAATATAAATTCACCTCTGAAATGAGGACACCCCTGTAATCAGGACACTTATCTTTGTCCCAATGCTGTCCTCAATAGAGGGGTTCCATTGTACATTAAGGATACATAATAATATGCAATAATACATGTAGCACTAAGTATTAATGCAACAGTGATTGGCCCAATATCATAATCGCCAAAACCTAGTACCCCTTCATAAAACAGTAATTTACGTTATTTACCATTTTAATTTAATGGGTGTGGTTTCCACATAATAGTTCAAGAGGCATTAAAATCATTACTAAACTTAGAAAACATCCCTTTAACAAAATCTGGTGACCACACTGCTCACCAGCCATATTGATCATGTACATATAAAGACAGTCTCACAAATGTATAGCATTAGTATAGTCTCATGTGGCCTGATGTTTGCCCACGAGACTAGCAATAGTATAGTCTCACGTGGCCAGATGTTTGCCCACGCGACTAGCATTAGTATAGTCTCACTGGGCCAGATATTTGCCCATGAGACTAGCATTAGTATTAACATGTCATGATGTGTGGCAAGTTGAGTATATATCACTGTTTAAAGTACATACTTGGTTTTGCTGCAGAATAGAAAGATCCAATTTCTTTTTTCCTTTTCAACTGCTCTGAAAGGAGTTTAATGAAAACGTGTACAATTGGATTATGAAACATTGCCTCTATAATCATGAAACTACGATACATGGAGTGACCTGTGGTGTGAAGAAGAATAGATACACATATCAGCCTTGTTCCAGAATATTAGCTGGTTTCACAAACTAGTAGTGTTGTTTTAGTATGACAATAGCATGACTAGTTTATCCTTACTAAAAGCTTTAGTTAACAACTTTAAACCTACTATTAGTTGCATCCACTAAATTTAGCATGCATTAACTAATTTTAGTGATTATTACATTAGTTGCTAAAATCGCTAAAATTAATACACACGTCAATTAAAAGTAGACTTAAGGTAACTAACAGCCCATCATTGACTAATTTTCATTACAAATATTGCTATACATATGTATCATAATACCTTACTAAAAGGGTCTTAGTTAATTAAAACAAAAAACACTAGTAGCCAGACCCATCCACTGCGAATGGTCTGGTAAAAGCCTATACATCAACTGTCTTCATCATATTACCTGTATCAAATCGTTGAAATGGAGCAATGAAAACAATTCGATCTAGTCGTGGCTTTACTAGCAGAGTCAACAAAATGGCAACAAGTACTCTCATGATACTGGTATATAGTCCAGTAGCAACATTATATAACAGCATGAAATACGTGAAGAAGTTAAATATCCTCCTGTAATGAAGAATAGGAATAATTTTGAAAGTATCAATCATTATTATTATTGTTATTATTATTATTATTATTATTATTATTATTATTATTATGTATGTTTGAGTGAATAGATGGATGCACCTCATTTCAAAGATATATGATATGTTAGTTGATTAAAATTGTGAGATTTATTCAGCTTTAATATTATGATAGTTAATTCTGATAAACAGAATGCGAAGATCTTTTTACAACTAAAGAAGACCTTCGGGTCAAATGATCTGTTCATCATCATGTTGTTAAAGCTCACAGTTTTAATGAGTGTACCTGTTATTTAAAATGATGGTTTTCTCTTTGTTGCTCTCAGACGAGAGGAATACAAACTTACACATTATAATTTGTGCAACTCGAATAAGAATAATCACAACTCCAGACATCCTGGGAAAAAATATAGTCAATACGATGTTTGTCTGTCTATATTCATCTGTCCCTGTCGTTCATCCATGAAACACTTACAATATAAAATACAGAAAGTAGCCAATTATTGATGGTAGAAAAACTGCTCCAATTAACAGCAGACCGACACAGAAAAATACCACTGTATAGAACATCCAACCTAGGTTAAAATGTATTTTATTAAACATTTGGAACAAAAAATGATCACACTAACCTGTAATGACGCTAGCAATCTGGTAACCAGAATATCGTACTGCAGAGGTCTAGATAGATGTAGTGACTTGAGACAGTATAATATTCATTTTATATTCATTGTAATATTGAGTTAACACAAGTATTTATGAAAACCAAGTCTTTCATATTCACATTTCGTCCCAATTGATGAGTTTTCTAAATGAAACCCTGTGTGGTATGACTTACTAATTTCAGTGCTGGCCAGTTAATTACTTGAAGAGTTTTGCACAAATCTGCTTTGCCTCTTCTAATTTCAAGTATCTCTTTTCTGAAAATAATATAACTTGTAGTTACTGGAAATTTGGACATTACTATTACTGGTAACTTGAATGTGCAACTAATATATCAGAGAGTATATGTTACAATTTAATTAATTATCATTCACATTCACCATGATCTTAGAAAACTGTTCATAATTTTAGTTTGGAATGACCAACAATCTTTTTACCAACATCATTTTCATATAATTATCCTTTTTTCTTTACCTCAAATTTCAATCCATTGTTTTATTATTAAGTTACAATATAATCATGTATTAACCTTATGACATTAAACTATACACTATATTACATATAAAGTCATTACAGCCTATTTTTGAGGTCATCATGAATGTGAACAGTTAATGATTGTGATTAGTTTTACCTGACAGTATAGAGTAAATGAACAAACAGTCCAACGGATAGACCAGTTGAAATCAATGGAGCAAGAACTGAAATTGCTACAAGTAAATGATATCTTGTAATTACATATATTTTATGATGCAGTTTGTTTTACACACCTGTAAGACCATCAAGAATATCAGGGATGCTGGAAACGCCTGAAATGTTTTCCCAGCTTGGATTTGCTTTTAAAAACAGTTCTGAGGAGTCTGCCAGCATGTCAAATTTATACGAGAAATATGTGATTACAACGACTGTCAGCTATAATGAAGATAGTGATGGTAATAGAAACTTCACCATGTAAAATAATGCTATTTGTATTGGCAACTGAATTTTTATACTATGATTGTTCATTTACGCTATACAAATGTGGACCCTACACACAGGGATTAGTTTACAAATAATGCCTGCTGTTGATAGTGAAGGTGACATGCAAACAGAGGTAGTGTAAGAGAGAGAGCAGAGACAACTGCTTAACAAAGGCAATGGCTCACAAACAATGCCTGCTGTTGATAGTGGAGGACATGCAAACAGAGGTAGTGTAAGAGAGAGAGCAGAGACAACTGCTTAACAAAGGCAATGGCTCACAAACAATGCCTGCTGTTGATAGTGGAGAACATGCAAACAGAGGTAGTGTAAGAGAGAGAGAGATCAGAGACAACTGCTTAACAAAGGCAATGGCTCACAAATAATGCCTGCTGTTGATAGTGGAGGACATGCAAACAGAGGTAGTGTAAGAGAGAGAGAGCAGAGACAACTGCTTAACAAAGGCAATGGCTCACAAACAATGCCTGCTGTTGATAGTGGAGGACATGCAAACAGAGGTAGTGTAAGAGAGAGACCAGAGACAACTGCTTAACAAAGGCAATGGCTCACAAACAATGCCTGCTGTTGATAGTGGAGAACATGCAAACAGAGGTAGTGTAAGAGAGAGAGAGATCAGAGACAACTGCTTAACAAAGGCAATGGCTCACAAATAATGCCTGCTGTTGATAGTGGAGGACATGCAAACAGAGGTAGCTGTAAAATTTATTACTTGTTCAACTTGAATTGGCTATATATAAACTAATAATATTGAGCTACTGGTAATTAATAACACATTATAGCCTTTATGTGAGCTATGCTGTAATCCTAATGTACATAGTGGATGGCCTCTTAGACTGTTAGCTTTATCAATGCTGTTGTTTACATTCTAATGGTGGATAAAAACTTCATTTTGTTAAAACAACAATCAACTAATTGGCCAAATTACCCAACCAAAAGAGATGGACACACTCCTCACTCAATTCACTCATCGATTTGATAAGGCTTACTAAAAGGGGCTTAATAAAAACAACACAAGTACTTCATTATTATTTACCTGAAATATCACGACAGCAGCAACAGCTGTTACTATAAGTATAGGAAGTGGTAGACGTATCTCTGCAATAAATAGATACACTAATAATTTTAGTTTGTTAAATAGAATGTCTAAGCTCACTGTAATATATGTGGTAAATAGTTCTTTGCTTTGAAGTACTGGTGCTGTTGGTATTAAAACAAACTGGTCTTAGTATAATAATTAATATAATAATTATAATTATTAATATAATTTATTTTTTTTACTATGGATATGAAAATCCCATGTGTGGCCACACCAGACTATATATACAAATATATACAGCGTATTACATAATTTTATAATTGATTCATTGTAGTACAAAATCAGAGTCACCAAGCCTTCCCTTTCCTCTCGTGGTTCCACTTCTGTTAATTTGAAAGGTCTGGCCATGTGAGACTATCAGTGATTTAGCAAATAATAAAATTTTCAAACACCTGCTCTTTTAAAGATTGTTATATTACCATTTCGTATAGGCAGCAAACTGCAAAAATAAAACTGTTAAAATAGTTTTTTGGTTAGTACAGTTACAAGGAATAGCGGTCGTGTCAGTTGTAATTTAATTGGTCATGTAGGTTGTTATGGATATACATACATGTAATTATAATCAAATAATTGTAATTTAAATTTCCTATCCTGTCTAATAGATGTACAAAGAAGCAAAATAAATATTTTAATTAAATCATTGCTTCTTGATGCATGTAATATGAAACAGTAGGCATGATAATTGATTATAGTTTGTACATATATCTTCTAAATATTTTAATATAATTATTACTATGGCATATATTTGTACATATATCTTCTAAATATTTTAATATAATTATTACTATGGCATTAGATGTATGTATCCTGAAATAATTGTTAAATCCTTTGTAACCACACTAACCAAACCCTCTTGATGCATGTAATATGAGACAGTAGGCATGATAATTGGTACATATATCTTTTAAGTATTTCAATATAATTATTACTATGGCATTAGATGTATGTATCCTGAACAACCAAATAATTATTAAATCCTTTTAACTATACTAACCAATACATTTGTTATTTTAACAATTCTATTTTTGCAGCACAGCTGTTGCTCTACCTAGATACCAAATTTAGTTAGTTTCCGTACAAAATGGCTGAGTGAGTTGAGTAATGAGCTTTTAAATAGTTTGTACTAATCACTTACTGAGACAGCAATTCCTTCACATAGTTGCTATGATTCATTGACTGTGGCTGTTCTAATATCTATTAAATAATTATAATAATTATTATTAGTAAAGACAATTTATCAGTAAAAGATATTCATAATTGTGCCCATATGCCCAGTAAATTCATTCTCAATTGCTACTCAGGAACTTACAGCTTGCTTCCAGAATTCTCCACAAAGACAGATTCTTCGAATTTCTTTGATCAGCTTGTAAACATACCATATAATAATGGCAAGAATACATACTAGTTGAGGAGTTATTTGAGCAATAGTTCGTCCATACTATAAAGAAATAATGGTTGAAAGGAATTACTTATTTAGACCATGGTAAAGTCTGTTCCGTGAATGACCTTTAGATTATACCATAATAGTGTTGTTTTATAACTAAAACCACTTTTAGTAAGGTATTGCGATTTTTAGATTACAAGTCAACTGTAATAACTATAACTAACTAAAATGAAAATTGGTCAATAATGGGCACAGTTAGCTAAACTAAAACCGTTTTAGTAAGCCTAATATTATTTTAGTTAGTTAACTATAACTAAAATTGTAAGAAACTAGACATACTATAACTACATGTATAACTAAAAGTGGTCATTATGATAGACTAGTACTATACTAGAGTTTCATACCACAAATGCTTTAGGAAGATCTGATTCAGAAGATAGTAAAGCAGCCATTTGGTAGATAGTAAGAATGAAACTGTGGAGTAGAAGTGAATGTGATTACAACTGTCTGTCTGTGTCTTTATCTGTCTGTCTTTGTCTGTCTGTCAGTCGTGCTGCTTGTCTGTGTCTTTATCTATCTGTCTTTGTCTTTCTGTCTGTCTGTCTGTCTGTCTATATCTGTCTCTCTAATAGTACACTTACTATAGCAAAGAGTATAGACATCCTAATGTATACCCCACAATAGGAATTGGTGCCTCCACACAAGCTAGCATTGGATAAGTGATTAAAATCACTATCAATACGGCAATGAAGAGAAGGATTGCTATAGAAATAGATTATGCCTCATAAGTACATATATGTATAAGGCAAATTTTATAAGTTTGAGTTAGCTAACAGTAAAATGTTTGGGGTAATATGAAATGAGTTTCGGAAGTAAAGAGAGAAAAAAAAAAGTTTATTTATTCAATAAATCACTAGTGAGGTACTTTTTAACGCATGTTCTGTATTTATAAACATGAACAAGTACTTCAGTTTGATCAAGAATCTGTGTACTAACACCAGAATTATACTTCTGCAGACCCCAGTATTCAGAGTACACAGAAATGTAGAGACAATAGTGCCATCAAGACCCTTTTCAGCAAAAACTGGAATGATCAAAGATTCCTCTCTCAACCTTTGGTTCAATTTTTATGAATTATTATAAAAATTCAAATGTCTGGGTTTTCTCTGAGACCATCATATCATACATACAAAATTTAAAGTTTGGAAATATTCACCAACATAATAATTACCTGTAGGTATGAATGCAACCCATTTATTAACACCAGTATTAATGCTGAGTGTAGAGATCAGCAATTCCAACCACAAAGATGCTTGAGAAGCACATGCCAGTGCATACACAAGACGATGTCTTGGATCAAGGAAGTTTATTGGGCTAAATGTAAGAATGAATGAATGGATTAATATAGTTATGATGACAGCTAGATAATACAAAATAATATATACAGTGGACCTCTCTATTCTGGACACCATTGGGACTAAACTGTCTTGCTTAGAGAGGTTGTCCTCATTACAAGGGTAAATTTATATTATAAAGCACTGTTTGAGACATTTGTAAGTGTCCACACTAATTATAGAGGTGTCCTCAGCTTTGAACAGAGAGGTTATACTGTATTAACAATTATAGTTCAACACACCTACGTGTGGTTTATCAGAGATACAAGGTGATGGCCCGAGGGATACTACCAAATGTATTTCCAAGAAACACATAATTATATACATGTATATATAGGTATATTTATTTCAAGTGCTTCCATCCTAGCAATATTATGATTAATTATCTTTTACAAGTACTGTCCTGTAAGAAATACTCTTCCCAGCACTGTACATCATGAATATGTATTACATTATAAGTTTCAGTGTGTATAGTCTTCTATATTATACAGTTCCATGAATATAAAGAGTACAATATAAGTATTAGTCTTCTATATATAAACAGGCCATGAACATACAAGTATCAGTATTTCTGTAAAATCATTATAAACAGTTCCATGAGTTACCTTATATATGTACCGTAAATTGGGAATATTTCGTCTCTAAAATATTTCGAATTTTTATTTTTCGTATGTATAAATTTTCGTACGTGCATACGTTATTATTTATGAATACCGTTTATTTCCATATACCCGTTAATTTTCGAATTGTTAAATTTCGTATGCATACTGTTATACGAAAATGTTTATAGTACGAAATTTTCCCGAATTATGGTATATAATTATGAATATAAGTGTAGTATCAGTATTTCTGGAATGGTCTCCCATATTTAATCATTATAAACAGTTCCATGAATACAAGTATTCCTTGAATATATCTTTATAACATTATGCATGTATTTAGAATATGAAAGGGAGTGTGTAGTTTGCTCAGAAGCCATGCACAATGTATAATTCTTCTGGGTTCACCTACTCTACATTTGTCTACTAAGTAATGTGTAGTGCGTTTTTGCCTATTCGTTAATTAACTAAAGACAGGCCTTTAAAAAAACACTTTCTCTTTGTAATTCACTTATGACCTTTGTCTGAAATGCACTATTTGTAATGCACTTAAAACATTATATAATTTTGGGATTATATTTGAAGTAAGCTTGCATTTACTGGTCACTTTGTACTTTGAGAAAAAGCATGCAGTAAGTCATTATGAATTATGCATTTCAGACAAAGAAGCATGTCTACTTGAATATATATACATACTTTCTCTGGATCTTAACATTCCAACTTGTTATTAAGTGTTATATATATACATCACAGTACTTACTATACAACAGCTGGTCTTCCACCACAAACATCTTGAGTGAGTTTAGTCCTTTTCTGTGTGAAGCTCAAAACAATCCAGATGATAAACTAAAGAACAATAGCATATATTAGAATAATATAATTGTGTCTTAAACATACAGCAACGAGCAGTAATATAAAGGCAGAGATTTGTACAGCATCCATCACGACGCAACAAAAAATATGCTATATAAAATTTTTTTAATAATAATTAATAACCTGTTCCAGTAAAGTCACTGAAGTGTCAAGTTACATGAAAAGTGGTTCATAGATACAGTTCATAAGTACAGTATTTTGAGTAATGTATCTACAGTTAGTTTTAGTTAGTTTATGAACAAGTAGTAATAGTATAATTTTGTAAAAATTCAAAACACGAAATAATAATAATAATAACTAGCGAAATAATGGCATTTGGCTGACAATGGTATTATTATATAGATTAAGGAACACAGATAGTTGAATTACATTACAAAATTAATACACAAAATACAAAACTTGTAATATTAGCAAACAATACAACATGAACTATAAATACATACATAAAGTAATATTAACATAACATGTCATTTTGCATAAGATTTTAATCTGATGAGTAGTATGTATGATTAGGGAGGTTGAGTTCCCAGGAGATTTGGATTTGAGAAGTAATTTTTGTTGTTATAGTGAATAGCATAGGAGGAGTCTTGTGTGTTACCAGTAGAATGCCTTTCCTATTAGTCCAGTTACAGAACTAAACCAGCCACCTCCACCATCTACCACACCACTCTTTTCTATAGCCTGTATAACAACAAGTATAATCCATTAATTTGTATTGTAATTTCATTATTGTTGTGATTCTAGATAATATTTCACTGGCCATACTACACTTAGGTTTAGTATGTACTACACCTGGAATGTACTACACTTAGAACGCACTACACTTAAACTGCCAAAGACGGTATTAATTTTAGTAATTATAATTATCCTTCCCATTCTTTTGTGTATGTCAAAGTTCAGTCCATTGCTTCATTATTGAGTTACAGTATTAACCTTATGGCATTAAACTATACATAGTATTATATATATATACAAAGTCATCATGAATGTGAATCGACTTTAGTAACGATCTTACTACCACTTATTCAGTACACAACATTGAAGCCATAATGTAAACAATGAAGCCATAATAGTTACGTGTACATATCTAACTAGCTATACACGTGTAATTATAATTAGATTATAGCGCATTAAAATGCTGCAATCTGATTGGTCAATTAGAGGTTTCTAAATCCCGTAGTAAACCTACTTTTAATTGATTATTAAACCTGTAAGTACTTTGTAAACCTGTTGCAATGTTGCTATAGGACAATGGACAGAAGCAATACTAACTATAGTCTTGAAATACAAAAGTAAAAGTATCCCTATGGTTGCTTAGCAATGACCATTAATCTATCATTGCTGGCTTTCTCAGGTCTAAAACTCAATTAACAACGTATAACAGTCATCAGTTTTTAAATACTTTATTATACTATACTTTCACTATCTAAAAATGTAACAACTCCTACACATGTTCCTTTATGCACTGCCACTCATTAACTGATTGAGACCCCTGGGAATGACACAACTTTCCTAAGTACATATACAACGAATATAATATTATATAATAATAATAGTATCCATTGAAAGCAATCATAGGGATGGCCTTGCAAGGCATAAAAAATAACATGGAAAACGATGAATTCCAGTCATGCAAACAGGCAACACAATATCAAAATAAACTATATTTACAGTCTACACAGTATCAGAGAAATACTCTTCTTCTGTTGTTTTGACTAGTGTACAAGTTATTAACAA
This sequence comes from Petrosia ficiformis, assembly GCA_947044365.1. Taxonomy (NCBI): domain Eukaryota; kingdom Metazoa; phylum Porifera; class Demospongiae; order Haplosclerida; family Petrosiidae; genus Petrosia; species Petrosia ficiformis. The sequence goes on from OX345643.1 coordinate 5,874,817, forward strand.
TTTTTAACTTACTTTATCATCTTCATGTTTAACATCAATCTCATCTTCAGGTAAATATTCAGGTAACTAGGAGAAAGAAGTGTAGTGAATTAGACAACAGACAGACAGACAGAGAGCGAGCTGACAGACAGAGACAGACAGACAAACAGAGACAAATAGACAGATAGGCAGACAGACAGACAGACAGACAGAGACAGCCAATTCACTTTGACAGGATGTTTATTTTCTTTCTCGTCGTGTAAGTGACTTGGACCAAATGATAATAACACCTACATGTACATGTAAAGAAGAGGTGGTTTACTATTATAGTGACTTGTACCAAATGATAATAACACCTTACACATTATATGTTATATAAAGTCACCATACAGTACAGTAATTACTCAATAGTTTCCCTATATACAGTAGTTCAACAGTAGTTTTGACAGTAATTGATGTCCTTGTCAATTCAACACCACAGTAGTGAGACAGTAATTACAGTACATGTATAAGATAATCACTGTTACTGTATGGTGACATTTGATTGACATATACTGTACATGCATGTATATACATTGTACATGTACATATAAAGAGGTGGTTTACTATTGTTAGTGACTTAAAAAATAACACCTACACATACATACATGTAAAGAAGAGGTGGTTTACTATTGTTAGTGACTTAAAAAAATAACACCTACACATACATACATGTAAAGAAGAGGTGGTTTACTATTGTTAGTGACTTAGATACACATACATATAAAGAGATGGTTTACTATAGTTAATGACTCAGACCATGATTGCTTTCCCACGGGTTTGATGTATATATATTAATGTTTGTGGCCACTTACATGTATGTGAGTATGCGTTGCATACGTAGTTAAGGAAGTACGTCATTCTGGGGGGTTTGGTCAATTAATGGGCGTGGTACATATAGGAATGCGAGCTCAAGCTCTACAGACCAGCAGCTGTGTAGCTTACGTAGAAACTGGAACTAATAGCTAGCTATTCTACCTGAAATATAATCCTAAAGTTCTACAAGGTCCAAAGGTAAATGGATTAGATGATCAAAACTATAATAGGCTGTTGTGTTTCAGACATGATAAAGTTAGCCATGATTACTGAATGATGGACACCACAAGCGGTCATAGGGATACTTTTTATGGCCCGTAGGGCCATCCCTATAATTGCTTTCCACGGGGTTTAATGTATATAATTATATAATTATATATATATATATTCTTGTGTCACTTGCGCGACTATTCGTTGTATACGTAGTTAAGGAAGTTGCGTCATTCCCGGGGGCTCGGTCAATTAATGGGCGTGGCGCGTAAAAGAACGCGCGTTTGAGCTACTGAGTCAGTAGCTCAAACGCGCGTTCTTTTACGCGCCACGCCCATTAATTGACCGAGCCCCCGGGAATGACGCAACTTCCTTAACTACGTATACAACGAATAGTCGCGCAAGTGACACAAGAATATGTACTGACCAGCCAGGAAGATTCAGAAAGGATGTAAAACTGCTAATAACTGTTGTATATAGCAGAAAAACAGTATAGATATTATGCAAGAATCTTTAACAAGTAAGTATGATAAGTTGTTGAGTTTCAGACATGAGGAAGTCATCATTTAGAACCTTGAAGGAGTACCTCAGTCAGTTCATCAGACATCTGTGTATTTAGACTGCAATTAGGCTTACACTTACGTCTTCAGGCCCCAGGAGTACACAGAAAGGTAGAGACACTAGTGCCATCAGCAATGCTTAATACATAGTCATCACAAAGCAAATATAGGGATGTTTTTTTCTCTATATACACTTGTTTCTCTATACTGTATATCTTGTTCAAATACCTCTTCTCCCAGCTCATTCTTTACAACTTGCTGTGCAGTTAGTATTATAGTTGAATTTATAGCTCTACAAATAACCTGTGTAAAAAATAAAACATTATCAGTCCAACTGGTAAGCTATCCCTATATGGTGCACCATATGAGCTTATCAAAAACACTGTGTAACAGTGAAATAAAGAAAAAATAAAATCATAGAGGGTACAGTCATTACAGTACTAAGTAAGTTATAACTAACTAATTCTAAAATGGCCAACAACAAGTCTACAAGAACTACTCCTGAATTAAACACCTGTTCTGAATAAATGCATGGAGTAAGCACAACATTAATGCAAATTAACACCCACCTTGAATAAATGCCCATTTGGGTGTGGTCATGGGTGTGTCTGGAAACACACGTCTACATTTGAAAGTGTGTTATCATGCTTTCTAATTAGTTGCTAAGTGTTAGGTTGTTAACATGAGAAATGATCATAACAGATATTTTATTATAACTAGATGTAACTATAAAACCAGGCATACTATAACTATAACTAAAAGTGGTCATTATTTTCAAACTAAAACAATAACTTACTTCAGGTTTCAAATCACTACGTAATCTAACGGTGCATCTTTGTCTACTACAATCAATTGTGAAACTGATAACTCCTTTTACTGACAATAGCTGATCCTCAAGTGCTGATCTTGTATCCTGTGTGTGTGCGTGTGTGCGCATGTGTGTGTGTGTGTGTGCGTTCAAGATTGGAAGTATAGGAATATAACTAAACTTCCAGATGGACATGGTGGCATATGAAATGAAATAGAAATGAGAATATTGTTTGGGGTATTGGGTACTGAAGGTACATAAACACAAGTTTTCTCTCTATAGCGGATCACATACAGAAGGTGATTTTCCCCCCTCAAAGGCCAGTCCCTCTCTCCTATGATCATTATTATGATGCAATATTAAGTTGTCATTTCCATGTTCTTCTCCCAGACTACATGAAGTCATGGTATCAATTAGTTTATTCATTTCCAGTCTATGCCAATCTATAGTACTACACTATTAATAATTTACTAAATCGACATTACAACCAGAGAATAACAATTGTGATCTCAAACATCATTTACCTGATCTACTAAACCAGAAACATGTAATACAATAGTCCGGGCTTTTCTGTTTGAAGCTCCTAAGAACATATTACCACCTGATGAAGGAAGTCTAGCCTGTGCTAGAGGCCTAAAGTGTAACAATATGTGAATTAAACTTCATTGTCTGTCCTTACAATCAAATGCAGGTCCATTAGTGTTGTTTAGTTATAAACATAACTAAATTACAAGTCTATTGTAAAAAATGGCCAATAACGGGCACTTAGTTAACTAAAACTAAAACCCTTTTCGTAAGCCTAATGTTATTTAACTATAACTAAAATCGCAGTCATACCATAACCATAATGTTATTATTGTCATACTACTAACAAAACACTAATGTACATGTACATGTACCATGATGTACATGTACATGTACTTATGAATTGCATATAAAAGTCACTGTTTTACAAATTATTATGCTAAATTGCCTCAATGGAATTACAAATATTTGAAAGCAAATTGTTACCAATGAAAAATCGTACGCTACTTTTCTCATGTTTATAATTATGTATCAATGTATTATTTGGTTACCATAGTAACCCAAAATAGTGTTGCTACTATTCACCTATATTATCAGTTAGAAGTGTTAGCCGTATCGATATCAATAGCATATGTGCATGTACAATTCATGAAAGTGGTAGCACATGGAAATTGTAAACAATAAAATGGCTTCCGAAGTTGATGAAGCTTTGATAGCGTCAAAGTAAATATTTCTATTTGTAACAAAAATATTCAAGGCAGCTCTAAAAAAATTGAGTAGCTCTATTCTATGATTGTTGTGTATTCCTCAAATTGTGTATATCTACTAGATAGCTTGAACAGTTGTTGGATAGTTGTACACCTCCATGTTAACACACCATCACAACAAAGATATGTGCTAATGACATGATGTAGTTCAATGTTTGCACCTTGCATGGGCTCCTGAAGGAGGGATTAACAGATCATGAACACCATGAGCTAGTTGGATAATTCTACGATTGTAGTCAGTTCTTCTCATGACATTTCTTAAGCTTATTACTAAACCAACTTCATTCTTCATTAGACCACGATTAGAAGGTACCTCCGCCAGATAATGAAGAGCCTATTGTAGATATGACAAGTGATCATAAGGCATGAGATAGCGATATACATGTACACACACACGGATATAGATATATTCAGTGAACTGCTGTACATTTTGAGATGAAAAGTGCGAGATAGCAATATACATGCACTTAGGTGTATAGAAATATTGAGCCAACTGCCAGAAATTTTGATCTACAACATTCTAGTCCTGCTCCTCATATATTTTGTATACAGTTCGGTTTCAATTTTACCAGACATTCACTAGATTTATCCTAAAATGTCCTGCATGACTGGCTGTTTCCATTCCACTATATAGTATATACACACATCACTCACTTCCAGAGCTGTTGCAACTACTTCTGGATTACTGTTGTCAAGAAACACTACCAAACCAGGTAAACATCCTTGATCCTACATGTATGTAGTAACACACAATGTAATAATTATGATTAACAAGATATATTGAGAAAGAAGTATCCCTATAATTGCTTTATGATGACTATGTATCAATCATTGCTGATGGCACTAGTATCTCTACCTTTTTGTGTACTCAAAACTGGGGCCTGAAGAAGCAAGCGTAACTGCAGTCTAAGTGCACAGAAACTGAGTTACTGGAGTTCTTTCTAAAAGATTTTATATGACGACTTCCTCGTGTATGAAACTCAACAACTTACACTTACTTGTTAAAGATTCCTGAGCATTTTTACACCGCTTCTCTTCCTGCTGGTCTGTAGCCCAAGCAAGCGTTCTTTTACGCACCACACCCATTAATTGACCAAGCCCCCCGGAATGATGCAACTTCCTCAACTACATATACAATACATACACACGTAAGTGAGACAAACATCTATATATATATATATAATTATATATAGATTCAACCCCATCAGTGGAAAGCAATTATAGGGATGGCCCTGCAGGCCATAAAAACCAACAAGATTAACAGAAATTGATTTTACAGAAACATCATATCCACATTACACATGTATGTCCATACATGTATGTTTACATGTAGGTCTGAGGGGGTGGTAATGTTGCTTTGCCAACATCTGATATAAATTAATCACTATGATTGGTTTGTGATGTCATCATTAATCATTCCTGACATACTGTATATGCCAATACAAAACCACTATACGTAATTATCTTTAGTTCTACTGTCAGTATAGTACAGTAATTACTGTCTTACTACTGTGGTCACAACTACTGTTGAAATACTGTAATGTGGAAATGAAACTACTGAGTACTTAATGTCAGTATAGTACAGTAATTACTGTCTCGCTACTTAGGTCACAATTACTGTTGAAATACTGTAATGTGGAAATGAAACTACTGAGTACTTAATGTCAGTATAGTACAGTAATTACTGTCTCGCTACTTAGGTCACAATTACTGTTGAAATACTGTAATGTGGAAATGAAACTACTGAGTACTTAATGTACTGTATGATGATTTTTTATTCACAAATATTGTATACTGTACATGATAGTGATGGTGATGATAGTGATGGTAGTGATGGTAGTGATGGTGATGATAGTGATGGTGATGATAGTGATGGGGATGATAGTGATGATAGTGATAGTAATAGTAGTACATGTACATCATTATTCTGAAGAAATCAAATAGAGGAATTAATTTCTTACTCTAACGATAGTCGCTCTATTTTGAGGATCAACAGTCAAATCTCGAAGTTCTCTTACAACTTGTAACACGTCCATTAGGATAGACCAACACTCTATGAAGACTATCAGTCAACACACTACCTGGTATAAAAAGCGGTAAGAGCAATGGTAGTTGAACACTCACAAACACATAGACTAGTAAGCTAATAACTATAATTATGTTATTACTGTACTAATAGAGTGATAATTACGTAATAATTAAGGGTGGGAATCGGCTGAGATTCTGAAATCGATAATGACTAAGTGATTGATCATTGATTAAAATCAGTGGAAGTAATTAGGCCAATTAAGTCAATTAATGTAGGAAACTCCTCCCATTTGATGATCAAAAAGGCTTCCTGTCTCTTCCATATTGTACATTATTTGCTGTCGCATGTTTTAAAAGTATATCTTTTGGAATAATTAGCATAATCGATATCACATACTATCGGAACAAGTTTTGATATCAATTGATTAATCGATTAATTGATTAATCATCTCACCCCTTGTAATAAATAATATATTCCATTTTATGGATTCTCTCTGAGATGGGTCATAATACAAAGAACTGAATAACAACTCCAGCAAATATAGAAAATTTTTTCCATGAATAGAATGAGTACATGCACACGTATATGTAAATCAAGCTCAGCTATAGTGTGCTCCAGTAGCCATGGAGAGATCACAGGTACTGCCGTTTTCCCCATATAACTACAACCCATGACATGCGCAACACCCTAGCATCCCATGTTTGTGTAACATAATCTTCCAAGTTGAGTTATTTGAGAGCTAATTAAGAAATTATCATTCCAGCTTTAATATGGCTACCATGTTTCTAGGAAAACCCATACTAATACAAAATTACATCATAAATCTAAATATATATATATATATATATATATAATATGAAAGATATTATTTCTAGTTTTAACTTACCTAAAGAAGTGAGAAGTCCAGAATTGTTTTCAAGAATATGATCACGTGATAGTCACACAACTATAATTTGGTTGGCTGATTAATTCAAATAGTTCTCAAATTTCATTGGACACAAGGTAAGGGAATATATATAATTTCCAGGGAAAGAAGGAAAGAGCCTAAAGAGGGAAGAACAGAGTAGCAGTTGTCAAGTCTTTAGTTTATAACTTTTTGTAAGTTAATAAAGTTTAGAGTTCAAATAATTGTAATAAACTAACATGTGATGTTTGACAAAATTATATATATATATATATATATATATATATATATATATATATATATTATATATATATATATATATAATTATATATATATATATAAATAGTTATATATTATTATATATATATATATATATATATATATAGCATGCTACCATGGCAACCGTTTGATGTGGTTAGGTCTTATATTTTTGTATATAGACCTGTGAATCTTTAATCTATCAGCATACAATATATTGTATATAGTACACTTACAGTTCTTATATAAAACAATATAAAACCTTGGTTTAGTGTCCTCGGATGTGATATAGCCCTCGCAGGCTCGGGCTATATCACATCCTTGGACACTAAACCTCGGGTCTATATTTTTGTATATAAGACCTGTAAGTGTACTATATATATTACATATATAAATAGTTATATATATATATATATATATATATATATATAAATATTTCATTGTTATAAAAGTTTAATAATATTATAATTGTATATTTTATAAACCTAGTGTAATAAAAGAGTGGAGACAAGTAAAAAAGACTTAACATGTCAGAAACATCGACCTACAAACCAGTAGTAAGGAAATGATAGAGTAATTAATATTATAGTAATTATAACAAATATCCATTATTTTAAGAAAATTCATATTTTCATCAAAGGAATCAGACAGCAAAAGGTCGATGTAATATTGAATCGGTATTATATATTGATAGACATCTGCTTATCAGTAAAATTCCATATAATTACATCATTAAAATGTATAATAAACACATGTACAATTGAGATACATGTACATGTACTGATGTCGAGACACATGTAGTACGTGTACCAATGTTGAGATATATGTACTGTACATGTTCCAATGTTGAGATACATGTAATGTACATGTTCCAATGTTGAGATACATGTACTATACATGTACCAATGTTGAGATACATGTACATGTACTAATGTTGAAATACATACATGTACTAATGTTGAATATTACTTCTATTCATTGTAGACAATGTATGGATCAAATCGAAGTGTTGTACGTATGATAGCAACAAGACTTCCCATCAACACTGGACATCGTCTATTTATACAAGTAATATTCTATTCACTAGACAATATGTAATCTCCTCCACTTAATCTACTAAATGAGTGACTGTATATTACCATACTAGACTTGTATACAGTGAAAACCCTCTATTGAGAACACCCCTGTGTTAAGGACACTTAGAAATATCCTGAACTGTGCTTTATAATATAAAGTCACCCGTGAAATGAGGACACCCCTGTATTAAGGACATTTATATTCATCTCAAGGGTGTCCAAATAGAGGGGTTCCACTATAGATGTCCATAAGTGCTATCAATTGTACTTGTAGTTTAGGCATTAGGGTTTGGGAATGGAGATTAGGGTCTAGAGTCGTGGCTTATGATTAAAATTTAGATTTTGGGATTAAGGTTTAGGATTAGGAATTGAATCAGGGTTTGGGAATGGGGATTAAGATATAGGTTTGGGGTTGTATTATTATTAGTTTATGAATCAGATACATGTTATGGTTTTGAATCTTTTAAAGACACTTGTTAATATTCTTCTTCTCAGCTTCCTCATGTTCCAGGGTCTAATCCTACATCTCCTTTGAATTCTCTACAAGGAATGTTTGGGTACTCAGAAGAAAATACTTTAGCTTCTATACTGAGAGATCCAGGTCTAATGTGGAGTAAAGCCACTCAGAGGTTTCGTTTAGAACCAATTTTTGAGGAAGCAATGGATGAAGGAGTGAAGAAAAATGATGATCTTATAAATGAAATGCAAGATGATGATCTTACAATGGAAAATGAAAGTGAATAATTTAATAAGATAATCTTTTAAGTACGTAAATATTTTGTCAGTAAATTCTGTTGGTGCTTACCTTTAATCGCTCTTCATTTAGCTGGGAAGTCAATGAAATTTGGTATCTAAGAAGCCTAATAATAGCTCTTCCTGTATACCAAATTTCATCAATTTCCTGTACAAAATAACTGAATGATGAGCCAGACCCCAGCTCTTTTATAAGCCAGACCCCAGCTCTTTTATAAGTCAGACCCCAGCTCTTTTTATAAGTCAGACCCCAGCTCTTTTATAAGTCAGACCCCAGCTCTTTTTATAAGCCAGACCCCAGCTCTTTTATAAGCCAGACCCCAGCTCTTTTATAAGCCAGACCCCAGCTCTTTTATAAGCCAGACCCCAGCTCTTTTTATAAGCCAGACCCCAGCTCTTTTTATAAGCCAGACCCCAGCTCTTTTATAAGCCAGACCCCAGCTCTTTTGTAACCCAGACCCCAGCTCTTTTTATAAGCCAGACTCTAAGAGAATTAAGCATTTGATCCAAATTATTTTGTGGGAAAGTGTCCCTTTATGACAAATAGATCACATATATTATATATTATATGTTATATATTACTCAAGATTCAGAGGCTACTTCCAAACGTATATCGTCACTGGAAGCTGAATTAGCAAGACTTAAATCTCAGATAGCTAATTATGCACTAAATGAAATGCAAACCTCTGAAGGTATGTATGCATTGTTTAAAAGATAATATATTTTGAATACAATACTCTATTATTCTTAGCACCTCCTCCTGCCCCACCTCCTCCTCCTCCTCCTCCTCTCCCATCAGTCACAAACAGTTCAACACAGGTAGGTTCGTTATAATTCTAAATGTGTCTTCTCTGTTACAAGTAGGTTTGGATAATTCAATAATATCACTATATTATGTATCACTGCCCAGAATGGTATTGCTGTTTTAATACACTGTTTCCCCCAAAGCGTGGTACCATGGCACTCCCCCACCTTTCATTTTAACTTTATGCTGGAAAACCCTGTTTAACAACACTGGTGGAACATTTTTGAGCAAGCGTTATGCACCACTGATCCACTCCTCCACCCTTAATATTTATCCTAGGGGAAACGCTCTAACATGCCTATATCACATTAGTTTATGTAAAACACTGGTGACCCTGTCTGTTAGAAAAGTTTTTAATTTTCGTTTCTGTCCTCTGTGCTTTTTTCAAGTTACTACTACTAATGATGTACCGGTAATTGCCTGAATTGATGGAGTAAATGTATTAGGTAAATATTGAAATCACCCATCCTAATCACAAGTACAAGAGTGGGGTCCATTTTAGTTAACTTATTCATTAAACACTGTTCTATTTACTTATACAGCCCTCAACATCAGACCGACTTCATCCTATGTCTTCTACTGATGTGAACACTACACCACAGGAAACGCATACAGACACTCCAATGTCATCTGTATTGAAAGACATTGGTAGTGTTAAATTAAGAACAGTAGATGTAAAAAGGTAAGAGAGCTCAAATGTTTTCTTTGCACTTTGTGATATTGGTATTATAGAGTACAGTTGTAATCTCAATGTAGGGATGGCCAAGAGAAAATGGCCACCCATACATTTCAATTACAAGTAATGCAACACTTTTTCTGTACCTAGTGAAGTCCTTATAGTTATGATGGCTACTTGTTAGTTGCTAAAGTACCATCCTGACTTTGTTTGCATAATTTTTCTATAATTTGTCTATTCTGGTTTTCTAAGAAGAACAAGATAATATCTACTGACATTTGTACATAGTTGTAGCCTAAAACTAAAACTGGTTTACTGCAGTTTATCAAAAGCTAGAGTGTAGGGTTCAGAGAGGAATCTCTGATCTTTCCAGTCAATCCTGAAAAGGGTTCTGATGGCACTAGATTCTTTGCCATTTTGTGTACTAGGGCTCTGTTGATGAACTGAAGTACTCCTTTAAAACTTTGCACTAGTTTGCAACTAAATGTTCTTTCATTTTTTGATTTCTTTTTTGTTGTTTTGTTGTTGTTGCTGCTGTCTGGTACTTTGTGAATTCCATTCTTTAGATCTCCTGGAGGTACTCCATTGCGAACAAAAACACATACACAAGATCCTTCAACTGATGATCCAGCTGCAATAATAGCACATGCATTAAGAAAGAAATTCTCACATAGAATATTTCAGGATTCACCAGGTTAGAAAATGTGGTTTAGTTCACGTCATAATCATAGTCTCAACAACTTATATGTCAATATTAAATATGTTTTGCTAATTCCACTTCACATAAAAAAATAAACGCTAAATTCTAATTAATAAGACTGAAAGAGGAAAGTGAAAAATGCTGGGTAATTTACTGGGAATTGAACCCAGGGCCAATGACTTCAGCCACTAGTGCTCTCACCACTGAGCTATGACAACCAGACAACCATCACCACTTTCACAATCCTTTATATATACTATACGAGCTGAATGCTTCAGTCGTACACCAGCCAGGCACTACTGTTTTTAGTGAATCCGGACCTCTTCCAATGCTAATGCTTATCTACGAAGCTTAATTTGGTATCTACGAAGCTTAATAATAGCTCTTTCTGGATACCAAATGTCATTGATGTCCTGCACAAAATGGTAGAATGACGAGTATTGAAAATAAGTGTTTGATTAAATTATTTTGTGGGAAGTATCCTTTTTTAGGGAAACTAGGTCACATATAATTAGTTACATTCTTTTGGGATATACATGTTTTATTAAGTGTCTAGAATATGTCTTGATTTTTTATAGATAAAGAAAATCTCGATTCTTCTTATAATGAATTTGACAGTCCTGGTCCATCAAAAGTACTGGTGAGTTATATACAAGTCTTGAAAATGAGCTTTTATTTAACTATTATCTTTTATTAGTTTGATTCACCAACAAAAATAAATCAGTGATAATTTATTTTAAAAATTATTTGCTATGAAACTACAAGATATTAAAAGGATAAACTTCTATGATGACAAATGACGATCAATTCAATGTCCTCATTATATCCATATTGTCTGTTTAAAATTATAATTTATTAATAAAATAATGTATTTAATAACTGTGTAATGTATGATACATATGTACTTGTAGTTTTGTATGCAAACCAGTTGTTTAGAAGGTAGGGGTACAAGACTGACAATGTGACCAGTTGTATAGAAGGTATGGGTATGAGACTGACAATGTGACCAGTTGTATAGAAGGTATGGGTATGAGACTGATGATATGTAAAGCACAATTTATTTTTGATTATTAAATTTACTGATGGCATCTTTTACACTGGTAGATTGACTGGTCGGCTTTGGAGGTAAGTCTGGTATTGTAATTGGTATTTTGGTACTGTAAGTGTCTTTTCTATCTTGAACGGGAAAAAGTGGTTTTGGTTTGGGAGGTTTTCGCGCTGGAGTAACAGATGGTGAATGCTGTGTAGAAGGGATTTGAAAACTCGATGGAACGGTTGTCTTAGGGGAAGGTGGAGTGAAAGAACTGGATGATATATAAACTTCATCACTCTCTACCTGTTCAATTCTTTGTTGGTTTTTAAATTTATTTTTCAAAGGTAGAGGAGGAGTGGAGGGACTTAAAGGCTTTGGAGGTAGAGGTGGAAGTTCTTCCCTTTTCATTTGAAATTTTTCTTGTCTGATGTATGGAATAGAATTGTCATATTCATCACTGTCTGAGTCCTCATTTTGAGGGGACTTTAGTTGAGAAACCAGCTTTGCTTGTTCACGTATTTTCTGCAACTTAGTTTTCAGTTCTTTTGTAGGTGTCTGCATGGATTCAGGATGAGAAAACTTTGTTGATGTTTTATTATGGTCTTGTTTCATTGCGTCATCATATACATCATGATCTTTTCTTTTATACAATGAATGTAGTTCTTCACCTATATATCCATCTGAATTATGAGATCCATAAGTATGTCGTTGCTCAGTTTTTGGTATTGGCATTGGTTTCCTTGGTGGTATTGGTAATGGTCTAAGTTGCGTATTTTGTGTGGTGCTAGTGATTTGATCAAGACCAGATTCCAAACTGCAGGAATTAGCAAATGGTGAGAGGTAGCTTAACTGTTTCTTCAACTGTGGGAGAATAAAGATTGGTCGTTATACATACTTCGTGACTGAAATAATTATTATTACAAGATTTGAACCTTTTTTGCAGGTGCTTGTCTCTCGGCTCTCATCCTACCCACATACTTTCCATGCTCACTCATGAAGTCTTGCAGCTCCTCATAATCATGTATCTAATTATAGTATTAGTTTTAATAATCACATTAACTCATTTATGATTTACCAGTTCAGGGTCTATTAGTTCTTCGATTTCAGGATCTTTTAAGGTTTCTCTCTCATCTGATGAAGGCGAAAATGTCTGTACAATTATAATATAAAATCAATTGGCCGTACTTTAAGACTGGCTTCACATAATAACGCAAAGCAGCATCCATTGCATTGTGATAAAATTATTAAAATTGATTGGTCAAAACTAGTGTTGTACCTATACTAGGTTTTGCCTATATTTCAGATACAGATATTATAGGCAACTGCCTATACCTACATATACATGTGTGCACTCATTTTTCTAGTATATGTTCATGTGTATCACTAATTTTTAGCACTGCTATATTTAGTTCAAAACTTGGTCTGTAAAGTATCTGTATCTGCCCCTATACTATTTACCTATACCTATATTTACCTATACCAGTATAGGTACAACACAAGTATCTGTATCTGCCCCTATACTATTTGCCTATACCTATATTTACCTATACCAGTATAGGTACAACACAAGTCAAAACGCAATGCAGCTGGCTCAAAGATAGAATCAGATTCTAACCTCACGTTACATTGCGTTTGATGAGAATGAAGGAAGTGTATCGTGTTCACAATGCATTGATACAACACACAGAAACATAAGGCTTTGTATCATATGTGAACAAGCCTTAAGGCATACCTCTACATGTGTGAGACGTTCCAGTATATGTTTAGGGAATTGTGTGTATTTGTCTCTAACTATCCCTTTACACATGTCATCACTCTCTTCACGAGTTACAAACACAATTTCATCAACCTATAAGAGAAATTACAATTATAACACTATGAATTATGAAACAATAATATATGAAAAGTGTATCCATACAATTGCTTTGTGTAGTCTGGGGCAGTAACACCAGCCAGGATATGCTAACTAATAACCATTAATCCAATATCTAACTACCTATTATTATATCTATACATAAAAATGTCTTTTTCCAATGCTACAACAGCTATTAGTTGAAGCTGGCTGAACCTGTACTTTCTTCCTATAGGTCTGTATACGTAGCTCGAGCATGTGTTTCACATCAAAAACAATCATAACACTGATGCCCCTGTGGGTCATACAATAATCACTTGTTATACCTCAAGGCGGACCAATCCAAACAATCTGTCTATCCCTTCATATGATTTTATGACTCTTGCAGTATACAGAGCTGTTACTTTCAGTTGCTTTATAAGGTTATCAGGAAGGGCTATGGCAGTTGCATTTGATCCTTGATCATCTTGTTCTTCTGTGATCTTATAAAACATACAGTAATAATACTTTCAAAATGTATAATCATATTTATATACCTCTACATCACCATCAGAGAACACTTTTGCTCTTTTCTTGAGTGCATGCTCTATAAAACAGAAGAGTATATTTTCATTAGTCATGTGTTTGTCAAGTTGTGGTATATACTTACTCAATTTATCAAACTTCTTGGAAACAATGGCAAATTTCTGGTATAATAATAAATAAACAATAAATTAGTTGTGAAAACTGTGTTCTACTTACATTCCTGTGTTCTTTGTTAATTTCATTATCTGCAGACACAATGGGTAATAGTATTTTAAATATATACAATTAATAGTTTACCATTTAGTTTTGTCATCTATATGAAAACAAGAAAGACATTCTCACATAATGAAATAGTAATTAGTATGTATGATCAAGACTTACTTTTCCATTTATTTCAGAATCATCTCCAAATGAACCTAATAAAATAATAATAAACATTTTCAATAAAAATGAAAGATGTAGGGACGTCAAAACCCAAAAAGCATGCGAACAAGGTTGGGTTGCTAACATAGGACCCAAAATTAAACAAACCACTTCCATATAACCCTACATAAGTACAACATATAAACCTACATAATTACAGCTCTTTGTATTTTGCTTTATAGCGTGTAAGTACTTATGTAGGGTTATATAGAAGTGGTTTGTTTAATTTTGGGTCCTATGTTAGCATCCCAATCTTGTTTGCATACTCTCTGATAATAATACTTAGCTCACAATTAAAGCAAATTTGTTTGAAAATATTTGCAAGTTGTATTCCATAGTTTACATTCCTACATGTATCTAGTTACATGGGGTGGCAAAAATAACTAAAGTCTGTTCACATTCACGATGTCCTTGATGTGATGATGATATAGTGTATAGTTTAATGTCATAAGGTTAATACATGATTATACTGTAACTCAATAATGAAGCAATGGATTGAAATGTGACATACACAAAAAAGAACGGGAAGGATAATTATATGAAAATAGTGCATGTAAAAAGATCGTTGGTCACTCCAAACTAAAGTTATGAACATTTTTCTGAGGACAAGGTGAATGTGAATGACCTTTAATATTAAGTGGTTGGTTTCCCATATACATTGTGTACGTTAATATTGAAACTTACTTCTGCTACTTGCAATAATAGTTTCCTATGGAAGACAAAACAATATTAATTATGACTAATAATTATAATCAATCACTCACAAGTTTTGGTTGAATTCGTTGGACCATCCATTGCATGTTGAAATTGTATGCTAAATCCAACGGATTATTACCATCGTATCCGACCTGTTGCACAGACTCTTCAAAACCATTATTTATTTTAGGTTTTGATAGCCAATCACAAGTTCCCACCAGCTGATGACGCAGCCCAAAATGCAACAACGATTCATTCCCATCATAGTATTTACCTGAAATTACGTAGATGCAACGATTAACAAAGTCAGGTAATAATTTTATTCATGCACAGGACATCAAATGAACTAACCACACATAAATTTCGGCAAGTGAATAAGTGGTTGGTTAACACTCTGTAGTAAATGAGAAATAACTCGATCAGTTATATCCCTGTTGACTTGAGCTTCTTGCTGTTCTGTTTGTATTTGATATGCAAGTACTGCAGCTAGTGTTGCACTATTGTTATGTCCAATTTCGGAGTCATCCGTGTCGCCATTGTCTGGTGTTAAACAGTTCAATATAGCTTCTTGTGGAGTTAGCACACGTAAATAGAACTTTGGGAAATTGTGGTCTTCTCGGTGTGCAAACTTTGGCACAACAGTATAGATTCCACCCTCTTTGAAAACTTCAAACAAAATGTTTTATTATTAAGAGAATAATGCAGAATTCGTAAATTATATTACCTGGAAACAGTGCTCTTACAGCCTTAGGTCCTATTTGTGTTCCAGGAACTCTGTCTATTCTCTGTCCTATTGGATCAAGAATGGTAAAAGTTACCAATAAAGATTGAGGGACATCATGGGTATACTCCACTATGAAATCCTGGCTCTTCTGCATATGGAAGTTTGTAGTATTATAGGTATAGCTATAAATTATTACTCACTCCAATAAATGCATAATATGGAATTAATCTTGGTAAATTCTCTGAACTGCTTGCAGAATCACTCATTGTGTTTATTGGTGCCTACACCCTTCGTGAACGATATTTCATTGTAATATAAGTACATCACGTGACTAGTCTCCATGGTAATAAATTCGATAAGATATCATGCCTAAAGGCAAAGGTAAAGGCAAGAAAAAGAAAGAAGGAAAAGGTGGTAAGAATAAAAAAGAGGAAGGAACAGATAATGAAGAGAAAGGCCAAGAGAAGAAAGATTTTGGACCACCTCCACCAAATGACAAAGAACAGGCACTGAGAGAAGAGTAAGTTGAACTACAGCCTGGACTAGACAAATTGAAAATTCTATCTATCCATCTATCTATTTCATGCCAAAGCAAAATATTGCCACTATAATATATATTGTTTTATAATTTATATAGATTGAATGAACTTGATAATGAATTAGATACACTGAAGAAACAAGTTGATCAATTGTATCCGAGAATGTCAATGACTTATTCCACTGAAGATTAGTGGGTGCAGTCTTATGTTCTTAATCATTAGGATATATCTGTTAGGCTGTATGTTAGATCACCATCCTTCACACACAGTGTTTTGAACACACTAATTATGTGGTTGTAATAATGCTAATCCAATTTATTTGCTACGACTTAGTTTGATAAATATTTCTCCTTGACTAAAAAATATAGGAAACTAGAAAATGAATGGTTACAAGAGGAATCTGAGAAAACAAAACTTGAAAATGTGAGTTAATAATTGTTATCTATATATAATTGTCCTTGTAAATGCACGTCATGGTCAAAGGTCAAGCTACACGGAATAAACCATGGCAACAAGGTGAAACTGTGCTCATAATTCTGCAAATGGAGCCAAGTTAAAGAACTAAAATGATAAGAATAAGAATAGATGCGAGCCTTCAATTTTCGGAGTAAGAATATGAGAAAAGAGGAGGAGAAGAGTGAGAGAGCTTTGAGTAAATCACTACTATCATAGAAACCCATTGGATTCTGTCATGCAACTACAAACTTGAATAAAGAGGCTAGCACAATAGGAAATATGTTAGTCTGGCATAGCTTGCAGAATTTATGCGGGTGTTCGTTAGTCTATATATAATTGTCCTTGTAACGTACGTCACAGTCAAAGGTCAAGCTACATGGAATAAACCATGGTGACAAGGTGAAACTGTGCCCATATTTTTGCAAATGGAGAAGTCAAGAAAGGAAGAGAAGTGTTAGATAACTAAGATGATAAGAATAAGAATGGACGCATGCTGTCAATTTTCAGAGTAAGAAGATGAAAATAAAGGAAGAGAAGAGTTAGAGAACTTTGAATACATCACTACTATCATCAATGTTAGTAACCCACTGGATTCAGTCATGCAACTGCAAACTTTAATAACGAATAGAGAGGCTAGCGTAATAGCAAATATATACTAGTCTGGCGTAGCTTGCAGAACTGCGAGTGTTCGCTAGTAATTATAATTATACTCCTTTATAATTATACAATTGTAATCATTCCAGCAAGATTATCAGACGTATATATCTCGTCGAGCCCAAAAAAGACAATCTTTAATTGTATCACTTAGTGATCAGAACAGAGTAGAACTTCAAGAAATTGAACAGCAAAAGGAAGATTTACTGAAAGATTTTGAAGAAAAAAAATCAGGTAGGTTCACTCTCATGCGTAATTTTTATTATTATTAAATATTTGATTTATTTATCTCAGAATTAAATGCTACTTTACTTGAAAAGCAAAATGAGCTTGCAAGAGTGAACCAAGAACTACAAGCATTAGAACCATTTCGAGTAAGAACACATTGGACCCAGTATTCCTATAATGGAACACTAGCACATTGGACCCAGTTATATGTACTAATCTATATGTACTATCAATATTACAAAATGCTAGCACATTGGACCCAGTTATATGTACTAATATATATGTACTATCCTTATTACAAAATGCTAGCACATTGGACCCAGTTATATGTACTAATCTATATGTACTATCCTTATTACAAAATGCTAGCACATTGGACCCAGTTATATGTACTAATATATATGTACTATCCTTATTACAAAATGCTAGCACATTGGACCCAGTTATATGTACTAATCTATATGTACTATCCTTATTACATAATGCTAGCACATTGGACCCAGTTATATGTACTAATATATATGTACTATCCTTATTACAAAATGCTAGCACATTGGACCCAGTTATATGTACTAATCTATATGTACTATCCTTATTACATAATGCTAGCACATTGGACCCAGTTATATGTACTAATATATATGTACTATCCTTATTACATAATGCTAGCACATTGGACCCAGCTCTGTATAATCTATATGTACTATTCCATTATGGACCATTAACACTTCGGACCCAGTTCCATAGATGAATGTTTGTCAAAAAAAAAGCAAGCTTCTAACATGAAATATCATGTATAAATCATTCATGTAATGAAGTATGTACCATTCATGAACTACTCAATTTATTTAACAGGCTCTTCAAAGACAGCAAGAGAATGAGATATCTCAACTAGAGAAAGAAGTTGATGAGAAGAGGTTCCAACATGAAAATCGAATAAGAGTATTGAAGACTCAGTTTCTTCAAGAACAAAGACAGTTTGAACATGAAGCAGAACTTAGAGTACATGCAATGGCAGAGAAAGCTGACAAGGTATAAAAAATAGTGTTAGACAATAATGACCACTTTTAGTTAATGCTGCTTTTCATAATTTTAGTTATATATAGTTTAACTAAATAATATTACTAAATGGTTTTAGTTTTAGTTAACTACACAACATGTAACTAAAAGTGCCCATTAGTTATAGTTATTACAGTAGATCTGTAATTTAATTAACTAACGCCTCACTAAAGTTATAGTTTAGTTAACTAATGCGTTATAGTTTAGTTAAATAATGCCTCACTATAGTTATAGCTATAGTTAACACAAATAGAGAGACAGGTAACTAATGTGTAGTTTAATTATTATCATACAGAGAGCATCACAATGTCTGACAGAACAAACACGAAGAATAAGTGCAGAGAACAGACAACTACGAATACATTTACAAGAATTGATTGAGAATACAAATGGATTACAGGTATGGTAGTTAATCACATCCTCAAAATTAGGCTGTGATGAACTATAATGTATAATTTAATGTTGTAAGGTTAATACATGAATATACTGTAACTTGGTAATGAAGCAATAGATTGAAGGGAAGAATAAGTTTTACAATGTGCAGGGAATTCAGTACTTTTGTTATTCAATTTGCAACTTCACAGGCAGTGCCGCCCTCTATGGGAATGCTTGACAGCCATTTATACAGCAAGCCAACAACATTTCTTATTCAAGAAGATTAGTAAGTGTGCTTCTTTTATAACTAATGTTGTTAGCTTCCTGTACAAACTAGCAGAATAGTGAGAGGAGAGCATTGCCTCATGGATTGAATAGTTATAGTAACGATTATTTCAGAGCCAGGTCACCAATGGTACAGGAATATACATTGTTTAAGCTATAGTTAAATGTTTGTGAGATTAATGTGAATGATATAATAACATATAGTACTTTTACTAAAACTTCACTACAGAATCCAAAAAGTGTCAACCACAAGACTAACCAATGCAGTCATTAGAAGTCAAAATACTATCAAACTTGCCACTGCACACAATTGTCTTGGTGGACACTTTTTGTACAAGTTTTAGTACAAGTACTGCAATTATAATTACTATTATTTAAAGTTTTTTTGTTAACTTTTAGTTTCAAAAGAAACAGCTTGAGAAACAATATCAGAAACTTTTACAAGAACATCAATTTAATCTCGAACTACGAAAACTGAAAGGTTTACCCATGTCAGGCTCATTTGACTCAAACTCAGACCTAAATCTTACTACTACTCATGTCAGTACATTACCACAAATAACACGAAAATGACTGAAATCTACCTTTATATCAGTAGAATATGTACAGTATATTATAAAATTATTATTATAACTACAAAATGAAGATATCTCTAGCCAGATGCTATATGGAAGTGGTTTGTTAAGGTACCATCCCAAAACTTGTTTAAATACATTTGATATCCCTAGTAGTGTTGTATTAGTTAACTATAGTCCTAACTAAAATTCCTATTAATACGTTTGGGTTTGTGACTATAGTAGGGGTACTAGTGGCCTGATGGTTAAAGTGCTGGCCTGCAATTGAAAGATTGCATGTTTAAGTCCCACTAGATACAGGCTTTTTTTGCCTGTGAGTATACTTAGCTCTACCCTCAAAAATGAGGAGGTGTTCATTACCATCCTGGGGAGCTGGTTAATCTTTGCTATTCTAGCTTCCTCGTTAAACCACATTTGGATAAATCACTTGTAGGAAAAAAAATGACAGTAATGACCATTTTTAGTAATACATGTAGTTATAGTATGCTTAATTTCTTATACTTTCAGTTTAGTACTAGCTAAAATATATTAGAATTACGTTAACACCAGACTTTTTAACATTTCTACTGTAACTATAACTAAAATTACAAAGTTAAATCCCTTTTTGTAAGCATAAAATTATTTTCGTTAATTATTTTGAGAAACCAGGGATAGTATAGCCACAATTAAAAATAGTCATTATTTTGAGAAACCAGGGATAATATAGCCACAATTAAAAGTAGTCATTATTTTGAGAAACCAGGCATAATATAACCACCATTATTTTGAGAAACCAGGATTACTATAACCACAATTAAATAAATAGTCATTATTTAGGCATAATATAACCACAACTAAAAGTGGTAATTATTTTGAGAACCCATACTATAACCACAATTAAATAGTCATTATTTAGGCATAATATAACCACAACTAAAAGTGGTAATTATTTTGAGAACCCATACTATAACCACAATTAAAAGTGGTCATTATTATTTTGCATACTATAAGTGGCACTATAGCCACAATTAAAAGTGGTCATTATTTTGAGAAACCATACAACAACAACAATTAAAAGTCATTGAGTGATAATTAATGTTGTTCAACATAATGGAGTGCAATGCAAATAATAAATGAATACAACTTATTAAACCTTATGAGATCAGATGAATAAAATATAAAGATTAAAACCACCTTTTCAATGACATAATTGGTATATTTTAGATTCATTTGACAAATGATTGTTTATGAATCTAACTCTCACTTGTGACTGGAATGATCCTCCACCAATTAGAACTAATGTATGGGCCATAGATAACATCTCTTGCTCAACAGCAGCTACAAATCCAGAATCTACAGTACCATGAAATTTATAAGGATTATAGTTGGTTGCTCTGAAATTGTATTTTTTAAATGCGGCAGCCATTAAATGTTTCCCAAGACAAGTTTGTTTTTGACATGAACGACTTCCAAATATTCCAATATCAGTGATGAAGACAGTAGTCATATTCCTTTGTTTTGAGAGTATGTTATCACGTAATTTCAACATCTCCTTAATACAGTTATCAAAATAATTAGGAATTATCACATTTTTGATTCCTAGCTTCTCACTTCTTATATGAAATGCTAAAATGTCTTTACCTTTACCTATGGTGTCAAAGAAAGCGGCTGCATTCTTTTTAATACTCTGGCTATAAGGTAACACATTTTTTGCCGGAATGGGCAATTTGAAACTTGCTATTTCGGGAGAGTATAATCGAAAATTGGCTGTATCACTGACTCCTCTCCAGTCACTGAAAACAAGAGTGAATTCTTCTTGCTTGAGGAGACCACAAAGTTTTGCTACATCTTTACGGTTTGTGGGCTGAAGAGCATCGATACAACAGTATTTGATGATGGAGAATGAGTTTTTGTTGACACTCAATCTTGATACTTTATTCAAAAAGAGATTTCCAATTTTTTTAATATACGTAAAATTACCACAATCAATAATATTTTCTTCCTTATTAAAAAGAGAAACAATATCTGTTCTGGAGAACTTCCAGGAATTAAATCCATTATCACTTTCGCCATAAAATAAATGAACCAATATAATATCTCTACTCCCCTTGAGTAGAAATTCATTAAAACTGACCAGTGGTGGAATCTTACTTTTACACAATAAATTATTGAAACCATCGATGTCAAACAGCAATGAGAAGGGATGTTGTCCCCTCATATTTAAACCATAGAAATAAGAGTTTCTTGTAAAAGGTTCAACAATGCGTGTATTCCACTCACTTGTAAACCACGCTAAACTGACCAAACTGGTCATTGCCATTGTCAGCTGTTCCCAATGTATCCATTCTATTGCATAATTATACTGGCCATTTGAAGAAATATTATCACATGGGTATAGAACTTCAGTCGGCAATGTTACTTGTTTGTATTCACTAAAATTTGCTATCATAGACTCATTAGTGGTGATATTATTACTGTTATTTAGGTGTAACTTTAGAATTGTATTGTGCCATCCGTGACTTACAAATTGAGTGTCTTTGTGTACAAATTGGGTGTCTTTGTGCCTCCAAAAGATCAACACACACAATCCAAGTAAAGAAAATGATATCAGGAACAAAAACAGCTGCTTTACTCCAATATACATATATACATGAGTGTAACATACACTACTGTACACACCTACTTCGCAAAACGTAAACGAAGGGGGGGGGGGGGGGGGCAGGGGGCAGGTCTAAACAATACCACATCTGTGTATATATAAATGGAGTTGTGTAATGGCATGTAGCAGTCTGAGTCACTACTCACTAGTAACAAAATCACAACTCCACTATTTATCGTAACTGCAACCCTTTACAGTGATACTGCCAAGAATGTAGTAGTCTAGTGAACCAGCCTCTCGCCTTTTTGACAAGATTGTCAAAAAGGCGAGAGGCTGGTTCACTTGACTAAGAATGTGTAATGACTGCTACTTGAAGCACCCAATGGACTGGACTAAGAAATAGCATTGCATTTACAGTGAACACTGGTACCGATCAAATCTAATGGCCCAACACGATACATTCTCCTGGCCACTAAAATCCAATGACTTTAGCCAGTCTTTACAAACAATTCATCCCCGAGCCAATACATACTTTCCAGTTTTGTCATTCCCAATGGCAAAACTAGACCACACACCCACTAAATTAACAGTTCTTTTTTTTTATCACAAAAAAAAAACAATATTTAAAATATTTCTAAACAAAAAGTTGTCTTCAGAATGTATTCACTAACAATGAAAATTAAATAATAATTAATATTATTATGCATGTGACATTGTGAAAATTAAACACCGTACAATATAACATTAGATTCTTAGATTAACAAATGATAATTTATAAACGAACACTTCTTAGGTAGAAACATGTTTTTAATTTTACAGCAAGGAACACCCGCTTTTCTTCTTTTTGGATATTTTCTGGGGCTGTAAAACTGCTCGGATAGCCTCGTCAAAAACTGTTTTCAAACCCTTTTGAGTCAAAGCTGAACATTCAAGATATTTGACTGCACCAATTTCTTTCATCATTTGAAGACCCTGTAAGAATAAATAATTATAATATTAATAAAAACATACAAAGATCTAGCAACTACAACATTGAATTTAACATGCTGTAGATTTTACTGAATACCAGGTTACATCCATTGCCTCTCTTTCTCAACAAACATTTATCTTCACCTGAGTATATGAAACAGGAGACAATCGTTTCTCTTTGAGTTTCTCAATTGTCTCTTTGTCGTCTCGTAAATCTAGTTTTGTTCCAACAAGTATTATCGGTGTGTTTGGACAATGATGACTAACTTCTGGATACCACTGAGAAAAATATGGTCACATGATTATCACATGATTTTAACATTAATATTAAACACGCATTACCTTTGCCCGAACATTTTCAAATGAAGCAGGACTTACTAGAGAAAAACATATCAAAAAAACATCCTGGAGGGAGATAGAGAGAGATGGAGACAGACAGAGAGAGAGGGAGACAGAGAGAGAAGGAAGTAAAAGCAGACAGACTTAATTAAACAGAAGCTATAAGAGTTTGAAAAGGATACATATACCACACATATATGTACATGTGTACATGTATATGTACATGTACACATGTACATATATGTATGTATGAATGTAGCTATATACAGGTATATATAATTATATGTGTGTGTGTACAATTGTACATGTACAGTATGTATGTATATGTATAATTAGTAAGTAATAAGTTCATAATGAAGCCTTTTGTATATCAATGGGGAATGTAATACTTACACACACACACACATACATACATACATACATACATACATACATACATACATACATACATGTACATACATACATATATATATACCTACATATATACATACATACATGTAAATACACAATGTACATAATTATATACATACATACATACATATATACAATGTACATACATACATACTTTTATATTATATACATACACATGTAGTTACATACATGTATTACATATACATTATAATTCAATATTGACAGTTATTATAATTCAATAATCATCTCTTTCACTAACTGTCTGAGGGTAAGAAAGTGGTCTAAGCCTGTCATAATCTTCTTGACCTAAAAAGAATAACATTAGCATGTTGAACAAGAACTGTGTACCAGCATTATTTTAAGTGCACATACAATGTAAAGTATTTGCACATGTTGTTCCAAATTCTCACAACCTGATATGATACTACAGTATACTATTACATTACACATGTAATACTAATAATTATGATGAGTTATTCATATGAGTGATGAATAAACTAACCTGCTGTATCCCATAGACCTAAATTAATAGGTTTACCATCTACCATAACATTAGCTGAATAATTATCAAATCTAAGGAGATGATGGAGAGAGGGAGGTAGTGGAGGAGAGAGTGGAGATAGGGAAGAAGATGGTGGAGGTTGGATGAATGGAGAGAGTGGAGATGATAATGGAGGTGGGAGAGTTGGATGGAGGGAGAGGAGGAGGTAGTGAAGAT
This sequence comes from Petrosia ficiformis, assembly GCA_947044365.1. Lineage (NCBI taxonomy): Eukaryota > Metazoa > Porifera > Demospongiae > Haplosclerida > Petrosiidae > Petrosia > Petrosia ficiformis. The sequence continues at coordinate 5,900,161 of OX345643.1, forward strand.
AGGAAAGGAAATAATGGAGGTGGGATGGAGTGAGAAGAGGAGGTAGTGGAGGAGAGAGTGGAGATAGGGAAGGAGATAATGGGAGGGAGAGGTAATGAAGGAGAGAATGGAGGAGGCTGATATAACAAATAAACAAGTAATAGTGATCTATTATTCTCATTACTGATATATTTGGGTGCACTGTATAATAATAATTGAATAATTATAATGTATGTATATAATTATAATTATTATATAATTATTATATAAATAAATAATTATACTATTAATTATTCATGTGACCAAACACTATTGCCAAATATCATTTTTGATAAAATTTCTATAAATTATCAGTTTTTGTCAAATGCTAACATCCACCCTCAAATTCATCTGAAAACTAATGATACTCAGTATCCAGGAAGACCTATCCTTAGATACTAAATTTCGTTGGGGCTCCTGGCAGAAAATATCACAACCAATTAATGGTAAATGTTTGATCAAAATTATTAATTTTACATTTTGCAGATGAGGTAGTGGCATCTTAGGGATGTGCGATACAACTAAATTGTAGTGTTACGTATCGCTGCCAAAAATATCACAATACGATATAGTATCACGATATTTGAAATAATTGATTGATTGTATTTGTGAAGAAATGGTCGATCACTAGCTTTTTATAATTTTGTTTTTGCATATAAAATTAGACAAATCAGAAAAACCATGTTTACTAAACTGTCCATTCCAGTGTATCGATACACCTAAAGCTATATTGTATCACGATATTGAATGAAAATTTCGATATATCGATATGTATCACACATCACTAATGACTTCATATATATTGTTTATTCAGTCCATTACTGTCAGGATGTGTTTATTTGTATTTATAATTAACTTAACTTATTCCATAATTAGCACAACAAGATGGAGTCAGCAAATTGCATAACACCATTTATATATATCACATGTACACAGAGAATACTATTTATGGGAAGGTTAAGGCAATTGTTGAACACAAATACGATAAAAACAGTCTTTAATTTGAATTTTGAATTCAAATACATGAAAATTACATAAACATTTGTTGAGTAATACCAAATTCAGGAGTATCTTTTATAGTGTTGCTAGTTAACTACAACTAAAACCCCTTTTAAGAAGGTATTATGACTTTTAATTAACTAAACTATAACTAACAAAAATGAAAATTGGCTAATAATGGACACAGTTAACTAAACCCCTTTTAGTAACCCCAATATTATTTCAGTTAATTAACTACAACTAAAAGTGGTCATTATTGTCATACTAAAACAACATTGGGTCTTGTAGGAGTACATTTACTACATTACCATAGCAACCATATTTTGTGGACAGATAAATAGGAGACTCTACTATACTAACGTAGCACAGACTTGCTATTGATATGCAAACTTACACCATAACACTTCAAACATTAATACTAAGGAAGATCTACCGTTCAGGGTTCTCATTAGGCTTTTTTTGAAGGGTACAGAACCCTTCTTAACATGAAAAGTACCCTTCTTGAAGGCTCAAAATACCCATTGTACCCTTCTTGAACTGTATATTAACATATTATATATACAATACACTAGATGAACCAGCTTGCTCAACAGGTTGTTTACTGCTAGCTGTTTGAAGCTGTAGTTGATAGCCATCATAGCCTAGAGTCTTCTGACTGACATCTATCCTCGCTTTCTTTTTAGGTGGCATCTTGACACGCTGTAACTGAAACTCACGTGGTCAAACTTAGTGGGCGTGTTCATGAATGATTAATAAGCTAAAAAAATTTCCGCGCGCTTCGCGTGTTTACCCTTCTTACATAAATTTCTGGCGAGAACCCTGCTACCGCTAGACTGGTTGGAAACTAAACTTCAGTATAAAATGGCTGAATAGTTAGTACTTATAAACAAACGTTTAGTTGAAAATTTCTTTCTCAAAACAGTTGATTTTTGGAAATATATTCTAGTCTCATATCAAACGCAGAGAAAAGAAATAATTTACATAATATATACACCTACTTTCATTATGAAATGATAGAATAACTTGTAATTATCAAACATCAACTGATTATTCAAAACAAACCATACACTCACACACAAACCATAGCATTTGTCACCTCCTACCGTCAGAGCTGATCATTAAATAAATCTTTCAGCATATTTTAGAAAGAGTAAGCAAAGCTGAATGTAAAGTCACCCCCTACTGTCAGAGGTTATCCTACCATCGAGGTGATCATTAAATAAATCTTTAAGCAAAAGAGTAAGCAAGCTGAATGTAAAGACACCTCCTGCCATCAGAGGTGATCGTTACTTTTAGAAGGAGTAAGCAAGCTGAATGTAAAGACACCTCCTACCATCAGAGGTGATCGTTACTTTTAGAAGGAGTAAGCAAGCTGAATGTAAAGACACCTCCTGCCATCAGAGGTGATCGTTACTTTTAGAAGGAGTAAGCAAGCTGAATGTAAAGACACCTCCTACCATCAGAGGTGATCGTTACTTTTAGAAAGAGTAAGCAAGCTGAATATAAAGACACCTCCTACCATCAGAGGTGATCGTTACTTTTAGAAGGAGTAAGCAAGCTGAATGTAAAGACACCTCCTACCATCAGAGGTGATCGTTACTTTTAGAAAGAGTAAGCAAGCTGAATGTAAAGACACCTCCTACCATCAGAGGTGATCGTTACTTTTAGAAGGAGTAAGCAAGCTGAATGTAAAGACACCTCCTACCATCAGAGGTGATCGTTACTTTTAGAAAGAGTAAGCAAGCTGAATGTAAAGACACCTCCTACCATCAGAGGTGATCGTTACTTTTAGAAGGAGTAAGCAAGCTGAATGTAAAGACACCTCCTACCATCAGAGGTGATCGTTACTTTTAGAAAGAGTAAGCAAGCTGAATATAAAGACACCTCCTACCATCAGAGGTGATCGTTACTTTTAGAAGGAGTAAGCAAGCTGAATGTAAAGACACCTCCTACCATCAGAGGTGATCGTTACTTTTAGAAGGAGTAAGCAAGCTGAATATAAAGACACCTCCTACCATCAGAGGTGATCGTTACTTTTAGAAGGAGTAAGCAAGCTGAATGTAAAGACACCTCCTACCATCAGAGGTGATCGTTACTTTTAGAAGGAGTAAGCAAGCTGAATGTAAAGACACCTCCTACCATCAGAGGTGATCGTTACTTTTAGAAAGAGTAAGCAAGCTGAATGTAAAGACACCTCCTACCATCAGAGGTGATCGTTACTTTTAGAAAGAGTAAGCAAGCTGAATGTAAAGACACCTCCTGCCATCAGAGGTGATCGTTACTTTTAGAAGGAGTAAGCAAGCTGAATGTAAAGACACCTCCTACCATCAGAGGTGATCGTTACTTTTAGAAAGAGTAAGCAAGCTGAATGTAAAGACACCTCCTGCCATCAGAGGTGATCGTTACTTTTAGAAGGAGTAAGCAAGCTGAATATAAAGACACCTCCTACCATCAGAGGTGATCGTTACTTTTAGAAGGAGTAAGCAAGCTGAATGTAAAGACACCTCCTACCATCAGAGGTGATCGTTACTTTTAGAAAGAGTAAGCAAGCTGAATGTAAAGACACCTCCTACCATCAGAGGTGATCGTTACTTTTAGAAGGAGTAAGCAAGCTGAATGTAAAGACACCTCCTACCATCAGAGGTGATCGTTACTTTTAGAAAGAGTAAGCAAGCTGAATGTAAAGACACCTCCTACCATCAGAGGTGAACGTTACTTTTAGAAAGAGTAAGCAAGCTGAATGTAAAGACACCTCCTACCATCAGAGGTGATCGTTACTTTTAGAAAGAGTAAGCAAGCTGAATGTAAAGACACCTCCTACCATCAGAGGTGATCGTTACCTTTAGCATATTTTAGATAGATTAAGTATTTATCCATTTGTCTAAATGTGTCTGCATGTATTTATGATAGTATATACATGTAGATACTGTGTCAATCATAAGTTATTAAAAGTTATATATATAACATGAAAATTTTGTTGCATGTAAAGTATACAAATGTATGTTTATACTCAACATATCTCATATTGCTAATAAACACAGTAATTTATTTACTTGTTATTGTGCTTGGTTTGTCTTAGTGTGAAAATAAACTTTTAGATGTATGCCATATAAAGATAATATAATTACTGATTTTCATTCTGTAACGAGATGGAAGAATGATCTCTCTCTGAAATAGTACTAAAACCCGTTTTAATAAGGCACTAAGACTTTTAGTTAACTATACTATAACTAAAATCCCTTTTAGTAAGGCATTGTGAATTAAACTGTAACTAAATTACAAGTCTATTGCAATAACTATAACTAACTAAAACAAAAAAATGGCCATTAATGGGAATTTTTAGTTGGTTATAACTAAACTAAAACCCTTTTTAGTAAGCCTAATATTATTATTTTAGTTAATCAATTATAACTATAACTAAGTGCTCATTATCTAAGTTTTGCTTAAAGTTATTTCCCTTCTCTATCTTCCAATGGTTCTTTTGTATTTCTTGCTGTTACTATTGTAGTTTAAGAGTTACTCATGCATTCTTTTACATGCCACACCCATCAATTAACTGAGTTCATGTTTTTGTACACTTTCATGCAGTGTTTCCCCCAGACCTTTTAGCAGGGTGGGCCACCCTGCTAAGATTTATTGAAATCCTTTGATGTGTGTTAAGGTTTGCATGGAACACTTTGATGTGGACATTGACCACACCCAGACCACACCCACCCCCAGTGGTCAGTCTCTGTGAGAAACACTACTTACATAGATATTTATTCATCCTCAATAATATGGCTGGCTCGCTCTTCTGACAATAATTAAGATTCACATAATATAACAACCTAACTACTAACTGACCCTAAGCACCTGCAAAGCACAATGTAAACATTGATAATCTATGTAGTGATCATCAAAACTACATGTACTGTTACACATAATTACAATAGACATGTACATAAACATATGTACACAGCATATATACAATATGTACATATTATACATGTACACATACAATAGACATGTACATAAACATATGTACACAGCATATATACAATATGTACATATTATACATGTACACATACAATAGACATGTACATAAACATATGTACACAGCATATATACAACATGTACATATTATACATGTACACATACAATAGACATGTACATAAACATATGTACACAGCATATATACAACATGTACATATTATACATGTACACATACAATAGACATGTACATAAACATATGTACACAGCATATATACAATATGTACATATTATACATGTACACATACAATAGACATGTACATAAACATATGTACACAGCATATATACAACATGTACATATTATACATGTACACATACAATAGACATGTACATAAACATATGTACACAGCATATATACAACATGTACATATTATACATGTACACATACAATAGACATGTACATAAACATATGTACACAGCATATATACAATATGTACATATTATACATGTACACATACAATAGACATGTACATAAACATATGTACACAGCATATATACAACATGTACATATTATACATGTACACATACAATAGACATGTACATAAACATATGTACACAGCATATATACAACATGTACATATTATACATGTACACATACAATAATTACAATAGACATGTACATAATACACAGTACAATGTACACAGCATACAACATGTGCATAATACATATGTACACAGCATACAACATATGTACATAATACACATGTACACAGCATATATGTTGTACTTGATATACATGTACATAGCATACAACATGTACACACCACAAAACAGGAAATCAACATGTATATATATATATATATACATGTAAACAACAAATATAAACAGCTGCTTTATGAAAATGAAGTTAGTTATAACTGAAGAAAGATGGTTCTATATTACATAATCTGAATGGTACTATAGACAATGAGGTTAGTCACAACATTAAGGGTGAGGTAATGGTCACCAGGATATGTAACACCCACGTGGCTTCCTTTTCCACAGAACACAACATTATCTCATGATACCATACAATATATAAAGAATAGCTCTTTTAATGAACACATATATATATATATATATATAATTATAAATTATTTAAATAATGTGTGCATGTGTGTGTGTGTGTGTATGTGAGTGTGTGTGTGTGTGTGTGTGTGTGCATGTATAAGGGTTTGTAGTGTACTTTAATATTTATGACCTGAATTCTTATAAATTAATGAAATTACCAGAAATAACTTAGCAGTATGTAAGTATATACGTGTATGTGTTACATTGTACTTACATGTACATAATTATAATTAACTTACACAGTTGGGATATACTCTCCTGGGAAAGCATTTGTAGTATAACTGATTAAAAGGCATGTTTTACCGACAGCCCTGAAGAAGAAAAAAGTGAGATTTTATTATCTAAAAGTATGAAATCAGAGCGACACATCATAATTCAAGTGTACTAAGTAATAATGCCATGTTCCATCAGCAAAATCTCAAGTTATGAAAGTTGACAATCAAGATGCAAAATTTCATTGGCCAAACCCAGTTTCAATACTGTAAACACTCAGACCAACTTAGAATCATAATATATTATAATAAATGTATTATATTAGATATCATTATATATATATAATAGTATTATCAATGTTGGTACATACAAAACATGGCGTCTTACTCTACCAATACAACTTCAACACCACTATGTAAATATGTAAATCATTAGTGAACAACTCACCCGTCTCCAACTACTACACACTTGATGGCTTGCATTACTATCTCGAAATATGAAGCTTGTCTATTACCTTGTAGCTACACTTATCTTTGAAAACAGGGCACAGTTGGTTAGAAATTATTATATGCGACTTCCTCCCCCGCACTATCGATGGGCTATTTATACGCTGTGCGTCATGTTTTACCATATATGGCGTTACTAAAAATAGATGTTACTATTTCTGTCTCAAATCCATGTGGTGAAAGTTATTTGGAGAATGTGTTGAATTATTAAAACTATATTATATGCTGTCATCATCATGGTAAGTTAATTAGACAATAATAATAATAATGATAATAATAATAATAATTATTATCATCAAAGTTTATTTATCATAATTAAATTATTATTGCACCACTCCTCCACACGCAGGCTGATCATCGATATAATATACACAGTCAATTGGAACACTGTAAGAACACATTTGTTTAGTATTGATACAACAAAATTATTGTAATTATTATAATCAACAAGGCTACTCGCTATATGCACTCACCACTCAATTAATTATTCACATGGGGGTGTGGCTTGTTCTGATTTAAGCCCTAACTAGCTAGACCCTAGGATTGAGGGGTGTGTCAAAGGGGCATGCCCAAGGTAACTCCTTGTTGACAAATATTATATGTAATCGTGTCTTGTGTGTGTTGGAAACAACCTTAATTATTTGATTGCAAGAACACGCCCATAAATATCAAATTAATTATAACTATATACATATGTGTTAGTATTTGTAAACCGTCATAAAAATCAAGTTAAGTTAATTAAATATTGAAATTGTTTACCAAATTTCTTTCATTAGTGCAGTCCAAGTACATGGGCACAGGCCATGCTGACATGACTAAATAGTGAGTTGCCATGACAAATAGTTTATAGGGGTGGGGTCTGTTCTAAAAATAGCACACTGGTTGAATATAAATGTATACTATTTTTAGTAACACATCACCAAAATGTGTATATTGTATTCTAGCCTTTCATATTTAACTTCAAACAAGCTTTACAAATCTGTATGAAAACAGTATGATATAAGATTACCTTGTACTGGATATGAGTGTACAGCATAATGGTAATAGGGTCTTGTATTGAGTAGATTTCATTCAATATAACAATGCAGTGTTCTGCCTGGACTATGATGTGGAGTGGTGGTGGTCAGATACTAATAGGCTTTTAGTTTTCCTAGTATATAAAGGTCATTCACGTTCACCATGATCTCTGAAAAATTTTCATGGCTTTAGTTTGTAAGGACCAACAATCTTTTTACATACTACCATATAAATACCATTCCTGTTCTTTTTTTGTATGTCAAATTTGAATCCATAGCTTCATTATTGACTTACAGTATAATCATGTATTAACCTTATGACATTAAACTATACACTATAGCACATATAAGTTATTGAGTTACAGTATAATCGTGTATTAACCTTATGACATTAAACTATACACTATAGTACATATAAAGTCATTGCATCCTAATTTTAAGGTTATCGTGAATGTGAACAGACTTTTCTTTCTCAGTAGCCTAAATCTTAGAAGTGGTTAGTCTCAACCAGTGTGGGCAGGACAATGTTAATTTATGGTATAAATTATATATTATTATTTATTGCTTTGCTAATCTCACCTCACATTGAAAATAAACACTAAATTCTACGAATAAGACTGAAAGAGAAGAGTGACTACCAGCATTTTTTCGCTTTCCTCTTTCGGCCTTATTTAGTGTTTATTGTTTATTGTTTTATCTCCAGTGAATGGGTGGTCAATCAACATAGAGATACATATGCATCATACATTGGTCATCATCACATGATGGAGTTTTTTGCTATCGCAGAGAATGAATGCAAGGCTAGAGTAAAATTCAACTTCCTTCAGGTAAGGATCACAAGTCACAACTAGACACCGGGTATATATCAGGTCAAATTATTAAGGTAATCATAATACAGTCTCCAAAAATCTTCAAACCTTTTCATGTGAAATTAGCATAGCCATTAGACTATCAAATTGACAATGAATCTTTGTAACTTCTAGGGGAGGAAATTAAGCAATTACATCAAATTTACCATTAAAAAACTCCAGACACTTAAAACCACACCCACTAAGCTTGGAGGACAAAAACAGCCAATAGGAGATACAAAATTATATGCACATTTAATATAATTATAATGTTTTACATTTTTCGAATGTAGAGATTGACAAAGCAACCCTATTTTTGTTCCTTGAATAAAGGACTCGCCTTTGACATCTGCAACAGTAAAACATGAAACTTACTTGGAGACTATCTTAACTTATTTACGATAGCAACTAGCACCAATTCTCTTCCCCTCTCACACTTTTTTCATTTATCAGCCATTCACAGAAGTGTAGGTGTAGCTTCTTTAAACATGACTAAGATGATGCGAACAATGATATGAAGAGAAGACTGACTGTAACATCTATGATTACCTTAATAATTATAGTGTAAATTGATGAAGTCCACAGAAAGACAACCACTCTCCTTCCAGGAAATAGCATGCCAAGAGCAGAACTAGAACCACTGACCTTCAATCAAGAGGCCCTTGAAGGAGCGTGTTTGTCTTTCTGTGTACTTCATCAGTTTATAAACACTTTTAGGATGGTTAATCCTAAATAACTTCACGTTTATAAAAACAACCTGTTTTTGACATTACAGGGCTTTTAAGGATTCTTGCTAAAATTTGCTGGTGGGCGTGGTAATATCAAACCAATCACGTTGGAGTAGTGACCTAGCTCACATAACTACTCCAACGTGATTGGTTGGAATATTATTACCATGCCAACCTGTAAATTTTATTGACTATTTGCAAGAATCCTTAAAAGTCTGGGAGATGTTATAATAACTAATAATTATAACAACATCAAAACTGTATTTCTGAAATGGATTTTCTATAAATTATAGTGTATGTATAATTATTATTGTCTTTAAACACTCATTGAGAGGATTAATATACTGCTAAAGGAGACATATATGTGGTTTGCTTGAATAATTAGTATTAGGTGATTCCATTTTGTCATAATTAATCCAGTCGCATTTATATACATCAAATCTTATTTCTTGTCACTTCTAATAATTATAATTATATAGTATATTAATTTTTATTATTTCAGAAAATGCTTCAACCATGTGGTCCACCACCAGAAAAACCTGATGAGGATTGACGTAACATTTTCATTTCTTCTATATATTAAATTATTGTTGATTTCACATGAAGCAGTTGATTAAATAATAGATTGCAAATTTAGTAGTATAATGTTCAATGAGTTAACCAGACCCTTCCTTGGATGTAGCTAAGCGAGACTACCCTTTCAAGTATCTTCAGTAATAATCACATATAAGCAATCTCAAACACTACTATCAAAACACATTCAATACTTACATCATCAATCCTTGTTGTAGGCTACGTGTAAGTTTGCACTTTCGTAGCACATCAATAATTCCAAGGCATAGGAGTATGCCACCTTCAATCCATCCTGGAATGTATCCCTTACTGTAATATAAATAAGATTGCCAACTTAGTCTTTTTAGTAGTAATGAGTTAACCAGACACTTCCTTTTTAGTATAGGTATATACATTGGATCTAGCTAAGCAAGACTACCCTTTCAAGTATGTTACTGTGTATTTTAGTGTATAATATTAGAGTTCTGGCAAGCTATACCAGATGCCAGTTGCATAGCTCAGTCCATGGTGTCTGGACAAGATCCTTGCAAAATTAAAAGGGTCTTGTTGACAAGACTCAACACTGTATAATATATACTATTGCAGACTGATGTCTAGACCGTGCTAATATAAGAATATATACGAATTATACTTCTCTCCAACTTAAAGGTTGCCTCAAAAAAGCATACTGAGAAACTATAGTAATAATTACCACAGCAAGGTAAATTTAAGTTAGCAATTATTACATTCAATCTCCAAACATTGAAATTAAATAATATAATTAGCAGCCAAAAAATTTTTTTAAATAAAGAAGTTAGTTGTGGATATGAAAATATGTATGAGACAAGGTTGGATCAAATAAAAACAGCTAAATTAAAAACAGGGGTGATATATTAATAATTTTTGTGTTGGGAAGCTATTCCATTTGCAATCTTCTCCATGCTGACTATTCGACTACGAAGAGCTTGAACAAGTTTCCTCCATGAGGCATCACCAGATGAGATCCAGAAAGCCAGCATTTCTCTCTGTCGTTTTAGTGCTGTATAATTATCCATTTCTATTCTTTCAAGCACATAATTAGGTACACCAAGAACATCTCCTAACAACTTCCATTCAGTCACCTCAATAGTACTATTGAGTACCTCACGGAGATCGTCATCTGTTAATGAAATTGTGAAACTTATAATAAATAATGTACATATATATAATTATAATTGAAATACCTGTTAATATTCCATCATCTATATTGTCCAGGGATATTGTGGGCATGTGTTCATCTGTGAAATAAATGATGAGAGATGAGTTTCAATAATATAATCTCTGCATAAAATAACTCAAGACATCAATGAACAAAAGCTTTTACAATAAAATTAGATTTGTTTTTCATATAAAATACCTGTTGAAGAGCAATCATCAACACAGTCTAGAGATATTGTGGATGCCTGATTACCTGTACAATAGATATAGAAACCAGTACATACATAGATCATCTATCAAATTTTTTCTTTTCATTTCCATACCAGGAGCCTATTACTATTTAATCTGAATAGAGTAAAAAAAAGGGTTGCTTTTGTGTAAATCATTAATCATATTTTCTGTACATATAAATCTAGCTCAACATGTCTATGTAATAAAAGATTTGATTTTTTAAGAGACTAAATTCTGTTTATCATGCATGCAATTATATTACATGTATATAGAATATGTTGTACCTGGTTTAGTACTAATAACTTCAGTTTTAGTAGTATTATCACTTGCAGATGAATCCTAAAAAGAGGTAAGTAAAATATATACACTAATTATTATGGTCATGACATCTCACCTCAAACCAAACTTTAAATTCTGGGGATATAGGAAATGGATCATTAAATCCTTCACATCGTGGATTATTTTTACATAATAAAGCTCCAGTGAAAACATCATCTACACTGTATACACACTCGCAAGGATGGAGATTGGCAGGATTAGAAGGCAAAAAACAGCTGGGACAATAAAACCCTATCAGGCAATCTAGATGAGAAACGTGTGGTTGAACTCTCAATACAGCATTTACACATTCTACGATATCTTTTCGAACTGATGAACAGAACTGAGCAATATCACAAGAGCCTGTTAGTCGTACTTCAATAAAACCAATGCAAGAACGAATCTCAACATTGAATAAGCCACCAATAAACGTTGCTCGATTGCGATGACGGTTCTCGTAATCCAATTTCCACCTCTTGGATAACTCAACCATGACTCCAGAGAAAACGCCAATTGGTATAAATGCTCCTTTAAAGAGTACCAGAAGTGGAGGAGGAGAAATGTTGGCCACATTTTCACTTGTATGCGATGAAAGAACTGTATTATCTGGTTTTAGTAGACAAGGCATGAAGACAGAAGGCTTAGCATCATCACCAAGACGAGTGATGAGCTTAAAATGTGTAAGGAGATCGATAAGGTGTTGATTATTAAGTGGGCATTCGGAAGTAAGAGGTGTGTCTGTTTGAAGTATATGAGGAGGAATTTCACCTGTTTTCCTAATTTCGTCTGCAGCAGTGTGTTTGTCACCAGAACCGGCAAATGATATTGTGACAAGTCGAGATATACCGCTAAACAGCACATCAGGATTGCATATAACATACTCTTTAAGGCTCTCAACCTCCTCATAGTAGAGGATGGTTCCAAGCTTATCGTGGAAGTAATTCAATACTGTAATTACATCATCATGTTGAATACCACAACTAACAGCAAGATCTGTACACTTAGCTAATGTGCACACACCAGGAGATTGTTCATAACGATAGCGTAGAATCAAATGGAATGCTGCCCATGTCAGAGGAAGAAGCACAGGTGGGAAACGATCCTTCATAACCTTCAATAAGAAGGTTTGAATGTCTTCCATCTCCTCTTCGGATGCAGTGGCATTATCCAGGGGTAGGAAGATGGGGTCATAATCAACTCCTTCGGAAGTTGGAAATGTAATGAAACCATCTTTGTAGAATGATGTATTACCGATGTGTTTCAGGAGCAGTTCACTGACTTCCTGTATCTGCTTTGAACGCTCCATTTTATCTGTACTCAACAGATCAATATGGCTTCCCAAAAGTACAGACACAGAATTCTGGATATTATTCTCCTGACTCAAACAGTAGTGGCTGGAGAGTAATTGATGGACAATCTCGATGGAGGTGGAGCTTGTTTTATACATCAAAGATGTTTCTCCATCTTTGTGACGAAAAGACACCTCTACCGGTAGAGTAAGATCGTGAGATGCATTGAAAAAGATCAAATGAAGTGTAGGACCACGTAAGAGAGGAGGAAGTAGCTCGTGGAATTCTGGTTGTCCACCAGTATCCATAAAGTAGACAGTAGTCGTTTCCTCCAAGTCCTCCAGCTTTTGTATTTCACTGCTGCTCAACACTTCACTCATAAATTTACGTGTTGATGTATGTTTTCTTGGTTTTAAGACTCGGTTGAGAAAAGATGTGGTAGGCTTCGATTGAGGAGGAGGAGGAGGAGGAAGGATCACTGTTGGCTTCTCAGAAGAATCTGGGGTGTCAGATGATTGTAAGGGTAAAGATATTTCACAAAACTGGGCTGGACGATTTACCAACTGTAACAAAAGATGGCCTTGCTCCATGATATTATCTGCTGTTTCCCAGCGACCTTTACTGATGGCTGTGGCAGTAATAGTGGTGACTTCTTTGTTAATATAAACTGTTTCCTCTATGACATTAACAGTAACAGGACGTTGAAATCCAGTGCTAGGTATAGTCGATGTCAGACCTTGTGACCGTGCTGCTTTGATGTTCTTCTTCTGTAATCTGTATAGGAATGATGTTTTCCCCACCCCAGGAAGCCCAGTTAAAACACATTTAACAGGGGATAAAATCACAAATCCATTACTTTCACATTCTCGAATGAATGTTTGCAAACTACGATCTAAATGAATAAAACAAACTATGAAATTACAAAAACTCATTTAATACAAACACAACTATTTGTATGCCATAGCAACAATGATGGTACAGAACCCTCCCCACAATTATTACTGCTTGAAGTTACTATTAAAAACATTGGGTACAGTGATTGCTATAATATATATCAAAAAAATATACACATACTTATTTTTGCACCATAATCGAAGTAGCAAAATAATTAAAGGTGGAGCCTATTTAGTTACAATATACATGTAGATGGAAAATTGTAAGTGGCACTGCTTTGATGTTAGCCTTCCAGTACTAGGTATGACCACCTAACGAGCTAGTGTTCACTTATTAGTACTATGAAGGTTGGACAACAGTAAGTATAACACTTTCAAACAGTTTAGATAGAATTGTAGCTTTCTAATATACTCTAGTTCATTTCAAGTCTATTGTACTTCGATTAGAGTACTAGCATTTGTGCCATAGTTGTTTCGATTAGAATACTAGCATTTGTGCCATAGTTTTTTTGGTAACATATTTACACACACACAAACTGATTATCATAACTTTTTCATTTATATGATGAGGGTTAATAAAATTTAATGCATCAATTATGACCTAAAATAATTATTTGGGAATCAATTAATTTAACCCTGAGCTTTCAAAATCCTTCCCATTTCCAACACTGGCATCTCTGCTACATATATTTTGACCACCGTTCACTTTCTTTATCCCAAATGTGGCTTCTTTTCGACATGAAGTACTACTTGTACCAACTTGCTTACTGGGACTTGAAAGTCCCCAAGTGCTTCGTAGGACTAATTGAAATGCAGTGCTCTCCCTCTTTTGACTGCAACTGGGGCAAACAAAACGACCCCACTGCATGTTGGCATCAACTATACCCACAATATCGGGTTTTACAGCAAGGCAAATGTCTCAGCTACCCACCAGATTGTGTGGGCGGGGTCACTGAATCCCCAAATTGTGTGGGCAGTGAGGGGGCTGTGCCCCCTTCAAACCCCCATTAAGAGGGGGACACCCTACTTTAAAATTTGTAATGCTAGGAACACACTCCGAACTGCATAGGGGTCAAATGTCACGGGGTTAATGAATTTAGTGACCATGATGGAGTATTTGAACTCAGAAGCTTACTACAGAATTGGATGATGATGAATGAAGTCATATTGCAGTCTATAATATTGTGAAAATCAACTGCAATTTTGCTTACTTACACATGTACTGTCTAAACTGCATAGTTGCAAGCACTTACATTACAGTGTCTGTTTTATCAGCTCATATCAAATGCATTGTCTGAGATTTAACACAATTGGTGATTTACCTTCTTTTTCCTTTTTCTCTTTGGCTGCTCGGATAGACTCTTTCTTCTCTTTTTCTACATGATGAAGGTTATTAAATGCATTAATTCAGCAATAATAATTAGTGTTGTTGAAATACCTTCTTTTTCTTTGGCTGCTCGGATAAACTCTTTTTTTTCTTTTTCTACATGGTGAGGGTTAATAAATGAATGAATTCAGCAGATTTATAAATGAGCTGTAGACTCCATTGCATATACTAATTCTCAAATAAGTTTGCATTAATGTGACTATACAGTTATGATTATTTTGAAATATGTTTATTATCCCTATGATGGCTTTCTACAGCGTTTCTTTTACAATTATTGGGTTATGTATGATTGCTTGTGTCACACACACGTTGTATACGTAGTTAAGGAAGTTGTGTCATATGGGGCGCGCTCAGTCAATTAATGGGCATGGCAAGCTATAGCAGACAAGCAGGATGAATTCAGCTTGGGTAAATTGCTGTTGTACATTGCAAGCATATACAAGAAATGTTAACAAGTAAGAAGAATGGAAAAACAATATAGCAAAAAAAGTATCTCTATGACTACTTTGTGGTGTCCAGCATTCAGTACTCACGGCTGACTTTATCAAAACACAACAGCCTATTATAGTTATCTACTCTCCTTACCTTTTAAATGACCTTGTAGAGCTTTAGGAATATATTTCAGGTAGAACAGCTAGCTATTAGTTCCAGTTTCTACGTAAGCTACAAGCAGATTCCTTTTAGTCACGCGTCGCCGATGACGATGTTACAAGACGGGACCGTCTGGAAACTCTCTCATCACAAAACTGTGGCAAACTATCACATGACAGGTTATTAACCAATTAATTTACACATAGTTATCGAATAATGAATAGAACAGAGCACTCTGTTATCCACGGTAATGCCTGATGATAGCTGTTGATATGTTCCTTTGCTACTGGCTCTATGACAGAGTACCAACTCAATTTGACATGATGACAATTCTTGGAGTCATTGTCAACAAAGTTTGAAACGGAAACTGTGAACGAGTACGTTTTGAACTTGTTTTATCAGTGTTAACTATATGTAGCTGCTTTGACTATATACTATTGTTGCCAATCTTTGGTGTTGCTTCAGAAATAATTATTTCTTTTCCAAATAGCACATTGCTGCCAATGTTTAAACGCTCACTATTATTATTTTGGGGTAAAGGAAACCACTGAAATTTGGTATCACATGATCAATCTATCATCCATTATGCAAATTATTGTTAATTGCTGGAGTTAACACAACTCTTAAACAAGTGTTGTTGAAATACCTTTATTTTTCTTTTTCTCTTTGGCTTCTTTTTTCTCTTTTTCTACATGGTAAAAGTTAATATTATAGATGTATGAATTAATTAAGTCTAAAATAATTATGAACCAATTAATGATTTTAGTGACAGCAGATTTATAAATGAGCTGTAGACTCCATTGTTCACACTCATTCTCAAATTGATATAATATTATACAGTTACGATTATTTTCTGTATGTACTTCATAGGATGTTGTTGACTATATTTATGTTGTATAACACAATTCAAATGTGATACTAAAGTCTGTTCAAATTCACGATGGCCTCAAAATGATGTAATGACTTTATATGCACTATAGCTAGTGTATGTCATAAAGTTAATACATGATTATACTGTAACTCAATAATGAAGAAAAAGATTGAAATGTGACATACACAAAAAAGAACGGGAAGGATAATCAGAGGCAGATCTAAGGGGTGCATCTGCACCTCCTTTTCTACTCAATCATTAGATTCAAGTGCACAGTGTTATTTCAGTGATTGTGAGAAAGGTGTGTCTTGATAACCATGAATCCATTATAATTACGCGAAAGTAAATGCTACATGTACATACGCATATTAGTCTCACCCCTCATGAATAGTTAATAGTTTTAAAAATTCATGCGCTACATGAGCATTTTTTTGCACCACCTTTTCACTGCCTCTGGATCCACCCCTGATTATTATATGAAAATTGTACAGAACAAATATCATAATTAAAGTGATAAACATTTATTTTACATTATGGTGAATGTGAATGGCCCTTAGAACTACTTGAAATTAAAAGCAAAAATCCAGAAATAATTATCGAATGCCTTTTAAAAGTAAAAAGGTAAATCAGTCTACAGAATTGGATGATGAATGAAGTCCTATTGCTTTATTTAACAAGTCTATAGTAAAAATTTATTCTGTCTAGTCAATCCCATTATTATAAGCAGTGAAGGTCACTGAGGTACGATGCCTACACACCCAATGTAATGCATGTATATAATTACTAGTCTTAGCTAGACCCAACCCACTGCAAGTGAACCAACTGACAGTATAACACCTACCTTACTTCTAGCAGTAAGGTAGGTGATAATGGGCTGGTAACTATTTCAAATAGGTGTTATAAAAATGGAGCCTCATAAGGAACTGTGAAGATCTAGCAATAAGTGAAGTACATGTCTCTGATTTCTTGTACAATGCCCACATTAGTCAAAGTTCTACGTATGAAACTGCAAGAAATAAATTATCAGTTACAAGTGCTAAGAAAGTGCTCCTGATTCAAGTAGTACATGAAAAGAATATATTAATCTTCATTATAATTATAATTACATTGAAACTTGTTTAATATAATTACTTTATTGCTAGTCTTCAATATACATAGCCAGCCCCTCCCCTCTACAAGCAATGCAAAGAACTTGTTTTTAAAATTGTGTATATATGATAATATCACCAACCAACACAGTAGTACTACTACTACACCTAAAGCTGGAAAACTGAAACATTGAACTATATGACCTACCACACTTCTTAGAGTCCCCAAAGTGTAAGTACCTCGTAACTGTTTCAATTAGATTTACTATATCTAAATGATAACGTTTTCCACTATATTTGTTTTAAACCAATGTATTTTTATTCACTAACACAACATAATGTGGAAATATTTGCGATAGAACTGTTATTAAAAAAAGTAAGTCCCAAAATTTGTTTTCTTTGTGATATGTACTAAAAATAATAGTTTTAAACCAGTGTTCTCACCAGGATTTTGTAATAGGGGAGTACACGGAGGTGTTCTTAACATTTTACATAATTTGCTGCAAACATTTTAGCAGTCCAAATGCTAAAACAATACAATAGCAACATGTTTATCAATAATCAACACCTTAATTGTCCAGCTTCAGCAAGCGATAGTGAAGCAATACAAATTAATTGATTTCTGGGGACATGGAGTGCATCATAGATTTATTCATTGACACTATGGAATCATGTGTGCCGTTTCCAATCCCTTATATGTAGTTTATACAATCTATGCTTCATGTAAGCCTTCATGAAATAATTAGAGTATATATGGTACTACTCTTAGCTAGTATACTTCTATCCTAGGGGTAGGGTTTCTATCATAGTATAGTACCATATATGTTCTAATTATTTTATGTCCTTAAATGAAGCACGAGCCCATAATAGAATGCATGCTTGAGCTCTACACACCAGCCATGTATAAATGGAACTAATATAGCTGTTCTATATTTTAAAGTTCTATAAGAACCTTTAAAAGGTAAGGAGAGTAGATATTCAAAATAATAACTATAATAGACTGTTGTGTTTCAGGCATGAGAAAGTCGGCCATGATAACTGAATGCTGGAGACCACAAAGCGATCATAGGGATACCTTTTTCTCTATAATATCAAATTCATTTTTTCTGACACAAGTTTGACAGCAGTCTCCATCTTATAACACCTATTGTGGGTCAAGTAAGTTAAGTACTGTGTGTACCACCTTCAGAACAAATGTTATACTGTCAATTGGGCACACCCTTCCGTTCGCTTTAAATAGGTACATTTTTTGACTCATCAGTTTAAAAGTTACAAGCACTAATTACATTACATCAGCTCCTGTTAAAATATATTGTTAATTGCTGTCTACCTCTTAAGAAAAGTTACTAAATTACCTTTATCCTTTATGGCATGTTTCCTTTGTTTTTGATATAGTACAGGATCCTCTTGAACAAATATAACTGCTCGGATAGCCTCATCAAAAACTGTTTTCAAACCCTTTTGAGTCAAAGCCGAACATTCCAAATATTTGAATGCACCAATTCTTTCCATCATTAGAAGACCCTGGAAGATAAATAATAATAATAATAATAAAAATACAGCCATTATACTATGTCAAAGTTTCATCCAGGATTTACCCCATGAAATTTTTTAAATTTAGGCTCTCTTGGTTATTGTGGATTCGGGGGCCAAAGAAGGCTTGTTGCTGAGATGTTGCATGTTGAAATACATTTGGTCTGAAATCTAGCTAGGGGGAACGTGGTCTGCATTTAATGAGTAAGTAGTTTTTATCATGATTCAATTAAGTTTCAACATAACCTAGAAACTACAACATTGAAACAATGGGCTAGTGTAGATTTTACTGAATACCAGATTACATCAATTGCCTCTCTTCCTCAACAAACATTTATCTTCACCTGAGTATATGAAATAGGAGACAATCGTTTCTTTTGGAGTTTTTGAATTGTCTCTTTGTCATCTCGTAAATCTAGTTTTGTTCCAACAAGTATTATCGGTGTGTTTGGACAATGATGACTAACTTCTGGATACCACTGAGAAAAATATGGTCATATGATTATCATGATTTTAACATTAATAACATGAATTACCCTTGCCCAGACATTTTCAAATGAAGCAGGACTTACTAGAGAAAAACAAATCAAAAAAACATCCTAGAAATAGAGGGAGAGGGGAGGAGTAATTATAAAGACAGACCTTGTTCACTGATAACTATACATAAGAGGATACCACATATACACACACATACATAACTCATATATTTTCAAATGTCTATCATGTCATTCTCTTGGAGAGGAAAGCAGTAATAAGATGATTGGATGAATATGTGAATTCTGACTTTCCAATATTTGTAGTAAATTATATTATAATAATAATTCAAATCATTATTAAGTTGTGCAATTATTAAATTCTTATCTAAATCAATCATAGAAAGCTTCCACAACTCACTTAATGCATTATAATGAGTCTATGTCATTATTTCCACAGGGATTGAGCATCGTCAGGTAAAAGAAATGGACAGAAGCAGAACGTACACATAATTCAGAAGGCATGGAAAATTTGGGTCCAAATATTGACCAAAACAAACACCCCCTCCAAAACAAAATTATCTACATCACTTAAGTCCACAGCCACATTAACTTCACCCCCAAACTGATATTTGTAGATAGAACCCATACATGATAGAGTATCCCACTAGTTACTAAGTAGCACAACCCTGTGAAAAGTACTTGAGTTGAGAAGATGGTGAAAAGTACATGCTAGGCCACAAGTATGTTAATCATGTGAATCGCAACATGTAGAAAGACATACAAGAATGGCGAAGTTTGTTCTAATGAAGACAGGTTACATTGATTAGTACCTGGTTGCTCCTAGTAATGTTGGTGCACAAGGTGAAATCCAACTCTTCCTTGAGATCGCTAGATTTCTTCGTAACTTTCTGGATAGAGGCCACAAATCTCGAAGTTTTGAGAATCTTTGATGGTGGAAGATTACCTTCACTAATTGCAGGGCACTTAGAACCAGTAGCAGCATGAGTTGATAAATAAGGCAAACGCTGCACAGAAGAGATCCATGATGGTGTGGTTGCTGCATCATATAATGTGGTCACATAACGCCTACTTAGCACCTGATGATTACATTGTGAATATTATTATAAAGGTCATGTACTTTTCGCAGGGTTGTGCTACATTGAAAGTGTGATACTCTCCCTCTCTTTCTATTATATACTCTTGATATTATTTATAATTATATCATGATTAGTTAGATAATTACAAATTGTTACTAACTGTCTCAGGATAACTCAATGGTCTGAGCCTGTCATAATCTTCCTGACCTGAATGAAAAGGCAAAGAGAAGGAGGGGAAAATGGTTAAAAATATGTTATTATAACAAAAGCACTTGAAAATCGATTAACCCTTGATAACTAAAAAAAAATAGTAGTAATTTTAAAATTAATGGATGACCCTTGCTTATTTTGAAAAGGTTAATAATGACAATAGTTTAGTGTATACAGATGAACAAACCAACAAACAACAATAACCCTAGCGTTAATAATTGATTAAGTATACGTTATGGTTCCAAATTATCATGATATCAGTAGTATCACAAGCTCATGAAAAATGCATACAGTATGTACTCCCACACAAATGATTAAATATTTTGGAGTGCCATTTTTGTCCATCGAAATGAGCATGGCCAGTACTGCCTCTGGTTGCATGAGTAACCCAGTCCATGAATTACTTAGAACCAGAGTGCAACTCCCTAGATATTCATCATAAGGTGGTTTTGTCTGCACTGTAGTTCTTTAGAAGTTCAGTTCAGTTCAGTTCATTATCTTACACTCAACTCTCTATCATCTATTGAGGTTTTAACTATTTGAGGACAAAAGCGATAACACATACTCATTTGACCAGAATTTTTGCAAGAGATATATATATAATAGTACTTTTACCATACTTACCCCATTATGACCAATTAGATACTGAAACACACAAAAGACTGACCATATTTTGTGTGTTTCAGCATCTAATTTTGATGACTATTCTCTTGATTGAAAGTATTTATTAGCTAAATGTATTCATTGTGTAGACTGTAGAGTTCACCTTAAATAAATTCTTATTTGTGCTAAAACTACTTTTGATAGGTCTACAAACATAGAAATGTAATTTTATGAAAAATACGACAAGGAAGAATCTTGGTGTTTTGCAACTCAACTATGATGGTCTCTGCCTTAATGATAAACTCTGGTCATCTAGAAGGTCATGTTAGTCATAAAATTGCTCAATATCAAAAGTTATATGTGTATTTAAACTTATCCGTATATATTTATATTATCAGGTCATCAATTGCAATTGAAATGTATGGTCAGCCATTTTTTACTGGACCATCCCTACATAGAGAGTACTATCATACTCTCTGATAACAAAATTGTCTGTCTGTCTATTTGTCCATTCCTGATTTTCTCTAAAACTCTTGCGTGAAATTCACCAGCAACAATTCTTTGCATTTGTAGATCATTGCTAGTAGGTTGATGAGGTCATGTCATTGGCAAGTAGTGGGAGGGGTTGGTTTCAGAAATTTAAAAGATGCAGACATTTTCAACTGAAAACATGTACATCACACTCTTTGATATTAAATTATTAACTAGTAATATTAATACAGTAGCAGTAACAGTACATGTACTACTAATATGAATTCACAAGTGATAAATACACTAACCTGTTGTATCCCATAGACCTATAACAAAAGGTTTACCATCTACCATAACATTACGTGAATAATTATCAAATCTAAAGAGTGTGAAAGGAGAGGATGAAGATTTGACTGAATGAATAAACTTTCAAAATCCTGCATACAGATGGGCTGGTTTCAACAAGCTGGTTTAATTTAGTCTCACATAGCCAGCCAGTCCCACTCTCACAATACTAGATTTCATCCTCAGCACTGGTTAGTGTAGTGTGCTCTAACCCCTTCTCCTTTTTGATAAGCTGATTGGATGGAGAAAGGGTCTTTAGCAATTGCAGTTATTCCAAGTTTCGAACCAATCAGATTTATTGACCCATTGGAATGTCAGGCCAGTTTTAATTAGTTATATAGATCTGCAGAGCACTTACAAGCTCCACCTGAAGCTTTATAACATTAAAACACTGCGATTTCCACAACTAATTTCATGTGACTTTGGGGAACTCACAAGTGCTAAAACTGGCCTAACATTCCAATCAGCCAGTAAAGGTTAGAATAATTGCAAGCTTCTAGACCCTTCTTCTGCCAATCAAAATGTTGAGAGATTGCTTTTGACTGGACAAATTGTCTGATGAACAATATAAAAATAAAGAACAGTATCCTCACAGCAAGGTTAATTATTAGCCAAGAGCAGTCATGGCCTATGGTTACTTCTATATATAATGTAGTGCTGGTGTTTTGCACAAAGTTCACAATTTGCTGGTCAAATATTTTTTTGTCCAGATGTTTCTGCTGGACACTTTCAAAAACTATTTCGAGCACTGATCATAGGTAATATAACTTTTGGTACTAATAACTTACACAGTTGGAATATAATCTTTAGGGAAAGCATTTGTGGTATAACTGATGCAGAGGCGTCTTTTACCAGCACACCTAAGAGAAGAGAACAAGATAATGTAAATGCAAGTTCATACCATATACAGTACATGTGTATTTAAGGTACATACACACATCCCAGGGTATGTAAATTATAAATAATACAATAATTATTAATAAACACTTCATGTCTGTGTTAATTCTCAACTGCTGAGTATAAATTGAGAACATTCAAATAACACAGAATTAGGGGCTTAATTGTGAGTTGAAGTGTGAAATTTCATTTGTATCTCATGCATTGTGATTTGCTCTCAAGAACTGTATAGCTCAGTTATAATTACACAGTCAATATTAACATTAGGATAGGACAAAGGGTGCAATTGCACAGGACCCCACATTGGGTGTCTACCGGTGTCATCTGTTCCAGTTTCGTCCACTTCCATTTCATCTCAATCAAGCTTGTCTATTCCAATTTCGTCTACTCTTAATTATTCAATAACTACAATTAGGGCTGCTGTTCACTGTATAACAATTAATTGAGTGGGTGGTATGATGAATTCAACTAGTTCATATCACCGTATTTACTTAAAAACATGAATCAATTGACCACACTTGGCATGAATAATTAAGTTTCACACACTTTCCATTCATAATTGTTTACACAGGGCAACATCCACGACTAAGGATGACCCTGGAAACAACTGTGTCATCTTCTAACCATCATAGCAATCGTGCTCAGTAAAAGAATGAGTCTGTGTAGTTTAATGATTAAGCTACTTTTGATGAATTGATGAAAGAAGATAGGTCTAAAAAAGTAAGTCATCTTATGACAGTAAATGCAGAAATGTGTATATTGTATAACTGTATTGTAAAAGAATTAATGGCAAAACGAATTTTACTATAGCTTGACTATGTTTAACATACCTCACAGTAGACAGTGATGCATAAAGTTTGGGAGAAGTCTATGGATTTAGTAAAGTATTAAAAAATGTAAACGATGGATCAACATTTAGTTTTGCTGTAAATTCCTGCACTGTTGGATGCAGGAATAAGATTTGTCACATTATGCTGCTGCGACTACAATCAATGAAGCACACACACACACAATTTGAATTAACTTCAACTCTGGCATCTTGGAATTGTGCCAGCATCATAGGTAAATACATGCAGTATATTTATAATTATAATTATAGTCTTAATACATATGCATATAGTGTACTTCAAAGCCAAGGTCTGGTAAAGCCTATAAATCAGCTTGTGCAATCCAATGAAGCAAAATAGTGTGTTATATCCCCTGCAATCTGATATACATTGCAGTTAATCACATTTACTTTACCCACAATATGATAATATATGTATGAGTGACAAAAACTGCAGTGATGTTTCTGTTTATGACTGGTATGTTCTATTTTGAACGCAAGGTACAAGTCGTGCTTTTTACCAGACCCTTTCCCACCCTCGGTTGCAGTGTGACACAATTTTTAAACCCAATTATCCACTGGGATTGGAGCAAGCACAGAAGTGACAGACATGACCCTAGACAATTTTTTTTAGTTTTGGGGTGCTAAAGAAAGAGGAAATTTAGTACACATCTAGTATGTGAAATTTGTGACTATACGTTCATGCAGGGCCTGATTAATCAAGATCTTTTTTTTGTCATGCACCAAAGTGTAAATTTACTCCCAGATTGCATCATAATGGCTGGCCTTTTCAGGGGTCCAAAATCAATCATTAGCTAGTCTGTCGCACTTCACTAATTGAATCACAATTGAACACTTACCTGTCTCCTACAAGGACACATTTAATAGATTGCATGTTCGAAGCGTCTGTTTCCACAAGAGACCCTCGTCTTCAAAAACAATAAATGACATCCTTACAACAATTCTTTACCATTCCACTAAGGTTCCCAGCTAGCTCCAATCATAGTCTCGCGTAGCCAGCCCCTCCCACTCTAACGAAGGGAGGGTCTGGTACACTGTAAGCAGAGCGTTCGTTCAGAAAACTACCGGATGTTTGGTAGTCCTTAAGTACAACCCACTTTACCGAAGTACGTGTGAAAGCTGTAGTAGTGCGTGTGAAAGTTGTATAAACTTGTATTGCCGAAAATCTAGCTGAATTTTGTGCTCTAACTTGTTATTCTCTCCCTTTCTTGCGATTGAAGCTCCAACTCTGTAAGTTCTTTGCTACTGTTGTGTATCATTGTACATTAATTTTGCTTTATACTAATGTTTAGTTAGATTCTTCCTGTCCTTTCCTTCTGTGTCATTGCAACTCCTACCCTGTAAGTTCTTTGCTACTGTTGTGTATGATTATTATACATGTAATTTTTGCTTTATACTATTGTTAGATTTCTGTTTCTGCGTTATTAAAGCTCCAACTCCGTAAGTTTTTTGTTGTAAATGTTTTAGTATGTAACCCGCTAAGATTTAACAATAAATTCTTTTACAAGACGAAACTCTAAAATGCAACAAGAAATATTACTACTTATATACAAAATACTAACAATACACAACAGAACAAAGATGATGTTGAGAGCAAGAGCATAGATAACAATAATCAGGACACAAAGATACAAAAATAAGGACATATAGCAATTTACACTTATCAACATCTATTAACACACATACAACTATACTTCCTGTAACACCTGTATAAATTATAATCATTGATACAGTTTATTGATGTAAAATTGTTAGTGCACCTTTCAGTTCATCAAATATCCATGGTAAAAGTCCAAAAATTAAGGATTTACCATATCCAGTTGGGAGAGTAACAAATACATCTTGTCCAGAAAGAAAAGTCAGAATAGCTTCCATCTGCTTATCTTTGAGGGTCATTCCAAGTCTAGCAGCAACAGACATAACTATACTTCTCTTATCCATTAGCAAATCTAGAATTAATGTATAATTATAATGTTGTACAACAGTGGCCAATCCGATGAACTTACAGAGTGGGAGCTTCGGTATAGCAAAGACAGAGAGAGTCTAACATCATAATTAATGTGTAATTATACATAGCAGTAGTAAAGAACTTACAGGGTAGGAGTTTCAATGACACAGAAGGGAAGGACAGGAAGAATCTAACTAAACATTAGTATAAAGCAAAATTAATGTACAATGATACACAACAGTAGCAAAGAACTTACAGAGTTGGAGCTTCAATCGCAAGAAAGGGAGAGAATAACAAGTTAGAGCACAAAATTCAGCTAGATTTCGGCAATACAAGTTTATACAACTTTCACACGCACTACTACAGCTTTCACACGTACTTCGGTAAAGTGGGTTGTACTTAAGGACTACCAAACATCCGGTAGTTTTCTGAACGAACGCTCTGCTTACAGTGTACCAGACCCTCCCTTCGTTAGAGTGGGAGGGGCTGGCTACGCGAGACTACTCCAATCACTAGCACCTCGGGAGTTATTAGCTATCTTGTCAAACAAAAAGACGCTCAGAAAGGAAGTACCACCTGGGGTCACGGTATTCTCCACTAGACCACAAAAAATTTTGCTATACTGCACTGCCCACCTTGATATTATAAACATATTCCTGTTTTCCAGCCAAGACTTTTTCTTTAGCTGGAAAACAGGAATTTGTTTATAATACAACTTGTACTCAACATTCATATTTTCATATAACTGAAGGGCTGAGAGTTAGAGTGGTCTAACTGTCAATAAAACATTTCAGATAATTTAATTATATAATATAATTATAATAATAATTATATATAATTATAATTTCTATTTTCCCTTTTTCTTAGATTTAATTGGTTTACGTAAATCTTCTCGAGACAACAGATCGGCCTAAAAAGATTAATAAATTTTAATAGTGTATGAGAATTCCTGTGCTAACCTTTCTTGTTGGTTCTGGGATCCTCTTGTGAGAGCAAGCCACAACTAACTGTGTAGTAACATCCAGAGATATCTTATGACCCACAGATATATACACAGGATTGGGAGCATCATCAGAAGTACGTAATGCCTAGTCAACAAGAAATATTAGTATCCTAAAGATTATGAATGGTATAATACTTGTTTGGATCCCAACTTAAGATGCATGGGTTCATATAATTTATAGTGATGGAAAGTCTTGTGAGACTGCAACCCTCTCAACATGATTCCATATCAATGAGGTACTACATAAAAGTTATATGATTATAATAATCTTACTCTTCCCCAGATTTTTCCTGATTCTCCTCTCAGATCAATATGGTCTCCTTTCTTTAGCAGTGTCTTACAAACCTTAAAAGAGTGGAAATAAGTATATGTTCATCAGTGTGTAAATCTGTCACAATAAACATCAACTAAAAAAACTTACAGATGATTGTACTACACACCTTCTCACGATATTCAGCATCTTTTACTAATCCATCTACATGATATAACTTCTTAGCTACCCCAACACATGGAATACCACATTCAACACCAAGATGACTAGCTAGTCCAAATCCTAAATAGTGGATGAACTTATTCAGTAATCTATTTGTCAAAATCATTATTATTGTAATATAATCACTGCAAAAATGGTTTGGTTTTTTTAACGAATCACTTGGTTACCTCAGTTGCATAGTATCTCATTCACTCTAAAAAAATTAATAGATTTGTTATTGAACCAATTTTGGGTTATATATTGATACAAAATTTCAGTGTTGCTGAATGAGTGACTATGTTACCTACAGTACACAACCCTAAAAGTATTTGTAGTCTTGACATTCATTGGAATAATTATTTATATGCTAAAAGTATAGTATAAAATATATATGCATTATTCAGCCATAATAATCATTAAGTAATTAACAAACAAGCTAAATTATTCACATAGAACAATCATTTGGCTCATTAACTCATAGTATAGGAAGATATTTGTGGCTTGAGAGCATTGAATTTCAATCCAGCGAGAATCAAAATTATGCTATACACTCACATTCACTAACAGATAGAATACAGAAGGCAAAGCATATATAATTTATGTTTTAAACCAGTGAAATTGGTTAAAACAACAAAAATCAATTTTTAGAGTGGGAATTCAAGTTTCAAAAAGGAAATCAGCGTTAGTTCACAATGACTAAATAAACTGATAACTCCAAAAATAGTAATCACAGTTTACATATTCTCACTACTTAACTTACACAATAATTAATTGTACATCAGTCAGGAATTTTGTAACATCAACCAGTTATAATAGAAGTTAAGTTATGTAGGATTAACCATCCTAAAGGTGTTTATAAACTCATTAAGTCCACACAAAGACAAACACTCTCCTTCTAGGAAACAGCATGACAAGAGCAGAACCAGAACCACTGACTTTGCAATCAAGCTCTAACCACTATGCCACACTGCCTCCCTAGAAAAAAACGAGTGCCTATCAATCTGGGACTTTTTGGAGGGAATGACTAACATATGTATAGAAGACTGTAGTCTTTTGATTTGTGTGGGAAACCAAAGTCTATTATACCTCCTGACTATAATAGGTTTTTATAGTATACTGAACATGATCAATTATTAATACCCATTTTGATCTCATCCATCCATTCACTCATCTACCCATGCATTCACTTTTATTTATTCATGATGACCTCACAATTTACACACAAAATACACAAAATAATAATAGGAACAATAATATAAATTGATGCATAATAATACTGTTGATCATAAACAAGTAATATGCAATATCTTCATTTCAATACAATACCCGAGAATGAGTATTGAGTACGGTATCGAGCTGACAGTATTGAGTATACTTGATACTGTGCATACTGTACACAATGCACATGTTTACATTCACTTCAAATTATAATTTTAAAATGGGCATGTGTGTAAATGTATCTTAACTAACCTCTAGGATGTAATATACCATTCCCATCAACTAATATTACCTGTGAAAATAAATAATAGAACTACTAAATAATGTTCCCTAGATACTGTTCCTTAAACGTGATATGAGGGCCTTGATCTTCTATATTGTAACAATCATCATAAAGTAATAATTGTGGTTATCATGATAGTTGTAAGTAATACTAAAACTAAGACATTATCCAAAGCTATGAGTCTTATATGAGTATATCTAACCATGTACTCAACCTTCATTATATGATAGTAGATAGATTCATTTTTTCTGAATTTTTTAAATGCATTGTGGCTCCCCTTCCAGACATGGACTTGGCTATTAAATATTCCTTCTGATGTTTTATGTGCTACCAAAAACCACATGTGAAGCACATGGCATCCACATGATAATCATGTGTATAATAATGAGATTACTATGAACAGTATTACAGTAACTGTTAAGATGATTACAATAATTATACAGATTAATTGCATAGGCCTACTAGATATTCGTATCAATTTATATATGCAAGTGATTATGAAATCTGAATGTACATACGTATATACATATGTGCAATCAGAATAAATTGAATGCATACATAATTGTGTACACACACACACACACACACACACACATATATACATACATACATGGTTGCACATTCAATGCTTGTGAATAATATTCATTGAAGTATGTATGTTGTATATCATATGTAAATGCATGCATGCTATACAAGCAAGTGTGTATAAACTGATATGGTTCTACAGTATTATTATTAAACACTACTTACTATATTCATTTTCTACTTCTTCCTCAGAATCACATAGGTCTTCTTATTGGCCATCTTGAATTTTCCATAAACCTAATTATGTAGTCATAGCAACCATCTTCCTAATACACACACCCTGAGGCTTGCAACAAAAGTAGGTCAGTAACAGGCTAAAATGTTCTTCAAATGTATTACTTATATTCTTTGCAGATGCTTTTAAAATGTCTGAGGAAGGTGGTGGAGAAGCTGGAACAGGGGGAGCTCCAACAGGAGGAGAAACTGTAACTGGAGGATATGATTATCGTAAGATACATAACTTCCCTCTCATAAAGATTCATAACTTCATATTGTCATGCATTTTGTAATTTAGTGTTATTTTACCTTAAAACACTTTTAGTAATCATTTTGACTTTTAGTTAACTTTTCCATAGCTCATGGAATGTGTAACTACTCACAAGTCCAATCATGAATGTGAAAACTGGTGCTATCCCAGGATATATTATATATATTTGAGAATAAATGAGAAAAATTAGAATGATGAATGGATGAAGTGACCATATATACTAGTTTGTTATAACAAAAAAAAATTTTAGTAAGGGATTTTGACTGTTGACTAACAAACAGGTGTACTGTAATAACTATAACTATATAACTAAAATGTAAAATTGGCCTACAATGAGCACTTCTAGTTAGTTAACTAAAACTAAAACCCTTTTAGTAAGCCCAATATTATTTTAGTTAATTAAACTACAACTAAACTAAACATTTCAGAATCCAAGCATATATAACTAATTAACTATAACTAAAAGTGGTCATTTTTTTGTCCAATTAAAACAACACTAATATATACAAATGAATGTAACTAGTTCTTGACTGACTAAATAAGAATAAATGACTATATATAATATACTGTAGTTACAACAATGCTAGTTGACATCTACCAGTCATTTTCGTATAAATTCCATGCTCAGTGGAGGTGTTGAACCTGCAGAACACTTGGTGCCAGCAACTGACCTGTAATGAAGCTAGTGCAGATTTAATCATATCCTTTATATATACTTTGTGTGTACATATTTCATGATACCTGGACTGGGATTATAACTTTAGCTACATGGTGAGTTGTTTGTTTCGAGTCAAACTCTCTGGGGTATGGTAGCATTCACAGTCTTCTGCATGCCAATCCCACTGAAACATCAAACATCAGTAAGTTAGTTCTTCAATTTTGAGACCATTGCTGACAGGTACTTACGCATGGTCCAGAATTCTTAGTATATGATGATCTCAGAAAATTTTAATAACAGTAAAAATCTTTCTTTTGATAATCAATAATCAATAAAAATATGATTAAAAAGATACATTAGTTCAATTCCAATAGATGAAGATAGGAGTGTATTCAGGCAGTATGGTTGCTGTATATCAACAGGTCATGTGGACAATGGATCTGTATAATAATATCAATATATTTCTCGTTACCACACCTTCTATCATGTGCTTAGCAACAAAGTATCTATGTGGTTATTTATGATCATCTCACCTAATTCCATTAACATATTTTGAGCAATTCTTGTTAGAGTTGGGTTTGTCTGTTTCTTCAATACCTCACAGTATGATGTTAATGTTTCTGATTTATTGATTGCTAGGAGTGATCTTTCAATCTCGTTTAGCAGTTTACTGGCTTTTTGATAACGAGAAAGATTTGTTGTGAGGACATCATCTTTGACGAGATACGATATTAAATCAGCTGATGAGAGATCGTTGGCTAATCTCTCTGTGTCTGATATCACACCCAACATTTCAGGCAAGTGTCTCTTAAATATACCATATGGAGAATTGTCTGCATAAAATATAATAATATCATTATGATGAGGATTAGGTATATGTACCTGGTTTGGGGCCTTCGTCCGATTTAGCATCACTTGAGGATAATAAAGCATCCTAAATAATCAAATTAAATTTTTAAATTATATTGTAAATGTAAATACGATCTTACCTCAAACCAAACTTTAAATTCTGGGGATATAGGAAATGGATCATTAAATCCTTCACATCGTGGATTATTTTTACATAATAAAGCTTCAGTGAAAACATCATCTACACTGTATACACACTCGCAAGGATGGAGATTGGCAGGATTAGAAGGCAAAAAACAGCTGGGACAATAAAACCCGATCAGGCAATCTAGATGAGAAACGTGTGGTTGAACTCTCAATACAGCATTTACGCATTCTACGATATCTTTTCGAACTGATGAGCAGAACTGAGCAATATCACAAGAGCCTGTTAGTCGTACTTCAATAAAACCAATGCAAGAACGAATCTCAACATTGAATAAGCCACCAATAAATGTTGCTCGATTGCGATGACGGTTCTCGTAATCCAATCTCCACCTTTTAGATAACTCAACCATGACTCCAGAGAAAACGCCAATTGGTATAAATGCTCCTTTAAAGAGTACCAGAAGTGGAGGAGGAGAAATAGCAGCCACATTTTGGCTTGTATGCGATAAAAGAACCGTATTATCTGGTTTTAGTAGACAAGGCATGAAGACAGAAGGCTTAGCATCATCACCAAGATGAGTGATGAGCTTTAAATGTGTAAGGAGATCGATAAGGTGTTGATTATTAAGTGGGCATTTGGGAGTGAGAGGTGTGGCTGTTTGAAGTATATGAGGAGGAATTACACCTGTCTTCCTAATTTTGTCTGCAGCAGTGTGTTTGTCACCAGAACCGGCAAATGATACTGTGACAAGTCGAGATATACCACTAAACAGCACATCGGGATTGCATATAACATACTCTTTAAGGCTCTCAACCTCCTCATAGTAGAGGATGGTTCCAAGTTTATCGTGGAAGTAATTCAATACTGTAATTACATCATCACTTCGAATACCACAACTAACAGCAAGATCTGTACACTCAGCTAGTGTGCACACACCAGGAGATTGTTCATAACCATGGCGGAGAATCAAATGGAATGCTGCCCATGTCAGAGGAAGAGGCACAGGTGGGAAACGATCCTTCATAACCTTCAATAAGAAGGTTTGAATGTCTTCCATCTCCTCTTCGGATGCAGTGGCATTATCCAGGGGTAAAAATATGGGGTCATAATCAACTCCTTTGGAAGTTGGAAATGTGATGAAACCATCTTCGTAGAATGATGTATTACTGATTTGTTTCAGGAGCAGTTCACTGACTTCCTGTATCTGCTTTGAACGCACCGTTTTATCTGTACTCAAGAGATCAATATGGCTTCCCAAAAGTACAGACACAGAATTCTGGATATTATTCTCCTGACTTAGACAGTAGTGGCTGGAGAGTAGTTGATGGACAATCTCAATGGAATTGGAGCTGGTTTCATATGTTAGAGACGTTTCTCCATCTTTGTGACGAAAAGACACCTCTACCGGTAGAGTAAGATCATGAGATGCATTGAAAAAGATCAAATGAAGTGTAGGACCACGTAAGAGAGGAGGAAGTAGCTCGTGGAATTCTGGCTGTCCACCAGTATCCATAAAGTAGACAGTAGTCATTTCCTCTAAGTCCTCCAGCTCTTGCATTTCACTGCTGCTCAACACTTCACTCATAAATTTACGTGTTGGTGTAAGTTTTTCTGATTTCGAACGAAAACCTTTGGGAGCAGATTTTAAGACTCGGTTGAGAAAAGATTTGGTAGGCGTTGATTGAGATGTGGTAGGCGTTGATTGAGGAGGAGGGGGAGAAAGGATCACTGTTGGCTTCCTGGAAGAATCTGGGGTGTCAGATAATTGTAAGTGTGAAGATATTTCACTAAACTGGGATGGACGATTTACAGACTGTAACAAAACATGGCCTTGGTCCACGATGCTACTAGTTGTTTCCCAGCGGCCTTTACTGATGGCTATGGTATTAATTGTGGTGGTTTCTTCTCTGATATTAACAGTAACAGGACGTTGAAATCCAGTGCTAGGTAGAGTCGACTTCGAACCTTGTGACCATGCTGCTTTGATGTTCTTCTTCTGTAATCTGTATAGGAATGACGTTTTCCCCACCCCAGGCAGCCCAGTTAAAAGTGTTTTAACTGGGGAAAAATTTACGACCCCATTACTTTCACATTCTCGCATGAATGTTTGCAAAGTACGATCTAAATGAATAAAAACAAACTATGAAATTACAAAAACTCATTTAAAACAAACACAACTATTTGTATGCCAACAATGATGGTGCAGAACCCTCCCAAAATTATTACTGCTTTAAGTTACTATTAAAAACATTGGGTACAGTGATTGCTATAATATATATCAAAAAAATATACACATATTTATTTTACACCATAATCGAAGTAGCAAAATATAATTAAAGGTGGAGCCTATTTAGTTACGATATACATGTGGATGGTCTTTTACTATGTGCTCTGTATAAATTGTAAGTGCCACTACTTTAATGTTAGCCTTCCAGTACTAGGTACATATATGACCACCTAACAGTGAGCTAGTGTTCACTTAGTATTATGAAGGTTGGATAATAGTAACTATAACACTTTCAAACAGTTAAGTTTAGAATTGCAGCTTTCTAACATATTCTAGTTCATTTCAAGTCTATTACTTTGATTAGAGTACTAGCATTTGTGCCATAGTTTGTTTTGTAGCACACTTACACACACACAAACTGATTATCATAACCCTTCATCTATATGATGAGGGTTAATAAAATTTAAAGCATAGATCATGTGAACTAAAATAATTATTTGGGAATCAATTGATGGAGTATTGAACTCAGAAGATTTAAAGCTGCCTACGGAATTAGATGATGATGAATGAAGTTATATTGCTTTATTTAGCAGTCTTTAATATAAAAGCTCATGTTAAACTGACTACACTTTTGACTAATAATTACAAGCACCAAATCTAACAGTGTCTGCTTACCACCTCCTGTTAAATGTGACTGAAAACCAACTGCAATTTTGCTTATTGTAGTCTATTGTATATAGAAGCTCATACTGTCTAAACTGAAGAGTTGCAAGCACCTATATTAGTGTCTGTTTATTACAGTGTTGCTGAAATACCTTCTTTTTCCTTTTTCTTTTTGGCTGCTCGGATTAACTCTTTCTTCTCTTGTTCTACATGATGAGAGTTAATAAATGCATGAATTCAGCATTATTATGTAAACTAAAATAATTATTAGGAAATAAAATAATTGAAAATTTTAGTGACCAAGATAGAGTATAGTACTCAGCAGATATATAAATGAGTGGTAGACTCCATTGTTCATACTCAATACACTAAATTATACAGTTATGATTATACGTTTTTATGGCCCGCAGGGCCATCCCTATGATTGCTTTTTACAGGACTTCTTTTACGGGTTGTATAATTGTTTGTATCACACACGCATTGTATACGCAGTTAAGGATGTTGCGTCATCATGGGGCTGGGGGCTCGGCAAGCTAAAGCAGACCAGTAGGATGAATTCAGCTTGTGGAAACTGCAATTACTAGCTGTTATAGCTAGAATAAATTAAAAAACTTATAACAACTGTTAAAAAGTAAGAAGAATGGAAAGCAAGTGACTATATTATGTTGTTGGAATTCAAGCCATCAGCAATGATTATTAGTGATTACAAAACTGGGATACTTAATTATATCTTGTTTCAAACTTTGAATGAAGTATTGGACTAGAACCACTTGAAATTTAATAGCAGAGATCAAGAAATAATTATCAAATTCTTTAAGCAAAAAGGTAAAGCTGTTTACAGAGTTTAGATGATGATGAGTATTCATAATTATTAATTATTTAGCAGTCTTAGTAAAATTCTACTTTTTGACTGATGAGTTTGAGAATTATAAGCACCAATTACATTACCTCACATCTATCAGTGTCTGCTCTACAACCTCCTGATATATGTGATAGTGTTATCAAAGGAAATTTTCAATCAAGGCTTGTGTTTAAATACTTAATTTGTAAAGGAAACCAGGTATCACATGATCAATCATCTATTATACAAGTTTATAGGCTTCATGTACAATACAACTGAATAGCAAGCAAATAGTCTATTTTTGCAACTATTATCACAAATGTATTGTTAATTGCTGGAGTTAACACAATTCTAAACAAGTGTTACTGAAATACCTTCAATTTTCCTTTTCTCTTTGGCTGCTTCTTTTTCTACATGGTAAAAGTTAATATTATAAACGTATGAATTAATTAAGTCCAAAATAATTATTTGGGAATCAATTAATGATTTTAGTGACCAAGATGGAGTATAGAACTTAGCAGATTTTTAAACGAGTTGTAGAATCCATTGTCATTACACTAATTATGCATTGATGTATACATTTGTGATTATTTTTAACCCTCACCCATGTAGGCAGAGTGGAGGGTTACTTTAATCATCAAGTATGTTTTCAGATTATACTTATATATGTTGTATGAACATAAGGTACTAGAGTCTGTTCATATTCATGATGACCTCAAACTTAGGTTGTAATATGTACTATACTGTATAGTTTAATATAATAAGGTTAATACATGATTACCCTTGCCGTCATGGTTAATGTGAGTTACAGTACCACTTCAAATTAATGGCAGAGATCAATAATTATCAAATGCCTTTTAAAAGTAAAAAGGTAAATCTGTTTACGATGATGATGAATAATCATAATTATTTAGCAGTCTATAGTAAAATGTATACTGTCTACACTTTTCACTGATCAGCTTAAGAGTTATAAGCACCAATTACATTACATTATCTCCTGTTACATATTTCGTTAATTACTGTCTAACTCTAAACAGGAATTACTAAAAATACCTCTATTTTGCCATTCCTTTTGAGCAAGTTTCCTTTCTTTTTCATATAGTCTGCGATTATTAAAAAAAAAAAAAACTGTTCGGATAGCTTCGTGAAATACAGAATTCAAACCCTCCTGAGTGAAAGCTGAACATTCAATATATTTGACTGCACCAATTTTTTTCATCATTTGAAGACCCTGTAAGAATAAATTAATAAAGAACTAGCAACTACAACACTGAAGCAATGGCCATTAACATGCTGTAGATTTTACTAAATACCAGGTTACATCAATTGCCTCTCTTTCTCAACAAACATTTATCTTCACCTGAGCATATGAAATAGAAGACCTTTGATTCATTTTGAGTTTCTCAATTGTCTCTTTGTCATCTCGTAAATCTAGTTTTGTTCCAACAAGTATTATTGGTGTGTTTGGACAATGATGTCTAACTTCTGGATACCACTGAGAAAATAATGGTCCCATGATTATCACATGATTTTAACATTATTAACATGACTTACCTTTTCCTGGACATTTTCAAATGAAGCAGGACCCTTTAGAGAAAAACATATCAAAAAAACATCCTAGAGAGAGAATTGAATGTACTCATAAGATTATTAAGTCATGAGATGAATATGGAATTCTGACTTGAATATTTATTGTAGAAAACAAACAATATTATTGTAATTCATTTTGCAGTGCTTGAATTCTTACTCCAAACTTACATAATGCTTTATAATGAGTACTATTCATTCATTGCGATTTAGCATTGGTGGATAAAAGAGATGGACAGAATGCACACATAATTAAGAGGGCAAGGCAACAAATATGCTATAGGAATGTTTAGGTCTAAATATTGACCAATACAAATGAATATCATTGTATTTATCTCATGACTAGTCATTAGTCTGTTAGAATATATAAGAACACACATACACCATGTAGCTGTATACATGTATAACTATGTAAGCATACGATATGAATGGCCAACATTCTTAGTTTTTTCTCTCTCTGGACTAT
Organism: Petrosia ficiformis; assembly: GCA_947044365.1. NCBI lineage: Eukaryota > Metazoa > Porifera > Demospongiae > Haplosclerida > Petrosiidae > Petrosia > Petrosia ficiformis. The sequence goes on from OX345643.1 coordinate 5,937,899, forward strand.
ACTAAATTGTTTTATTAAAACATTTTCTAGTTTTTGGTTCTTCAGTTCTCTTTGAGGGAATGTTGTTTTATTAAGTGCTTCCACGCATGTAAAATTGTAAATCAGAACAGAATGCAATAAAAATGCATAATTGGGGCAAGCCAGGACTTACTAGAGAAAAGCAAATCAAAAAACATCCTGGAAAGAGAGGGAGAGGGGTGGTGGAGTAATCATAAACATACACTGCAAAAACTAAATTGTTAAAATAACCATTTTATTGGTTAGTACAGTTGCAAGGAATAGCATGAGTTTAAATTTAGATTGTCAGTTGTCATAGAGGATGTTGTGGCGACATGCATGTATGTTACTACGACATAGTGTGTACCATGTATTGAAAGATATAAATTAAATTGTGTTTACAGGTTTACAAATCCTTTTCATGGCCAGATACAATTACATGTACTTTAGTATAAATTATACCAAATCTTTGACATGAAATACGAGTGGACAGCACCTTAAAATTATATAGCTTCCATTGTTATTAAATATAATTAGTACAAAGTATCTATGGTATTATATGTATTTACAAACTAATTGTTAAATCCTTGCAACTGTACTAATCATTAAATTAGTTATTTTAACTATTTTGTTTTTGCAGTGTAGACCTTGTTCACTAATAACTATAAGAGGATACCACCACATATATACACACATACATGACACATATATTTTTAAATGTTTGTCATGTCATTCTCTTGGAAAGGAAAGCAGTAATAAGATGATTGGATGAATATGTGAATTCTGACTTTCCAATATTTGTAGTAAACTATATTATAATAATTCAAATCATTATTAAGTTGTGCAATTGTTAAATTCTTATCTAAATTAATCATAGAAAGCCTCCACAACTAACTTAATGCTTCATAATGAGTCTCTGTCATTATTTCCACAGGGATTGAGCATCATTAGATAAAAGAAATGGACAGAAGCAGAATGTACGCATAATTCAGAAGGCATGGAAACTTGGGTCCAAATTAATGACCAAAACGAAAGTTGAATATCAGTATAATTATTCATCCATTATTAATTTACAAAAGGAAATTACACAAATACACATATAAGTACACACACATATACATGTACTTGAATACATGTATAACTGGAAACACTTCATTAAAAAGCCTTGTTCCAGAGTTACAGTTTGGTATCAGTCTTGTAAGCATAACTATATGCTTTAAATGAGTCATTTTATTAACTCATGTAAATCAGCAATAAAAATGTAAATAACAGATTAGTCTGGTTTTACCTACAAAGTTTGGAATTTACTATAATTATACCAAAAACATAATTATGTGTATATGCAGGTTGTATCTATGTGGGTGGGGGGAGCTTACCCTCCTAGACCTATTAATATGCATTAAGTAACTACTGTGTGTTACATCATGCCACACATGTAATAATGTTATTGAAAATTCATTCTGGGGCCTTATTAGTTGTATTATTGTTCAGAGAACACGCTCTCCAAAATAAAATTATCTACATCACTTAAATCCACAGCCACATTAACTTCACCTCCAAACTGATATTTCTAGATAGAACCCCATACATGTACATACTGGTACATACAGTAGATCTATGTACTCATACAAAAACAATACTACATATTATATATATATATATATTATCAAGAGTATATAATAGAGACGGAGACTATCTCACTAGTTACTAAGTAGCACAACCTTGTGAAAAGTACTCGAGTTGAGAAGACTGCTAGACCACAAGGCGGTGCACAAGGCTGCCACAAGCATGTTAATCAAATCACATGAATCGCAATGGCGAAGTGCGATACTCTCCCTCTCTTTCTATTATATACTCTTGATATTATTTATAATTATATCATAATTATACATTCTAGTTAGATAATTAAAAATTGTTACTAACTGTATCAGGATAACTAATTAGTCTGAGCCTGTCATAATCTTCCTGACCTGAAAGAAAAGGCAAAGAGAAGGAGGGGAAAATGGTTGAAAATATGTTTACAAATTTATTATAACAAAAGCACTTGAAAGACGATTAACCCTTGATAACTAAAGCAAAATTATTTTTGAAATAGTAGTAATTTTAAAATTAATGGATGACCCTTGTCAATTTTTATAATGACAACAGTTTAGAAGATATCATGTACACAGATGAACAAACCAACAAACAACAATAACCCTAGTTGACAAGGGTTAATAATTGATTAAGTGTACGTTATGGTTCCAAATTGTCATGATATCAGTAGTATCACAAGCTCATGAAAAATACATACAGTATCTAACTCCCACACAAATGATTAAATATTATGGAGTGCTAATAGATTCCATTTTTGTCCATTGAAATGAGCATGGCCAGTACTGCCTCTGGTTGAATGAGTAACCCAGCCTATTAATTACTAGAACCTGAGTGCAACTAATAAGATGGTTTCATGTGCACTTTAGAAATTCAGTTCATCATCTTACACTCAATTCTCTATCATCTATTGAGGTTTTAACTATTTGAGGATAAAAGCAATAACACACAGGCAGGGTACTCATTACACCAGAACGTCTTGCAAGATATATATAATAGTACTTTTACCATACTTAACCCATTGTAACCAATTAGATACTGAAACACACAAAAGACTGACCATCTTTTGTGTGTTTCAATATCTACCTTTGATGACTATTCTCTTGATTCAAAGTATTTATTGGCTAAAAGTATTCATCATGTAGGCTGTAGAGTTCACTTTAAATAAATTTGTACTATAGTGCTTTTGATAGCTCCAAAAACATATATGTAGAAATGTAATTTTATGAAAAATATGATGTGAAAGAATCATTGCAGTTTTACCACTCAACGATTCTCTACCTTAATGATAATCTCTGGCCGTCTTCTAAAAAGTCTTGTTAGTCATAAAATCGCTCAATATCAAAAGGTATATGTGTATTTAAACTTATCTGTATTTATTTATATTATCAGGTCATCAATTGCAGTATGGGCAGCCATTTTGTTTTCTGGACCATCCCTACATAGGGATTACTATCATGCTCCCTGATAAAATAAATCATCTGTCTGTCTATTTGTCCATTCCTGATCTTCTCTAAAAATCGTGTATGAAATTCACCAGCAAACATTATTTGCATTTATAGATCATTGTTAGTAGGGCATGACTTCATATTATATGATGAGATCATCTGGAAGTAGTGGGAGGGGTTGGTTTCATAAAGTTAAGAGAAAATGAGGCAATACACAACTGTATATGTATATCGATATCTCATAATATTAATACAGTAGAAGTAACAGTACATGTGTACTACCAATATGAACTCATCATGACACTAACCTGGTGTATCCCATATATCTAAATTAATAGATTTACCATCTACCATAACATTAGTTGAATAACGTTCAAATCTAAAGAGCAGGAAAGGTGAGGATAAAGGTGGGTGGAGAAGAGAATAAAGATTTGACAGATAGGGTGTCATTCCAGAGAGCTTGGTCAATTAATGGGTGTGGCATGTAAACGAATACTCGCTTGAGCTACAGCAGACCAACTTCCCTTCACATTTTTAATAAGCTGACTGACTGGTGGAAGAAGGGTCTAGAAGTGCTCTGGCGACTGTAATTTTTCTTACCACTTTCGTTTACTGGCAACTTCTTTAACTAAATATGCAATGTGCATGCAACACAAACAAATAGATTAACTTCATAGAATAGCAATTATCGGACCCTGTGAGCCATAAAAAATAATGTTTGCAGACCCAAACAAAATTTTCTAACATATTATAACTTAGACTCCTTCAGTCCTAGTGTAAGATGAGCACAAAGAAACAAGAGTCTCCACATGTACAAATTAATTATTCTTCAATCATGTGCACAATTTATTTTAGCTCCAGCTACATGTATTTTATTATTGTGAACAAACTGGCCACAAACCTGGATCTTGCCCATGCATTTTGTGCATACAGACCAAGCGCTCACCCATCACCTCAACTACATATGCAACATAGGTTATACTTAAACATTAACTGTTGATACTAATAACTTACAAATTTGGGATATATGTATCTGGGAATATATATTGGGTAAAATTGGTGCAAAGGGGTGTTTTACCAACACAACTAGGAGAAAAGAATAAGATAATGTAAATGCATGTTCATACCATATACAGTACATGTGTATTTAAGGTACATACACACAGCCCAGGGTATGTCAATTATAAATAATACAACTTACATAATAATTATGTTAATAAACATTTCATGTCTGTGTTAATTCTCAATTGCCGAGTATAAATTGAGAACATCCAATTAAAACAGAATTAGGGGCTTAATTGTGAGTTGAAGTGTGAAATTTCATCTATATCTCATGCATTGTGATTTGCCCTCAAGAACTGTATAGCTCATAGTGATAATTATAGTCAATATTAACATTAGGGTAGGACAAAGGGTGTAATTGCACAGGGTACCATATTGGGTACCACATTGGGTTCATCTGATCCAGTTTTGTCTACTTCCATTTCATCTCAATCAAGCTTGTCTATTCCAATTTCGTCTACTCTTAATTATTCAATAACTACAATTAGGGTTACTGTTGACTGTATAACAATTAATTGAGTGGGTGGTACTGATGAAAGTGAACAATTCAGACTAGTTCATATCACTGTATTTACTTAAGAACATGAATCAATTGACCATACTTGTCATGAATAATTAAGTTTCACACACTTTGCATTCATAATTGTTTATACAGTCCATGACTAAGGATGACCCTGACAACAACTGTGTCATCTTCTAACCATCATAGCAATCATGACTCAGTAAAAGAATGGGTCTGTGTAGTTTAATGATTAAGCTACTTTTGATGAATTGATGAAAGAGGATGGGTCTAAAAAGGTAAGTCGTCTTATGACAGTAAATGCAGGAATGTGTATATCATATAGCTGTATTGTGAAAGAATTAATGGCAAAACAAACTTTACTATAGCTTGAGTAAAAACAACATACCTCACAGCAGATAGTGGTGCATAAAATTTGGCAGAAGTCTATGGATTTAGTAAAGTATAAAAAAGTAAACCATGGATCAACCTTTAGCTTTGCTATAAATTCCTGCACTGTCACCAATTCTTGCACAGCTGGTAATAAGACCATTCCATGTTAATATTTTGGGTTTCAATCATTTTAAATTGAATAGTAATCGCATTAATCAGTTATATGCACTTTTTCTTCGAGTTCATTTTTTATAAGGAATTAAATTCATTAATTGTGAATCAGGATTTTAATCAAGTACCAGTACTCGATCCAGGAGTAAGATTTGCCACATTATGCCACGGCTGCAATCAAAGGGATGGGTCTATACATCAAATTGTGAAATGAAGCCAAATACAGTATTATATCCCTACTCACTTCCCCCCCACCACAATCTGAATTAACTTCAACTACATTTTTCAACTAACTATTGGCATAGTTGTTTAAAAGTAAAATTGGAATACATTTTTTAATATTATTACAATTTTAAAAAACCCCATTGCTAGTTACATTGGGACAAGCACAGAACATCCACTCCTCACAACAGATCATTATAACACTTACCCGTCTCCAACAATGACACATTTAATTTTAATATCTTCCATGTTCGAAGCGTCTGTTTTCACAAAATGGACCCTCGTCTTCAAAAACAAATGATATAGTAACAACAATTGTGTCAATTCGTTACCATTCCACTATCCCAGCTAGCTCCAAGCACTAGCACCTCGGGAGCTATGATCAGCTATCCTGTTAATTTTACAACAGTACACTACAAAAATTTGGACAGGAAATTGTTTATAATACAACTTCAACAATTCAAGGCTGAGAGAAAAATCTATAATATAATATATAATTATAACAATATATATATATATATATATGATTATAATTTCTATTTTCACTTTTTCTTAGATTTAATGGGTTTACGTAAATCTTCTCGAGACAAGAGATCAGCCTAAAAAGATTAATAAATTTTAAGTAGTGTATGAGAACTCTTATGCCTTAACCTTTCTTGTTGGTTCTGGGATCCTCTTGTGAGAGCAAGCCACAACTAACTGTGTAGTAACATCCAGAGATATCTTGTGACCCACAGATATATACACAGGATTGGGAGCATCATCAGAAGTACGTAATGCCTAGTAAACAAGAAATATTAGTATCCTAAAGATTATGAATGGTATAATACTTGTTTGGATCCCAACTTAAGATGTATGGGTTCATATAATTTATAGTGATGGAAAGTCTTGTGAGACTGTAACCCTCTCAACATGATACCATATCAATGAGGTACTACATAAAAAGTTAATCTTACTCTTCCCCAGATTTTTCCTGATTCTCCTCTCAGATCAATATGGTCTCCTTTTTTTAGCAGTGTCTTACAAACCTTAAAAGAGTGGAAATAAGTATATATACATCAGTGTGTAAATCTGTCACAATAAACATCAACTAAACAAAACTTACAGATGATTGTACTACACACCTTCTCACGATATTCAGCATCTTTTACTAATCCATCTACATGATATAACTTCTTAGCTACCCCAACACATGGAATACCACATTCAACACCAAGATGACTAGCTAGTCCAAATCCTAAATTGTGAATGAACTTATTCAATAATCTATTCTGTCAGAATCATCATCATTATTATTATTATTATTATTATCATTATTATTATTATTATTATTATTATTATTATTATTATTATTATTATTATTATTATTATTATCATTATTATTATTATTATTATTATTATTATTATTATATCACTGCAAAAACGGTTTGATTCACTTGGTTAGCTCAGTTGTATGCATAATATCTCATAACAGCATTGATTGCTAATGTCAAAGAGGATGACTAAATAAACTGATAGTGGAGGATGACTCCAAAAATAGTAATCGCAGTTTACATGTTCTCACTAATTAATTTACACAATAATTAACTGATAACAGAAACACACTATCTTATACAAAATTTCCCATCAGTCAGGAATTTTGTAACATGCAACCAGTTATACTAGTTATGTAGGAGTCCACAGAATGATGAACACTCTCTCCTTCCAGGAAACAGCATGCCCAGAGCAGAACCAGAACCACTGACCTTTCAATCAAAAGGCCCACGCTATAACCACTATGCCACAGGGCCTCCCTAAAAAAAAAATGAGTGCCTATCAATCTGGGACTTTTTGGTGGGAATGACTAATGTGTGTATAGAAGACCGTAGTCTTTTAATTTGTGTGGGAAACCGAAGTCTATTATACCTCCTGACTATAATAGGTTTTTATAGTATACTGAACACGATCAATTATTGATACCCGTTTTGATCTCATCCATCCATTCACTCATCTACCCATGCATTCACTTTTATTTATTCATGACGACCTCACAATTTACACACAAAATACACAAAATAATAATAGGAACAATAATATAAATTGATGCATAATAATACTGTTGATCATAAACAAGTAATATGCAATATGTTCACTTCAATACAATACCTGAGAATGAGTATTGAGTACGGTATCGAGCTGACAGTATTGAGTATACTTGATACTGTGCATACTGTACCTACATGTTTACATTCACTTCAAATTATAATTTTAAAATGGGCATGTGTGTAAATGTATCTTTAACTAACCTCTAGGATGTAATATACCATTCCCATCAACTAATATTACCTGTGAAAATAAATAATAGAACTACTAAATAATGTTCTCTAGATACTGTTCCTTAAACTTGATATTAGGGCCTTGATCTTCTATATTGTAACAATCATCATACAGTAATAATTGTGATTATCATGATAGTTGTAAGTAATACTAAAACTAAGAAATTATCCAAAGCTATGAGTCTTATATGAGCTATATCTAACCATGTACTCATCCTTCATTATATGATAGTAGACAGATTCATTTTTCTGAATTTTTTAAATGCATTGTGGCTCCCCTTCCAGACGTAGATTTGGCTATCAAATATTCCTTTCAATGTTTCATGTGCTACCAAAAACCACATGTGAAGCACCTGGCATCCACATGATAATCATGTGTATGATTATCATGATAACAGAAAGTTACATAATAATGAGATTACTGTAAACAGTATTACAGTAACTGTTAAGATGATTACAATAATTATACAGATTAATTGCATAGGTCTACTAGATATTCGTACCAAAACTTAAACCTTCAACTTACTTGTGGAACTAATTCTGGTTTCTCTCTTTTGACTTCTTCAAGACGATCTAGCAAAAATCCCACTTCTCTAAATGCTAAGAAACCAGGAATGTATGGTTCTGTCATGACTACCATAGCTTTACTTACATGAAGAAGCTAAATGAAAGTAATATATATTGTACGATGAACCATTGTGGAGATTACTTGAGGTTCACAATAACACAATAATATTTATTCTTAAAAAGAAAGTTTTGGCCTGAGTGACTAGTTCAGCTGCAGACACAGACCCAAACATTCATACACATTTATATGTACATGTGTATAGACTATGTGTATAGGCTCTGTCTGCAGCTGAAGAAAGTCCTCACTCCTCAAGTCAAAACATTCTTCTGAAGAATTTACTATAAAGTAAATTCTTCAAATAAATTCCATGAAACACGATATGGAATATATGATTATTGCAGTTGTAAATTTGTAATTGTAGATTACGTTATGATAACTGTTTGATCTCCAAGATATAGTATTACATATTTATTATACACCTACATGTATGTACCTTTAATTCTGGAAAACTGAGTACTACCAACATAGCACAAGCTTCATCAGATCCCTTCACAAACGATATATCAACTCCACCCACATGATGTAAATTAGCAAACAGATCTCGACCCACTCTCCATGACCTGACCTCTGGTGAATCAGCAGTGATTAGTTGACCTTTCAGATGGGTTTGTTCCCTGTAATAATAAGTTGTTATAGGTATAGTTACAATGTTATTAATCACCTTTCCCATTGTCGTCTTTTCTGCAACTCCTCAGGAGTCAGTTGACGTCCACCTGAATGCAATATACTTTTAAACATTGTTTCAACAGAATTGGCACCAGTACTTAATTACACTTGCTTAGTGTGTGGTTCACAATGAATATAATTATCTTCAAGGTCAAAAAAGAACCCACAATAACTTCAACAGTCAATGGATTCATAAACAAAACCACCAACATGCAAGAAATATAACACTACCATGGGATGACAATCCTAGACTATAGTGTTAAGGAGGTTGTACCTAAGATCAAGTTGGGGACAATTTACTAGCACTTTAATCATTATATCTGCAGAACTGGTACTGGGTCTGTAGACACTTTCATTAAATGTGCAATAATGTATTTATCTATATGTACATATTTATGTAATTATTCAAGTGATTCTCATGTACATACGCATATACATATGTGCATTCAGAATCAATTGAATACATACGTAATTGTGTACACACACACACACACACACACACACACACACATATATATATATATTTATACATACATACATGGTTGCACATTCAATGCTTGTCAATAATATTCATTGAAGTATGTATGTTGTATATATATCATATGTAAATGCATGTATGCTATACAAGCAAGTGTGTATAAACTGATATGCTTCTACAGTATTATTATTAAATACTACTTACTATATTCATCTTCTACTTCTTCCTCTTCCTCAGAATCGCAAAGGAGGTCTCATTGGCCATCTTGAATTTTAAAAAATTTGTCTAAACCATAAAATTTTGTTCTTAATTATGTAGTCATAGCAACCATCTTTCCTAATACACACCCTGAGGCTTACAATAAAAAGTAGGTCAGTAACTGGGTAAAATGTTCTTCAAATGTATTATTATACTCCTTGCAGGTGTATTTAAAATGACTGAGGAAGGTGGGGAAGGAGAAAAAGCGGAAACAGCGGAAACAGCGGAAACCGCGGAAAATGTCAAAACAACAAATAAACAAATGAATGGAACAAAGTTTAATTTCATGAGGCAATCTATTAGTACATGAATTGTTTAAGTTTTAGTATCATGGACATCATACTAAATACTGATTGCAGGGGAAGGAGAAAAAGTGGAAACAGAAGAAATGGCGATGTGGTTCATTTAGGGTAGGGTTAGGATTCCCTTGTGGTTAGGGTTCAATCAGTATCAAAGACTAAGATCACTTTGATACTGATTGAACCCTAACCCTATCCTAAATGATCCATATCACCGTTTCCGCTTTTTCTCCTTCCCCGAGGAAGGTGGTGGAGAAGCTGGAACAGGGGGAGCTCCAACAGGAGGAGAAACTGTAACTGGAGGATATGATTATCGTAAGCTGCATAACCTCCCTCTCATAAAGGTTCATAACTTCATATTGTCATGCATATTTGTAATTTAGTGTTGTTTTAGCTTAAAACACTTTTAGTAATCATTTTGACTTTTAGTTAACTTTTCCATAGCTCATGGAATACTAACTAGCTACTCACAAGTCCAATCATGCATGTGAAAACTGATGCCCCAGGATAAATTATATACATTTGAGAATAAATGAGAAAATTAGAATGATGAATGGATGAAGTTACCATATATACTAGTTTGTTATAACAAAAAAAATCTTTTAGTAAGCATTTTGACTGTTGATTAACAAACAGGTGTACTGTAATAACTATAACTAACTAAAATGTAAACTTGGCCTACAATGAGCACTTTTAGCTAGTTAACTAAAACTAAAACCCTTTTAGTACGTCCAATATTATTTTAGTTAATTAAACTACAACTAAACGAAACATTTGAGAATCCAAGCATATATAACTAATTAACTAAAACAACACTAATATACATATATACGAATGAGTTCTTGACTGACTAAATAAGAATAAATGACTATATATAATATACTGTAGTTACAACAATGCTAGTTGACATCTACCAGTCATTTTCATATAAATTTCCTGCTCAGAGGAGGTGTTGAACCTGCAGAACATTTGGTGCCAGCAACTGACCTGTAATGAAGCTAGTGCAGATTTAATCCAGTCATGCACTTTAAATATAGTCTCGCCAGGCCAGCCCCTCACACGCTACGCGGGAAGAGGGTCTGGTCAAACTCACATGTTGCATTTGTGTTTAACACGCCACAGTTTTTGTGGCGTGCTAACCACAGACAAAGTGTATAAAGTATGTCAACACCTCAGTTTTAATTAATTTCACCCACTTAAGAAACCCGCCCCAGCTGCTGACTGCAACACTAATGCATACTTTATACACTTTGCCTGTGGTTAACACGCCACAAAAACTGTGGCGTGTTAAACACAAATGCAACATGTGAGTTTGACCAGACCCTCTTCCCGCGTAGCGTGTGAGGGGCTGGCCTTGCGAGACTACTTTAAATATACTTTGTGTGTACATATTTCATGATACATGGACTGGGATTATAACTTTAGCTACATGGTGAGTTGTTTGCTTTGAGTAAAACTCTCTGCATTCATAGTCTTCTGCATGCCAATCCCACTGAAACATCTAACATCAGTAAGTTAGTTCTTCAATTTTGAGACCATTGGTGACAGGTACTTATGCATGGTCCAAATTTCAGAATTCTTAGTTTATTTATGATGATTTCAGAAAATTTTAATAACAGTAAAAATCTTTCTTTTGATAATCAATAATCTATAAAAATATGAAATTAAATATTAAAAAGATATATTAGTTCAATTCCAATAGATGAAGATAGGAATGTATTGATATACAGGCAGGATGGTTGCTGTATATCAACAGCTAGGTCATGTAGACAATGGATCTGTATAATAATAATTATAATTATTTCTCGTTACCATACCTTCTCTCATGTACTTAGCAACAAACTATCTATGTGGTTATTTATTATGATCATCTCACCTAATTCCATTAAAATATTTCGAGCAATTCTAGTCAGAGTTGGGTTCGTCTGTTTTTTCAATACCTCACAGTATGATGTTAATGTTTCTGATTTATTGATTGCTAGGAGTGATCTTTCAATCTCGTTTAGTAGTTTACTGGCTTTTTGATAACGAGAAAGATTTGTTGTGAGGACATCATCTTTGACGAGATACGATATTAAATCAGCTGATGAGAGATCGTTGGCTAATCTCTCTGTGTCTGATATCACACCCAACATTTCAGGCAAGTGTCTCTTAAATATACCATATGGAGAATTGTCTGCACAAAATTAAATGAATATCATTATGATGAGGATTATGTATATGTACCTGGAATGGGGCCTTCGTCTGCATTAGCATCACTTGAAGATAATGAAGCACCCTAAATAATCAAAATAAATTTTAAAACTGTATTGTAAATGTAAATACGATCTTACCTCAAACCAAACTTTAAATTCTGGGGATATTGGAAATGGATCATTAAATCCTTCACATCGTGGATTATTTTTACATAATAAAGCTCCAGTGAAAACATCATCTACACTGTATACACACTCGCAAGGATGGAGATTGGCAGGATTAGAAGGCAAAAAACAGCTGGGACAATAAAACCCGATCAGGCAATCTAGATGAGAAACGTGTGGTTGAACTCTCAATACAGCATTTACACATTCTACGATATCTTTTCGAACTGATGAACAGAACTGAGCAATATCACAAGAGCCTGTTAGTCGTACTTCAATAAAACCAATGCAAGAACGAATCTCAACATTGAATAAGCCACCAATAAATGTTGCTCGATTGCGATGACGGTTCTCGTAATCCAATTTCCACCTCTTGGATAACTCAACCATGACTCCAGAGAAAACGCCAATTGGTATAAATGCTCCTTTAAAGAGTACCAGAAGTGGAGGAGGAGAAATGTTGGCCACATTTTCACTTGTATGCGATGAAAGAACTGTATTATCTGGTTTTAGTAGACAAGGCATGAAGACAGAAGGCTTAGCATCATCACCAAGATGAGTGATGAGCTTAAAATGTGTAAGGAGATCGATAAGGTGTTGATTATTAAGTGGGCATTCGGGAGTAAGAGGTGTGGCTGTTTGAAGTATATGAGGAGGAATTTCACCTGTTTTCCTAATTTCGTCTGCAGCAGTGTGTTTGTCACCAGAACCAGCAAATGATATTGTGACAAGTCGAGATATACCACTAAACAGCACATCGGGATTGCATATAACATACTCTTTAAGGCTCTCAACCTCCTCATAGTAGAGGATGGTTCCAAGCTTATCATGGAAGTAATTCAATACTGTAATTACATCATCACGTCGAATACCACAACTAACAGCAAGATTGATACACTCAGCTAATGTGCACACACCAGGAGATTGTTCATAACGATAGCGGAGAATCAAATGGAATGCTGCCCATGTCAGAGGAAGAGGCACAGGTGGGAAACGATCCTTCATAACCTTCAATAAAAAGGTTTGAATGTCTTCCATCTCCTCTTCGGATGCAGTGGCATTATCCAGGGGTAGGAAGATGGGGTCATAATCAACTCCTTCGGAAGTTGGAAATGTGATGAAACCATCTTTGTAAAATGATGTATTACCGATGTGTGTCAGGAGCAGTTCACTGACTTCCTGTATCTGCTTTGAACGCTCCATTTTATCTGTACTCAACAGATCAATATGGCTTCCCAAAAGTACAGACACAGAATTCTGGATATTATTCTCCTGACTCAAACAGTAGTGGCTGGAGAGTAGTTGATGGACAATCTCGATGGAATTGGAGCTAGTTTTATATGTCAAAGATGTTTCTCCATCTTCATGACGAAAAGACACATCTACCGGTAGAGTTAGATCATGAGATGCATTGAAAAAAATCAAATGAAGTGTAGGACCACGTAAGAGAGGAGGAAGTAGCTCGTGGAATTCTGGCTGTCCACCAGTATCCATAAAGTAGACAGTAGTCATTTCCTCTAAGTCCCCCAGTTCTTGCATTTCAATGCTGCTCAACACTTCACTCATAAATTTACGTGTTGGTGTAAGTTTTTCTGATTTCGAACGAAAACCTTTGGGAGCAGACTTTAAGATTCGGTTGAGAAAAGATGTGATAGGAGTAGGAGGCGGAGAAAGGATTACTGTTGGCTTCCTGGAAGAATCTGGGGTGACAGATGATTGTAAGGGTGAAGATGTTTCACTAAACTGGGCTGGACGATTTACAGACTGTAACAAAAGATGGCCTTGGTCCATGATGTTACCAGTTGCTTCCCAGCGACCTTTACTGATGGCTATGGTATTAATTGTGGTGTTTTCTTCTCTGATATTAACAGTAACAGGACGTTGAAATCCAGTGCTAGGTAGAGTTGACTTCGAACCTTGTGACCATGCTGCTTTGATGTTCTTCTTCTGTATTCTGTATAGGAATGACGTTTTCCCCACCCCAGGCAGCCCAGTTAAAAGTGTTTTAACTGGGGAAAAATTTACAACTCCATTACTTTCACATTCTCGCATGAATGTTTGCAAAGTACGATCTAAATGAATAAAAAGCAAACTATGAAATTACAACAACTCATTAAAAACAAACACAACTATTTGTATGCCATAGCAACAATGATTGTACAGAACCCTCCCTACAAATATTACTGCTTGAAGTTACTATTAAAACATTAGGCAGAGTGATTGCTATATATATCAAAAAAATATACACATACTTATTTTTGCACCGTAATTGAAGTAGCAAAATAATTAAAGGTGGAGCCTATTTAGTTACGATATACATGTAGATGGTCTTTTACTATGTGCTCTGCAGAAATTGTAAGTGCCACTACTTTAATGTTAGTCTTCCAGTACTAGGTACATGTATGACCACCTAATAGTGAGCTAGTGTTCACTTAGTATTATGAAGGTTGGATAATAGTAACTATAACACTTTCAAACAGTTAAGTTTAGAATTGCAGCTTTCTAACATACTCTAGTTCATTTCAAGTCTATTGTACTTTGATTAGAGTACTAGTTTTTGTGCCATGGTTTTTTTGTAGCACACTTACATGTACACACACACAAACTGATTATCATAACCCTTCATCTATATGATGAGGGTCAATAAAATTTAAAGCATAGATTATGTGACCTAAAATAATTATTTGGGAATCAATTGATGGAGTATTGAACTCAGAAGATTTAAAGCTGCCTACGGAATTAGATGATGATGAATGAAGTTATATTGCAGTCTATAATATAAAAGCTCATGTTAAACTGACTGCACTTTTGACTGATAATTACAAGCACCAAATCTAACAGTGTCTGCTCTACCACCTCCTGTTAAATGTGACTGAAAATCAACTGCTTATTATAGTCTATTGTAAAAGCTTATACTGTCTAAACTGAAGAGTTGCAAGTACCTATAGTATATTACATTGTCTGTTTATTACAGTGTTGCTGAAATACCTTCTTTTTCCTTTTTCTTTTTGGCTGCTCGGATAGACTCTTTCTTCTCTTTTTCTACATGGTGAGAGTTAATAAATGCATGAATTCAGCATTATTATGTAACTAAAATAACTATTACGAAATAAAATAATTAAAGATTTTAGTGACCAAGATAGAGTATAGTACTCAGCAGAGTTATAAATGAGTTGTAGACTCCATTGTTCATACTCATTACACTAATTTATACAGTTATGATTATATTTAAAGATGTTTTTTATGGCTCGCAGGGACATCCCTATGATTGCTTTTTACAGGGCTTCTTTTACAATTATTGGGTTGTATAATTGTTTGTATCACACACTGCATTGTATATACAGGTAAGGAAGTTGTGTCATTATGGGGCCAGGGGCTCGGTCAATTAATGGGCGTGGCAAGCTAAAGCAGACCAGTAGGAGGAAACTGCAATTACTAGCTAGCTAGAATAAATTGAAAAACTTATACAAGAACTGTTAACAAGTAAGAAGAACGAAAAGCAAGTGACTATATTATGTTATTGGGATTCAAGCCATCAGCAATGATTATTAGTGATTACAAAGCAATCATAGGGATACTTAATTATATCTTGTTTCAAACTTTAAATGAAGTACCGGACTAGAACCACTTGAAATTAATAGCAGAGATCAAGAAATAATTATCAAATGCCTTAAGCAAAAAGGTAAAGCTGTTTACAGAATTTAGAAGATGATGAATAATCATAATTATTAATTATTTAGCAGTCTATAGTAAAATTACACTTTTTGACTCATGAATTTAAGAATTATAAGCATTCTATCTATCAGTGTCTGCTCTACAACCTCCTGATTTCAATAAAAGGCTTGTGTTTAAATACTTTCTATTCAGGTTTGTAAAGGAAACCAGTAAATTTGGTATCACATGATCAATCATCTATTATACAAGTTTATAGGCTTCATGTACAATACAACTGAATAGCAAGCATTTCTTCAAAACTCTCTTCCTCCAAAGTTAGTCTGTTTTTACAAATATGATCACAAATGTATTGTTAATTGCTGGAGTTAACACAACTCTAAACAAGTGTTACTGAAATACCTTCATTTTTCTTTTTCTCTTTGGTTGTTTCTTTTTCCTCTTCTAAATGTATAAAAACGAACTATGAAATTACAATTAAAGTACTAGCTTTTGTGCCATAGTTTTTTTTTTGTAGCACACTTACATTTACACGCACACAAACTGATTATCATAACCCTTCATCTATATGATGAGGGTTGATAAAATCTAAAGCATAGATTATGTGACCTAAAATAATTATTT
This sequence comes from Petrosia ficiformis, assembly GCA_947044365.1. Classification (NCBI taxonomy): domain Eukaryota; kingdom Metazoa; phylum Porifera; class Demospongiae; order Haplosclerida; family Petrosiidae; genus Petrosia; species Petrosia ficiformis. The sequence continues at coordinate 5,954,584 of OX345643.1, forward strand.
GGGAATCCATTAATGATTTTAGTGACCAAGATGGAGTATAGAACTTAGCAGATTTTAAATGAGTTGTAGACTCCATTGTCATTACACTAATTATGCATTGATGTATACATTTGTGATTATTTTTAACCCTCACCCATGTAGGTAGAGCGGAGGGTTACTTTAATCATTAAGTATGTTTTCAGATTATACTTATATATGTTGTATGAACATAAGGTACTAGAGTCTGTTCATATTCATGATGACCTCAAATTTGGTTGTAATACGTACTATAGTGTATAGTCTAAAGTAATAAGGTTAATACATGATTATACTATAACTCAATATTATATGTACTATAGTGTATAGTTTAATAGGTTAATGCACACAACTCAATAATGAAGCAATTGATGATTGAAATTTTACACACACAAAAAAGAATGGGAAGGATAATAATAAGAAATGATGGGGGGCAGGTGAAAATATTATTGGCCATTTCAAACTAAACTTATAAACATTTTACTGATGTCATGGTGAATGTGAGTTACAGTACCACTTCAAATTAATGACAGAGATTGAGTATTATCAAATGCCTTTTAAAAGTAAAAAGGTAAAGCTGTTTACGATGATGATGAATAGTCATAATTATTACTTATTTAGTAGTCTATAGTAAAATGTATACTGTCTACACTTTTGACTGATCAGCTTAAGAATTATAAGCACTAATTAGTGCAATTACATTACATCACATCAGCTCCTGTTAAATATGTTGTTAATTACTGTCTACCTCTAAACAAGATTTACTAAAAACCTTTATTTTGCCATTCCTTTTGGGCAAGTTTCTTTTGTATAGTATGGATAAAAAAATAAAAACCCCATACAATATACACATTAGATTCTTAGATTAACAAATGATAATTTATAAACGAACACTTCTTAGGTAGAAACATGTTTTTAATTTTACAGCAGGGAACACCCACTTTTCTTCTTTTCCTGGGGCTGTAAAACTGCTCGGATAGCCTTGTCAAAAACTGTTTTCAAACTCTTTTGAGTGAAAGCTGAACATTCAAGATATTTGACTGCACCAATTCTTTTCATCATTTGAAGACCCTGTAAGAATAAATAATTATAATATTAATAAAAATTATTATATAAAGATCTAGCAACTACAACATTCATGCAGTGTCCATTAACATGCTGTAGATTTTACTGAATACCAGGTTACACCAATTGCTTCTCTTTCTCAACAAACATTTATCTTCACCTGAGTATATGAAACAGGAGACAATCGTTTCTCTTTGAGTTTCTCAATTGTCCTTTTGTCGTCTCGTATATCTAGTTTTGTTCCAACAAGTATTATCGGTATGTTTGGACAATGATGTCTAACTTCTGGGTACCACTGAGGAAAATATGGTCACATGATTATCATATGATTTTAACATTAATAACATGAATTACCTTTGCCCAGACATTTTCAAATGAAGCAGGACTTACTACAGAAAAACAAATCAAAAAAACATCCTGGAAAAAGAGGGAGAGGGGAGGAGTAATTATAAAGACAGACCTTGTTCACTAATAACTATATATAAGAGGATACCACATATACACACACACACACATACATGACACATATATTTTCAAATGTCTATCATGTCATTCTCTTGGAGAGAAGTGAAAGTAGTAATAAGATGATTGGATGAATATGTGAATTCTGACTTTCCAATATTTATAGTAAATTATATTATAATCAAATCATTATTAAGTTGTGCAATGCTTGAATTCTGATTTAAATTGATCATAAAAAGCCTCCAACTAACTTAATGCTTTATAATGAGTCTCAGTCATTATTTGCACATTTAGCATCGTTAGATAAAAGAAATGGACAGAAGCAGAATGTACACATAATTTAGAAGGCATGGAAAATTTGGGCCCAAATATTGACCAAAACGAAAGTTGAATATCAGTTTATTCATCCCATGATTGGTTATTACTTACAAGAGGATATTACACAAATACACATATATGTACACACACATATACATGTAATTGAATACATGTATAACTGGAAATACTTCATTAGAAAGCCCTGTTCCAGAGTTACAGTTTGGTATCAGTCTTATAAGCATAACTATATACTTTAAATGAGCCTTTTTATTAACTCATCAATAAAAATGTAAAATAACAAACTAGTCTGGTTTTACCTACAAAGTCTGGAATTTTGCCAGCTTATTATAATTATACCATAAACATAATTATGTGTATATGCAGGGTTGTATCTATATGGGTGGGGGGAGCTTACCCTCCCAAAACTTCTAGACCTATTGATATGCACTAAGTAACTACTATATACCACAATATAACAGTGTGTTTATTACATCATGCCACACATGCAATAATGTTATTGAAAATTCATTCTGGGGCGTTGTTAGTTGTATTATTGTTCAGGGAACACCCCCTCCAAAATAAAATTATCTACATCACTTAAGTCCACAGCCACATTAACTTCACCTCCAAACTGATATTTCTAGATAGAACCCTGTACATGTACATACTGGTACATATAGTAGATCTATGTACTCATACAAAAACAATACTACATATTATATATATATATATATATATATTATCAAGAGTATTATAATAGAGTATCCCACTAGTTACTAAGTAGCACAACCCTGTGAAAAGTACTTCAGTTGAGAAGATGGTGAAAAGTACGTGCTAGACCACAAGGCGGTGTACAAGGCCACAAGCATGTTAATCATGTGAATCGCAACGTGTAGAAAGACATACAAGAATGGCAGAGCTTGGGAGATGTTCTAAATGAAGACAGGTTATGATTAGTACCTGGTCACTCTTAGTAATGTTGGTGCACCAAGTGAAATCTTCCTCGAGATTGCCAGATTCCTTTGTAACTTTCTGGGTGGAGGCCACAATCTCAAAGTTTTGAGAATCTTTGACGATGGAGGCCATTTAGAACCGGCAACATGAGTTGATGATGAGGCGAACACTGCACAGAAGGAATCCATAATGGTGTGGTTGCTGCATCATACAATGTGATCACATAATGCCTACTTAGCATGTGATGATTATGTTGTGAATATTATTATAAAGGTCATGTGCTTTTCGCAGGGTTGTGCTACACTGAAAGTGCGATACTCTCCCTCTCTTTCTATTATATACTCTTGATATTATTTATAATTATATCATGATTATACATTCTAGTTAGATAATTACAAATTGTTAACTAACTGTATGAGGATAACAGAGTGGTCTGATCCTGTCATAATCTTCAGAACCTGAAAGAAAAGGCAAAGAGAAGGAGGGGGAAATTGTTTGAAAATGTGTTTACAAACTTATTATAACAAAAGCACTTAAAAGATGATTAACCGTTGATAACTAAAGGAAAATTATTTTTGAAATAGTAGTATTAATGGATAACCCTTGTAAATTTTTATGATGACAACAGTTTAGAAGATATTGTGTACACAGATTGACAAACCAACAAACAACAATAACCCTAGTTGACAAGAGTTAATAATTGATTAAGTGTACGTTATGGTTCCAAATTGTCATGATATCAGTAGTATCACAAGCTATTGAAAAATACACATAGTATGTAACTCCCACACAAATGATTAAATATTTTGGAGTGCTCCATTTTTGTCCATTGAAAAGCATGGCCAGTACTGCCTCTGGTTGAATGAGTAACCCAGCCCATGAATTACTTAGTGCAACTCCCTAGATATTCATCATAAGATGGTTTCATGTGCACTTTAGAAGTTCAGTTTGTCATCTTATACTCAACTGTCTATCATCTATTGAGGTTTTAACTATTTGAGGATAAAAGCAATAACACACAAGCAGGGTACTCATTTCACCAAAACTTCTTGCAAGAGATATATAATAGTACTTTTACCATACTTAACCCATTATGACCAATTAGATACTGAAACACACAAAAGACTGACCATCTTTTGTGTGTTTCACCATCTAATTTTGATGACTATTCTCTTGATTGAAAGTATTTATTGGCTAAATGTATTCATTGTGTAGACTGTGGAGTTCACTTTAAATAAATTCTTAGTTGTGCTAAAACTACTTTTGATAAGTCTACGAACATAGAAATGTAATTTTATCAAAAACACAACGATGAAGAATCTTGGAGTTTTGCAACTCAACTATGATGGTCCCTTAATGATAATCTCTGGTCATCTAGAAGGTCACGTTAGTCATAAAATTGCTCAATATCAAAAGTTATATGTGTATTTAAACTTATCCGTATATGTTTATATTATCAGGTCATCAATTGCAATTGAAATGTATGGTCAGCCATTTTTTACTGGACCATCCCAACATAGAGAGTACTATCATACTCTCTGATAAAAAAATTGTCTGTCTGTCTATTTGTCCATTCCTGATTTTCTCTAAAATTCTTGTATGAAATTCACCAGCAAAACCATTTGCATTTGTAGATCGTTGCTAGTAGGGCATGACTTAATGAGGTCATCTGCAAGTAGTAGGAGGGGTTGGTTTCAGAAATTTAAGAGAAAATCAGGTACAGACATTTTCAACTGAAAACATGTATATCCCACTCTTTGAATAGATATATTAACTAGTAATATTAATACAGTATAGCAGTAACAGTACATGTGTACTACTAATATGAATTCATGAGTGATGAATACACTAACCTGCTGTATCCCATAGATCTAAAATAATAAGTTTACCATCTACTATAGCATTAGCTGAAAAATTATCAAATCTAAAGAGTGGGAAAGGAGAGGATGAAGATTTGACAGAATGACTAAACTTTCAAAATCCTGCATACAGACGGGCTGGTTTCAACAAGCTGGTTTAATTTAGTCTCACATAGCCAGCCAGTCCCACTCTCACGATACTAGAATTCATCCTCAGCACTTGTTAGTGTAGTGTGCTCTAACCCCTTCTCTCTTTTGATAAGCTGACTGGATGGAGGAAGGGTCTTCAGCAAATGCAGTTATTCCAAGTTTCGAACCAATCAGATTTATTGGCCCATTGGAATGTCAGGCCAGTTTTAATTAGTTATATAGAACTGCAGAGCATTTACAAGTTCCACCTGAAGCTTTATAACATTAAAACACTGCGATTTCCACAACTAATTTCATGTGACTTTGGGGAACTCACAACTGCTTAACTAATTAAAACTAGCCTAACATTCCAATCAGCCAGTAAAGGTTAGATTAATTGCAATTGCCAAAGAGCTTCTAGACCCTTCCTCTGCTAATCAGTGAATCAAAAATGTTGAGGGGTGCTGGTCTGCTGTAGATTCATTTACATGCCACACCCATTAATTGAGCAAGCTTTCTGGAATGACATTCAATGTGTATATGGCACAAACAAATATTAACCTCATACAAAAGCAATAAAATTCCACTCCTAGTGTAAGATGAGCACAAAGAAACAAGAGTCTCCACATGTACAAATTATTATTCTTCAATCATGTGCACAATTCGTTTTAGCCAGCTACATGTACTTTATCACTGTGAACAAACTGGCCACAAACCTGGAGCTTGCCCACGCATTTTGTGCACACAGACTGAGCAATCACTCATCATCTCAACTACATATGCAACATACAGTGCTCGACCCATTTCCAGAATTTTAACTCTTTATCAGGACAAAATTGCTTTTGACTGGACAAATTGCCTGATGAATAATATAAAAATAAAGAACAGTAACCTCACAGCAAGGTTAATTATTAGCCAAGAGCAGTCATGGCCTATGGTTACTTCTATATACAATGTAGTGCTGGTTTTTTTGGACAAAGTCCACAATTTGCTGGTCAAATATTGTTTTGTCCAGATGTTTCTGCTGGACACTTTCAAAAACTATTTCATGCACTGAACATTATATTTAAAAATGAACTGTTGATACTAATAACTTACGTAGTTGGGATATAATCTCCAGGGAATGCATTTGTAGCATAACTGATGCAGAGGCATGTTTTACCAGCACACCTAAGAGAAGAGAAATAGATAGTGTAAATGCAAGTTCATCGCATATACAGTACATGTGTATTTAAGGTACATGCATTGTGATTTACGCTCAAGAACTATATAGCTCATGGTGATAATTACAGTCAATTTTAGCATTAGGGTAGGACAAAGGGTGCAATTGCACAGGACCCTACATTGTGTGTCTACCGGTTTCATCTGATCTAGTTTTGTCTACTTCTATTTCAAGCTTGTCTATTCCAGTTTCATCTACTCTTAATAGCAATTGTGACTCAGAAGAATGATTAAGCTATTTTTGATGAATTGATGACAAGGGATTGGCTAAAAAAGCAAGTCATCTTGTATACTTCATTATTGTGCATGCAGAAATATTTAACTGTATTGTGAAAGAAATAATGGCAAAACAAACTTTATTGAGCTTGAAAACTACTACGTTTAACACGCCTCATAGTAGACAATGATCAGACTTTCATACATGATTTTTCCTGGGGGAAAAAGATTGTATGGGTGGGTGTGTGGAGTGCTTTTGTATGGCCTTCCTAAAAGGGTGTGGGGGCATGCCACCACCCCCCCCCCCCCCCCCCCCCATAGGAAAATTTTGAAAATTAGGTGTTCTAAGATGAATTGTGGTGGGTTTCTGGCAGCTAGCAGACTTTCTGGGGGGGGGGGGGGAATCTTATTAATTGACCACACCCCTCATGAAATTTAATTAGCTAAAATTTCGGTGCACTGCGCACACCATTTTCTTTAAGCCCACCCTATTTTTTCTTCCTGGTACGCCCTTGGATATATACATTTTTTCTAGGTTCATTTTTTATAAGTAATTAATTCTACCAGCAGGAGTATAATATTTACCACATCAAATTATACAGCAATTTGTGCAATGAAGCCAAATACGATATATATATCCAGTATGAAATTGTTTTTCAAAGTGTCCAGCAGAAACATCTGGACAACACAATATTTGACCAGTAAATTGTGTATTTTCCCAGAAAACCAGCACTATACCCATTTATGACTTATGAGATATAGGCGCAAGGAACCCACTAGGCCATGACTAATAATTAACTATGAGGTTGCTGTTTTTTTTTTTTTTGTATTATTCAGCATCATATAATGTACGTAGGCTAAGGTAGTAGTATATTATAATACTTTTATAGGATATCTTATGCATATTGTGTAGTTGGCATGGTTGTCTCACGAAGCCAGAGTAAAAGCCTATACTTCAACTCACAATACGATAATGTACATATGATGAACAAGAGTAACAAAAACAAGAGAGGTGACAGACCCTCCACTCACTTGCTACAAGTGTGGCTATGTGATACTATTGGCAAGTCTGGAGACCAGCCCCAATCGCATTGGGGGTTGGTCTCCGGACTAACTATTTCATGGTTGTTTAAATACATTTTTCAACATTATTACAATATTTAAAAACCCCATTACCCATTATGCTAGTTACATTGGGACAAGCACAGAACATCCACTCCATGCCACTAACAACAGATCATTATTGAACACTTACGCGTCTCCAACAACGACACATCTTAAAATAATTTTATCTTCCATGTTCGAAGCGTCTGTTTCCATAAAATGGACCCTCGTCTTCAAAAACAACAAATGACATAGTAACAACAATTTGTTACCATTCCACTATCCCAGCTAGTTCCAAGCACTAGCACCTCGGGATCTATGATCAGCTTTCCTGTTAATTTTACAACAGTACAGCACAAAAATTTAGACTGCATTACTATACTGCCCACCTTGCTAGGCGTGACTGCCAAACTGCAATTGTCTTACACCATAGACTTTATTACACTCTCAAAATTTGTATCCATTTTTGTGTAGTCAATGTTTTTTTTTTTAATTACCAGGAATGTCACATTCCTTTTTCTTTAGGTGGAAAACAGAAAATTGTTTATGATACAACTTCAACAATTTATATTGTCATATAACTCAAGGGCTGAGAGCTACTAACTGAAAAACCTCGCATTCCAGAACATAATATAATTATAATAATATAATAATAATAATAATAATAATAATATATATAATTATAATTTCTATTTTCCCTTTTTCTTAGATTTAATGGGTTTACGTAAATCTTCTCGAGACAAGAGATCAGCCTAAAAAGATTAATAAATTTTAAGTAGTGTATGAGAACTCTTATGGTAACCTTTCTTGTTGGTTCTGGGATCCTCTTGTGAGAGCAAGCCACAACTAACTGTGTAGTAACATCCAGAGATATCTTATGACCCACAGATATAAACACAGGATTGGGAGCATCATCAGAAGTACGTAATGCCTAGTCAACAAGACATATTAGTATCCTAAAGATTATGAATGGTATAATACTTGTTTGCATCCCAACTTAAGATGCATGGGTTCATATTATTTATAGTGATGGAAAGTCTTGTGAGACTGCAACCCTCTCAACATGATTCCATATCAATGAGGTACTACATAAAAAGTTATATAATTATAATAATCTTACTCTTCCCCAGATTTTTCCTGATTCTCCTCTCAGATCAATATGGTCTCCTTTTTTTAGCAGTGTCTTACTCACCTTAAAAGAGTGGAAATAAGTATATATTCATCAGTGTGTAAATCTGTCACAATAAACGTCAACTAAACAAAACTTACAGATGATTGTACTACACACCTTCTCACGATATTCAGCATCTTTTACTAATCCATCTACATGATATAACTTCTTAGCTACCCCAACACATGGAATACCACATTCAACACCAAGATGACTAGCTAGTCCAAATCCTAAATAGTGGATGAACTTATTCAGTAATCTATTTGTCAAAATCATTATTATTGTAATATAATCACTGCAAAAATGGTTTGGTTTTTTTAACGAATCACTTGGTTACCTCAGTTGCATAGTATCTCATTCACTCTAAAAAAATTAATAGATTTGTTATTGAACCAATTTGGGTTATATATTGATACAAAATTTCAGTGTTGCTGAATGAGTGACTATGTTACCTAGAGTACACAACCCTAAATGTATTTGTAGTCTTGACATTCATTGGAATAATTATTTATATGCTAAAAGTATAGTATAAAATATATATGCATTATTCAGCCATAATAATCATTAAGTAATTAACAAACAAGCTAAATTATTCAAATAGAACAATCATTTGGCTTATTAACTAATAGTATAGGAAGATATTTGTGGCTTGAGAGCATTGAATTTCAATCCAGCAAGAATCAGAATTATGCTATACACTCACATTCACTAACAGATAGAAAAGCAGTGAAATTGGTTAAAATAACAAAAATCAATTTTTAGAGTGGGAATTCAAGTTTCAAAAAGGAAATCAGCGTTAGTTCACAATGACTAAATAAACTGATAACTCCAAAAATAGTAATCACAGTTTACATATTCTCACTACTTAATTTAAACAATAATTAACTGACAGTCAGGAATTTTGTAACATCAACCAGTTATAATAGAAGTGAAGTTATGTAGGATTAACCATCCCAAAGGTGTTTATAAACTGATTAAGTCCACACAAAGACGAACACTCTTCCTCTAGGAGACAGCATGCCGAGAGCAGAACTAGAACCACTGACTTTATAATCAAGAGGCCCAAGCTCTAACCACTACGCCACACTGCCTCCCTAAAAAACAAACGAGTGCCTATCTATCTGGGACTTTTTGGTGGGAATGACTAACATATGTGTATAGAAGACCGTAGTCTTTTAATTTGTGTGGGAAACCGAAGTCTATTATACCTCCTGACTATAGTAGGTTTTTAGCTAGTCCAAATTCTAAATTATGAATGAGCGTATTCAGTAATCTATCCTGTCAAAATCATTATTATTGTCATATAATCACTGCAAAAATGGTTTGGTTCTTTTAAGGAATCACAAGTTATCCCAGTGGCATGTCAACATAATTGGCATCTCATTCACAACATTGACTATTGAATTCAAGTGTTAAAAAAGAAGTTCACGATAACTGATAGTGGAAGATATATAAAGGTCATTCACATTCACTTTGATCTCAGAAAAATGTTCATAACTTTAGTTTGGAATGACCAACTATCTTTTTATCTGCGCCATTTTCATATAATCACCTTCCCATTTTTTTTGTGTGTGTAACATTCAATCATTGCTTCAATATTGAGTTACAGTATAATCCTTGTGAGCATTAAACTATACACTATATTACATATAAAGTCATCACATCTTAATTTTGAGGTCGATGTCATCGTGAATGTGAACAGACTTTGACTTATGAAATTAGTAACACAGCTTACATATTCTCTCTAATTTACATAGGAATTAACTGATAGCACAAAAAAGAGTAGACAAACAGACAGACTGACTCAGTCAGACATGTATATAATTCCATATATTAAATCCAGCTTAGTTCATTGAGTTTAGCATGTATATACCCTTTACCAAAAGTATATGCCCTTTGCTCTTTGTTTAGCGGTTAGAGCAACTGACAATCAGGGAATATTGGGTTCAAATCTCAGCTGGTGTATAAGAGAGTTTTCATATTTCTGAAACTAAAGTCAGTTCACATTCATGATGACCTCAAAATTGGCTTATACTTATGTATTTTCAATTTCTCATATCTATACTTTATTGCCATGCATAAGGCAATTAATGATCTTCAAAAAAAAATTTGATATGTACATGGGAACAATAATATAAATTGATGCAAAAAAATACTGTTAATCATTCCAAACTGGATATTTTTCTGAAGTCAACGTGAACATGACCTTTTATAATTTATTCATAAACAATGGTATACAGTAGGTACTCCATACATCCAGTACTGCCACAACCTGTCTCAAGTTTCTTGGGTTGTCCTTTTAATCTTGGGACTGCCTTGTGATCAACTGTCCCATAGTTCTAAGTATGTATCTGTGGGGGTGATCCTAAATATGTATCTACTAAATATTCTTGGATACTTAGGACGTCCCAGGTAGTCCCAAGTGAGAGGAACCCACTGATTGCAGAATACTAAGTATCCTTGAATATCTAGAACATCTCAAGTTAGCATAATCTATTGATCCTGGAATACGTATCTCCTGAAATTAATAGGATATGCTTTCAGCTGGAAAGTGCTATACTTTTTCCATAGCTTATGGAATACTAAGTCCAATCATGCACATGTGAAAACTAGTGCTATCCCAGGATAATTACAGGTGTACTATAACTAACTAAAATGAAAATTGGCCTACAATGAGCAGTTTTAGCTAGTTAACTAAAAATAAAACCCATTTAGTAAGCCCAATATTATTTTAGTTAATTAAACTACAACTAAACAAAACATTTTAGAATCCAAGCATATATAAGTAATTAACTATATCTGAAAGTGGTCATTTTTCTGTCAAATTAAAAACAACACTAATATATACAAATGAATGTAACTATATAGTTCTTGACTGACTAAAATAAGAATAAATGACTATATATAATATACTGTGGTTACGACAATGCTTCTACCAGTCATTTTCGTATAAATTCCATGCTCAGTGGAGGTGTTGAACCTGCAGAACACTTGCAACTGACTTGTAATGAAGCTAGTGCAGATTTAATCCACAGTCATACCCTTTATATATACTTTGTGTACATATTTCATATGCCTGGAATATGGGATTATAACTTTAGCTACATGGTGAGTTGTTTGCTTCGAGTAAACTCTCTGGGGTATGGTAGTATTCATAGTCTTCTGCATGCCAATCCCGCTGAAACATCTAACGTCAGTAAGTTAGTTCTTCAATTTTGATACTCTTGCTGACAGGTACTTATGCATGGTCTAAATTTCAGAATTCTTAGTTTATTTATGATGATGGATGTCATCTCAGAAAAATTTAATAACGGTAAAAATCTTTCTTTTGACAAAAAATAATCAATAAAAATATGAAATTAAATATTAAAAAGATACATTAGTTCAATTCCAGTAGATGAAGATAGGAATGTATTTATATCCAGGCACTATGGTTGCTGTATATCAACAGGTCGTGTAGACAATGTATCTGTATAATAATAATGTTAATATTTCTCGTTACCACACCTTATGATCATCTCACCTAATTCCATTAATACATTGTCAGCAATTCTTGTCAGAGCTGGGTTCGTCTGTTTCTTCAATACCTCACAGTATGATGTTAATGTTTCTGATTTATTGATTGCTAGGAGTGATCTTTCAATCTCGTTTAGTAGTTTACTGGCTTTTTGATAACGAGACAGATTTGTTGTTAAGACATCATCTTTGATGAGATACGATATTAAATCAGCTGATGAGAGATTGTTGGCTAATCTCTCTGTGTCTGATATCACACCCAACATTTCAGGCAAGTGTCTCTTAAATATACCATATGGAGAATTGTCTGCACAAAATATAATGAATATCATTATGATGAGGATTATGTATATGCACCTGGTTTGGGGCCTTCGTCTGCATTAGCATCACTTGAAGATAATGAAGCATCCTAAATAATCAATTAAAATTGTATTGTAAATGTAAATACGATCTTACCTCAAACCAAACTTTAAATTCTGGAGATATTGGAAATGGATCATTAAATCCTTCACATCGTGGATTATTTTTACATAATAGAGCTCCAGTGAAAACATCATCTACACTGTATACACACTCGCAAGGATGGAGATTGGCAGGATTAGAAGGCAAAAAACAGCTGGGACAATAAAACCCGATCAGGCAATCTAGATGTGAAACGTGTGGTTGAACTCTCAAAACAGCATTTACACATTCTACGATATCTTTTCGAACTGATGAGCAGAACTGAGCAATATCACAAGAGCCTGTTAGTCGTACTTCAATAAAACCAATGCAAGAACGAATCTCAACATTAAATAAACCACCAATAAACGTTGCTCGATTGCGATGACGGTTCTCGTAATCCAATCTCCACCTTTTAGATAACTCAACCATGACTCCAGAGAAAACACCAATTGGTATAAATGCTCCTTTAAAGAGTACCAGAAGTGGAGGAGGAGAAATAGCAGCCACATTTTGGCTTGTATGCGACGAAAGAACCGTATTATCTGGTTTTAGTAGACAAGGCATGAAGACAGAAGGCTTAGCATCATCACCAAGACGAGTGATGAGCTTAAAATGTGTAAGGAGATCGATAAGGTGTTGATTATTAAGTGGGCATTTGGGAGTGAGAGGTGTGGCTGTTTGAAGTATATGAGGAGGAATTTCACCTGTCTTCCTAATTTTGTCTGCAGCAGTGTGTTTGTCACCAGAACCGGCAAATGATACTGTGACAAGTCGAGATATACCGCTAAACAGCACATCGGGATTGCATATAACATACTCTTTAAGGCTCTCAACCTCCTCATAGTAGAGGATGGTTCCAAGCTTATCGTGGAAGTAATTCAATACTGTAATTACATCATCACTTCGAATACCACAACTAACAGCAAGATCTGTACACTCAGCTAATGTGCACACACCAGGAGATTGTTCATAACGATGGCGGAGAATCAAATGGAATGCTGCCCATGTCAGAGGAAGAGGCACAGGTGGGAAACGATCCTTCATAACCTTCAATAAGAAGGTTTGAATGTCTTTCATCTCCTCTTTGGATGCAGTGGCATTATCCAGGGGTAAAAATATGGGGTCATAATCAACTCCTTTGGAAGTTGGAAATGTAATGAAACCATCTTCGTAGAATGATGTATTACTGATTTGTTTCAGGAGCAGTTCACTGACTTCCTGTATCTGCTTTGAACGCTCCATTTTATCTGTACTCAAGAGATCAATATGGCTTCCCAAAAGTACAGACACAGAATTCTGGATATTATTCTCCTGACTTAGACAGTAGTGGCTGGAGAGTAGTTGATGGACAATCTCAATGGAATTGGAGCTGGTTTCATATGTTAGAGACGTTTCTCCATCTTTGTGACGAAAAGACACCTCTACCGGTAGAGTAAGATCATGAGATGCATTGAAAAAGATCAAATGAAGTGTAGGACCACGTAAGAGAGGAGGAAGTAGCTCGTGGAATTCTGGCTGTCCACCAGTATCCATAAAGTAGACAGTAGTCATTTCCTCTAAGTCCTCCAGCTCTTGCATTTCACTGCTGCTCAACACTTCACTCATAAATTTACGTGTTGGTGTAAGTTTTTCTGATTTCGAACGAAAACCTTTGGGAGCAGATTTTAAGACTCGGTTGAGAAAAGATTTGGTAGGCTTTGATTGAGATGTAGTAGGCGTTGATTGAGGAGGAGGGGGAGAAAGGATCACTGTTGGCTTCCTGGAAGAATCTGGGGTGTCAGATAATTGTAAGTGTGAAGATATTTCACTAAACTGGGATGGACGAGTTACAGACTGTAACAAAACATGGCCTTGGTCCACGATGCTACTAGTTGTTTCCCAGCAGCCTTTACTGATGGCTATGGTATTAATTGTGGTGGTTTCTTCTCTGATATTAACAGTAACAGGACGTTGAAATCCAGTGCTAGGTAGAGTCGACTTCGAACCTTGTGACCATGCTGCTTTGATGTTCTTCTTCTGTAATCTGTATAGGAATGACGTTTTCCCCACCCCAGGCAGCCCAGTTAAAAGTGTTTTAACTGGGGAAAAATTTACGACTCCATTACTTTCACATTCTCGCATGAATGTTTGCAAAGTACGATCTAAATGAATAAAAACAAACTATGAAATTACAAAAACTCATTTAAAGCAAACACAACTATTTGTATGCCATAGCAACAATGATGGTGCAGAACCCTCCCCACAATTATTACTGCTTGAAGTTACTATTAAAAACATTGGGTACAGTGATTGCTATAATATATATCAAAAAAATATACACATACTTATTTTTACACCATAATCGAAGTAGCAAAATAATTAAAGGTGGAGCCTATTCAGTTACAATATACATGTAGATGGTCTTATATTATGTGCTCTGTATAAATTGTAAGTGCCACTACTTTGATGTTAGCCTTCCAGTACTAGGTACATGTATGGCCACCTAACAACGAGCTAGTGTTCAGTTTAGTATTATGAAGGTTGGACAACAGTAACTAAAAACACTTTCAAACAGTTAAGTTTAGAATTGCAGCTTTCTAACATACTCTAGTTCATTTCAAGTCTATTGTACTTTGATTAGAGTACTAGCATTTGTGCCATGGTTTTTTTTGTAGCATACTTACACATACACAAACTGATTATCATAACCCTTCATCTATATGATGAGGGCTAATAAAATTTAAAGCATAGATAATGTGACCTAAAATAATTATTTGGGAATCAATTGATGGAGTATTGAACTCAGAAGATTAAAAGCTGCCTACAGAATTAGATGATGATGAATGAAGTTATATTGCTTTATTTAGCAGTCTATAATATAAAAGATTATGTTAAACTGACTGCACTTTTGAGTGATAATTACAAGCACCAAATGTAACAGTGTCTGCTCTACCACCTCCTGTTAAATGTGACTGAAAATCAACTGCTTATTATACTGTCTAAACTGAAGAGTTGCAAGTACCTATATTACAGTGTCTGTATATTATAGTGTTGCTGAAATACCTTCTTTTTCCTTTTTCTCTTTGGCTGCTCGGATAGACTCTTTCTTCTCTTTTTCTACATGGTGAGAGTTAATAAATGCATGAATTCAGTATTATTATGTAAACTAAAATATTTATTAGGAAATAAAATAATTAAAGATTTTAGTGACCAAGATAGAGTATAGTACTCAGCAGATTTATAAATGAGTTGTAGACTCCATTGTTCATACTCATTACACTAATTTATACAGTTATGATTATTTTTAAATACATTTTTATGGCCCGCAGGGCCATCCCTATGATTGCTTTTTACAGGGCTTCTTTTACAATTATTGGGTTGTATAATTGTTTGTATCACACACGCATTGTATACGCAGTTAAGGATGTTGCGTCATCATGGGGCTGGGGGCTCGGCAAGCTAAAGCAGACCAGTAGTATGAATTCAGCTTGTGGAAACTGCAATTACTAGCTGTTGTAGCTAGAATAAATTGAAAACACTTATACAAGAACTGTTAATAAGTAAGAAGAATGGAAAAACAAATGACTATATTATGTTGTTGGGATTCAAGCCATCAGCAATGATTATTAGTGATTACAAAGCAATCATAGGGATACTTAATTATATCTTGTATCAAACTTTGAATGAAGTACCGGACTAGAACCACTTGAAATTAATAGCAGAGATCAAGAAATAATTATCAAATGCCTTAAGCAAAAGGTAAAGCTGTTTACAGAGTTTAGATGATGATGAATAATCATAATTATTATTTATTTAGCAGTCTATAGTAAAATTACACCTTTTGACTCATGAGTTTAAGAATTATAAGCATCAATTACATTACATTACATCTACATGTATCAGTGTCTGCTCTACAACCTCCTGATAAATGTGATAGTGTTATCAAAGGAAATCTTTAATCAAGGCTTATGTTTAAATATTTAATATTCAGGTTTGTAAAGGAAACCAGTGAAATTTGGTATCACATGATCAATCATCTATTATACAGTTTATAGGCTTCATGTACAATACAACTGAATAGCAAGCATTTAAAATACAAGCATTTCTTTAAAACTCTCTTCCTCCAAAGTTAATAGTCTGTTTTTATCACAAATGTATTGTTAATTGCTGGAGTTAACACAATTCTAAACAAGTGTTACTGAAATACCTTCATTTTTCTTTTTCTCTTTGGCTGCTTCTTTTTCTATATGGTAAAAGTTAATATTATAAATAATTAAGTCCAAAATAATTATTTGGGAATCAATTAATGATTTTAGTGACCAAGATGGAGTATAGTACTCAGCAGATTTATAAATGAGTTGTAGACTCCATTGTCATTACACTAATAATGCATTGATGTATACATTTGTGATTATTTTTAACCCTCGCCCGTGTAGGTGGAGCGGAGGGTTACTTTAATCATCAAGTATGTTTTCAGATTATACTTACATGTGTATATGTGTTGTATAAGGTCTGTTCATATTCATGATGACCTCAAAATTAGGTTATAATATGTACTATACTGTATAGTTTAACATAGTAAGGTTAATACAGACAGCTCAATAATGAAGCAATTAATGATTGAAATTTTACATACAAAAAAAAAAAGAATGGGAAGGATAGCAATAAGAAATGATGGGGAGCAGGTGAAAATATTATTGGTAGTTCCAAACTAAACTTATAAACATTTTACTGAGGTCATGGTGAATGTGAGTTACAGTACCACTTCAAATTAATGACAGAGATTGAGAATCAAATGCCTTTTAAAAGTAAAAAGGTAAAGCTGTTTACGATGATGATGAATAGTCATAATTATTACTTATTTAGCAGTCTATAGTAAAATGTATACTGTCTACACTTTTGACTGATCAGCTTAAGAGTTATAAGCACATTACATTACATTACATCATCTCCTGTTAAATGTATTGTTAATTACTGTCTGACTCTAAACAAAAGTTACTAAAAATACCTTTATTCTTTTGAGCAAGTTTCCTTTGTTTTTCATATAGTCTGCGATTATATTTAAAAAATAAACCTGTTTGGATAGCTTCGTCAAATACAGTATTCAAACCCTTTTGAGTCAAAGCTGAACATTCAAGATATTTGACTGCACCAATTGTTTTCATCATTTGAAGACCCTGTAAGAAGAATAAATTAATAAAGAACTAGCAACAACAACATTGAAGCAATGACCATTAACATTTTACTAAATACCAGGTTACATCCATTGCCTCTCTTTCTCAACAAACATTTATCTTCACCTGAGTATATGAAACAGGAGACAATCGTTTCTCTTTGAGTTTCACAATTGTCTCTTTGTCATCTCGTAAATCTAGTTTTGTTCCAACAAGTATTATCGGTGTGTTTGGACAATGATGCTTAACTTCATAATACCACTGAGGAAAATATGGTCACATGATTATCATATGATTTTAACATTAATAACATGAATTACCTTATCCTGGACATTTGCAAATGAATCAGAATTTACTAGAGAAAAACACATCAAAAAAACATCCTGAAAAGAGAGGGAGAGGGGAGGAGTAATTATAAAGACAGACCTTGTTCACTAATAACTATATATATATGGATACCACATATACACACACACATACATGACACATATATTTTCAAATGTCTATCATGTCATTCTTTTGGAGAGAAGTGAAAGTAGTAATAAGATGATCGGATGAATATGTGAATTCTGACTTTCCAATATTTGTAGTAAATTATATTATAATCAAATCATTATTAAGTTGTGCAATGCTTGAATTCTGATTTAAATTAATCATAAAAAGCCTCCAACTAACTTAATGCTTTATAATGAGTCTCAGTCATTATTTGCACATTTAGCATTGTTAGATAAAAGAAATGGACAGAAGCAGAATGTACACATAATTCAGAAGGCATGGAAAATTTGGGTCCAAATATTGACCAAAACGAATGTTGAATATCATCCCATGATTAGTTACTATTTACAAGAGGAAATTACACAAATACACACATACATGTACATAAGTACACATGCATATACATGTACTTGCATACATGTATAACTGGAAATACTTCATTAGAAAGCCCTGTTCCAGAGTTACAGTTTGGTATCAGTCTTGTAAGCATAAGTATATGATTTAAATGAGTCATTTTATTAACTCTGTAAATCAGCAATAAAAATGTAAAATAACAGGGTCGTATCTACGTGGGTGGGGGGAGCTTACCCTCCCAAAACTTCTAGACCTATTGATATGCATTAAGTAACTACTATATACCACAATATAACATGTGTTTATTACATCATGCCACACATGTAATAATGTTATTGAAAATTCTGTGGTCTTGTTAGTTGTATTATTGTTTAGGAAACGCCCCTCTCTAAAATAAAATTATCTACATCACTTAAGTCCACAGCCATATTAACTTCACCTCCAAACTGTTATTTCTAGATAGAACCCCGTACATGTACATACTGGTACATAACATAGATCTATGTACTCATACAAAAACAATACTACATATTATATATATATATATATATATATATATATTATCAAGAGTATATAATAGAGAGGGAGACTATCCCACTAGTTACCAAGTAGCACAACCCTGTGAAAAGTACTTGAGTTGAGAAGATGGTGAAAAGTACATGCTAGACCACAAGCCGGTGCACAAGGCCACAAGCATGTTAATCACGTGAATCGCAACGTGTAGAAAGACATACAAGAATGGCGAAGTTTGTTCTAAATGAAGACAGGTTGTGATTAGTACCTGGTCACTCCCACTAATGTTGGTGCACAAAGTGAAATCCAACTCTTCCTCGAGATCACCAGATTCCTTTGTAAGTTTCTGGATTTGACAGTGGAAGATCACCTTCACTAATTGCAGGGGTTTAGAATCAGCAACATGAGTTGATAAATGAGGCGATCACTGCACAGAAGGGATCTGTGATGGTGTGGTTGCTGCATCATACAATGTGGTCACATAACGCCTACTTAGCATGTGATGATTACGTTGTGAAATATTATTATAAAAGTCATGTACCTTTTTCAGGGTTGTGGTACAATGAAAGTGCGATACTCTCCCTCTCTTTCTATTATATACTCTTGATATTATTTATAATTATATCATGAACATTCTAGTTAGATAATTAAAAATTGTTACTAACTGTATCACGATAACTGAGTGGTCTGAGCTTGTCAAAATCTTCCTGACCTGAAAGAAAAGGCAAAGAGAAGGAGGGGAAAACGATTGAAAATATATGTTTACAAACTTATTATAACAAAAGCACTTGAAAAACGATTAACCCTTGATAATTAAAGCAAAATAGTAGTAATTTTAAAATTAATGGATGACCCTTGTCAATTTTGAAAAGGTATATAATGAGAAGATATTGTGTACACAGACGAACAAACCAACAACAACAATACCATAGTTGACAGGGGTTAATAATTGATTAAGTGTACGTTATTGTTCCAAATTGCCATGATATCAGTTGTATCACAAGCTCTTGAAAAATACAAACAGTATGTAACTCTCACACAAATGATTAAATTGCATGAATCACATATTTTGGAGTGCTAATAGATTCCATTTTTGTCTATTGAAATGAGCATGGCCAGTACTGCCTCTGGTTGAATGAGTAACCTAGCTCATGAATTACTTACTCCGACTCCCTAGATATTCATCATAAGATAGTTTCATGTGCACTTTACAAGTTCAGTTCGTCATCTTACACTCAATTCTCTATCATCTATTGAGGTTTTAACTATTTGAGGATAACACACAGGCAGGGTACTCATTTCACCAAAACTTCTTGCAAGAGATATATAATAGTACTTTTACCACACTTACACCATTTTGACCAATTAGATACTGAAACAACAAAAGACTGACCATCTTTTCTGTGTTTCAGCATCTAATTTTGATGAATATTCTCTTGATTGAAAGTATTTATTAGCTAAATGTATTCATTGTGTAGACTGTAGAGTTCACCTTAAATAAATTCTTATTTGTGCTAAAACTACTTTTGATATATAGGTTTACAAACATAGAAGTGTAATTTTATGAAAAATACGACGAGGAAATCTTGGAGTTTGGCAACTCAACTATGATGGTCTCTACCTTAATGATAATCTCTGGTCATCTAGAAGGTCATGTTAGTCATACAATTGCTCAATATCAAAAGCTATATGTGTATTTAAACTTATCCGTATATATTTATATTATCAGGTCATCAATTGCAATTGAAATGTATGGTCAGCCATTTTTTACTGGACCATTCCAACATAGAGAGTACTATCATACTCTCTGATAAAAAAATTGTCTGTCTGTCTATTTGTCTGTCCCTGATTTTCTCTAAAACTCTTGTATGAAATTCACCAGCAAAAATTCTTTGCATTTGTAGATCTTGCTAGTAGGGCATGACTTGATGAGGTCATCGGCAGGTAGTGGGAGGGGTTGGTTTCAGAAATTTAAGAGAAAATCAGGTACAGACATTTTCAACTGAAAACATGTACATCCCACTCTTTGAATAGATATATTAACTAGTAATATTAATACAGTATAGCAGTAACAGTACATGTGTACTACTAATATGAATTCATGAGTGATGAATACACTAACCTGCTGTATCCCATAGAGCTAAATTTAAACGTTTACCATCTACCATAACAATAGCTGAATAATTTTCTAATCTAAAGAGTGGGAAAGGAGAGGATGAAGATTTGACAGAATGACTAAACTTTCAAAATCCTGCATACACATGGGCTGGTTTCAATAAGCTGATTTAATTTAGTCTCACATTGCCAGCCAGTCCTACTCTCACGATACTAGATTTCATCCTCAGCACTGGTTAGTCTAGTGTGCTCTAACCCCTCCTCCTTTTACTGGATGGAGCAAGGATCTTCAGCAATTGCAGTTATTCCAAGTTTCGAACCAATCAGATTTATTGGCCCATTGGAATGTCAGGCCGGTTTTAATTAGTTATATAGAACTGCAGAGCACTTACAAGCTCCACCTGAAGCTTTATAACATTAAAACACTGCGATTTCCACAACTAATTTCATGTGACTTTGGGGAATTCACAAGTGCTTAACTAATTAAAACTGGCCTAACATTCCAATCAGCCAGTAAAGGTTAAAATAATTGCAATTGCCAAAGAGTTTCTAGACCCTTCCTCTGCCAATCAGCGAATAAAAAATGTTGAGGGGTGCTGGTCTGCTGTAGCTCGAACGAGCATTCATTTACATGCCACACCCATTAATTGAGCTAGCTTTCTGGAATGACTAACTACATATCCAATGTGTATGTGACACAAACAAATAGATTAACTTCGTACAAACAAAAGTAATCATTGGTCCCTGTGGGCCATAAAAAATAATTTTTGCAGACCCAAACAAATATTTCTTACAAGATTCTCCAGTCCTAGTGTAAGATGAGCACAAAGAAACAAGAACCTCCACATGTACAAATTAATTATTCTTTAATCATGTGCACAATTCTTTTTAGCCAGCTATATGTACTTTATTATTGTCAACAAACTGGCCACAAACCTGGAGCTTGCCCACGCATTTTGTGCACACAGACTCAGCAATCACCCATCATCTCAACTACATATGCAACATACAGTGCTCATTTTCCAAACATTTTAGCTCTTTGTCAGGACAAAATTGCTTTTGACTGGACAAATTGTCTGATGAACAATATAAAAATAAAGAACAGTAACCTCACAGCAAGGTTAATTATTAGCCAAGAGCAGTCATGGCCTATGGTTACTTCTATATAGTGCCGGTGTTTTGGACAAAATCCACAATTTGCTCGTCAAATATTGTTTTGTCCAGATGTTTCTGCTGGACACCTTCAAAACTATTTTGAGCACTGAACATTATATTTAAAAATGAACTGTTGATACTAATAACTTACACAGTTGGGATATACCCTCCAGGGAATGCATTTGTAGTATAACTGATGCAAAGGGGTGTTTTACCAACATCCCTGAGAGAAGAGAATAAGATAATGTAAACACAAGTTCATACCATATACAGTACATGTGTATTTAAGGTACATACACACAGCCCAGGGTATTGCAATTATAAATAATACAACTTACATAATAATTATGTTAATAAACATTTCATGTCTGTGTTAATTCTCAACTGCCCAGTATAAATTGAGAACATCCAATTAACACAGAATTAGGGGCTTAATTGTGAGTTGAAGTGTGAAATTTCATTTGTATCTCATGCATTGTGATTTGCTCTCAAGAACTGTATAGCTCAGTTATAATTACACAGTCAATATTAACATTGGAGTAGGACAAAGGGTGCAATTGCACAGGACCCCACATTGTGTGTCTACCGGTTTCATCTGATCCAGTTTCGTCTACTTCCGCTTGTCTATTCCAATTTCATCTACTCTTAATTATTCAATAACTACTGCTGTTCACTGTATAACAATTAATTGAGTGGGTGGTACTGATGAAAGTGAACAATTCAAACTAGTTTATTTTACAATGAAAACGAACTTACTTAAGAACATGAATTAATTGACCACACTGTCATGAATAATTAATAGTTTCACACACTTTGCTGTTTACACAGGGCCCCATGCCATGACTAAGGATAACCCTGACAACAACTGTGTTCTTACTAGACTGACTGTAATAGCAATTGTGACTCAGAAGAATGATTAAGCTACTTTTGATGAATTGATGACAAGAGATTGGCTAAAAAAGCAAGTCATCTTGTATACTTCATTATTGTGCATGCAAAAATATTTAACTGTATTGTGAGAAATAATGGCAAAATAAACTTTATTGAGCTTGAAAACTACTATGTTTAACACGCCTCATAGTAGACAGTGATCAGGCTTTCATACCCTTCCTAGAGGGGTGTGGGGGCATGCCCCCACACCCCCCCCATGGATTTTTGTGGGTTTCTGGCAGCTAGCAGACTTTCTGGGGGGGGGGGGGGGGGGAATTTTAGAGCACCCCACCCCCCTTTGTATGAAACCCTGGTGATGCATAAATTTTGGCAGAAGTTATGGATTTAGTACTCAACAAAGAAGCATAATAAAATGAACCATGGATCAAGCTTTAGCAATAATACATTCCTGCACTGGCACCAATTTTACATAGCTGGCAATGTGACCCCCCTTCCTTGATCCAGGGTTTTTTGTCAATGTTTTGGGATTCAATCATTTTAAATTGAACAGTAACCAAATCAATGCCTGTACATGTTCATCAGTTATATGCAAGGGCATATCCAGCAGTAGGCTAGGTTAGGCTTAGCCTACCCTGAGATTTTGAACTTATTTCTTAATTACTTTTCAGTATATAATAACATTAAAATAATTTATGATAAATAATAACGATAATTATGTTGGAAATATAATTGTTTTCCTAACAACTTTTGATTCTTTTCAGTAAAATACAGCTGAGATCACTTCTAATGCCACCATATTAAACAATTCCTAGTATTATTAATTGACCACACCCCTCATGAAATTTAATTAGCTAAAACTTCGGCACGTTGTCACACCATTTTCTTTAAGCCTGCCCTATTTTTTCTTCCTGGGTATGCCCTTGGTTATTACATTTTTTCTGGGTTCACTTTTTTATAAGTAATTAATTCTAATCAAGTACCAGTACTTGATGCAGGAGTATAAGATTTGCCACATTATCCTGCGACTGTAATCAAAGGGTTGGGCCTGTATAGCAATTTGTGCAATGAAGCCAAATACAATATTCTATCCAGTGTGAAATAGTTTTTCAAAGTGTCCAGCAGAAACAAGCAAATTGCGAATTTTTCCAGAAAACCAGCACTGTACCCATTTATGACTTATGAGATATAGAAGTAACCCACTAGGCCATGACTAATAATTAACTATGAGGTTACTCTTCTTATTTTTTGTATTATTCAGCATCATATAGGTAGGCTAAGGTAGTAGTATATTATAATAATTATATAGGATATATCTTATGCATATTGTGTAGTCGGCATGGTTGTCTCACGAAGCCAGAGTAAAAGCCTATACTTCAACTCACAATACAATAATGTACGTATGATGAACACAAGTAACAAAAACAAGAGAAGTGACATACCCTCCACTCACTTGCCACGAGTGTGGCTATGTGATACTATTGGCTAGTCTGGAGACCAGCCCCAATCGCATTGGGCGGTGGTCTCCATTGGCATGGTTGTTGGAATACATTTTTCAACATTTTCACAATTTTAAAAAATCCCATTACCCTAGTTACATTGGGACAAACACAGAACATCCACTCCACTCACAACAGATCATTATTGAACACTTACCCGTCTCCAACAAGGACAAATTTAATTCCATGTTTGAAGCGTCTGTTTCCACAAAATGGACCCTCTTCTTCAAAGGACATCGTAACAACAATTTGTTACCATTCCACTAAGTTTCCCAGCAAGCTCCAACCACGGGAGCTACCTTGCACAAGTTTACAACAGGATGCTCAGAAAATACCACCTACTTAATTAATAAACAGCACTTGAAAATATGATCAAAGTATAATTGTTGAGTTCAAACAAATTCTTGTTTTCCAGCTAAAGAAATTAAGAAATGTGACATTCCTGGTAATAAAAAATACATTTCAGAAAATAAAATAATATAATTATATTATAATAATTTCTATTTTCCCTTTTTCTTAGATTTAATTGGTTTACGTAAATCTTCTCGAGACAAGAGATCAGCCTAAAAAGATTAATAAATTTTAAGATTATTGTAGTGTATGAGAACTCTTATGGTAACCTTTCTTGTTGGTTCTGGAATCCTCTTGTGAGAGCAAGCCACAACTAACTGTGTAGTAACATCCAGAGATATCTTGTGACCCACAGATATGAACACAGGATTGGGAGCATCATCAGAAGTACGTAATGCCTAGTCAACAAGAAATATTAGTATCCTAAAGATTATGAATGGTATAATACTTGTTTGCATTCCCAACTTGGTTTATTATTTATAGTGATGGAATGTCTTGTGAGACTGTAACCCTCTCAACATGATTCCATATCAATGAGCTACTACATAAAAAATTATATCATTATAATAATCTTACTCTTCCCCAGATTTTTCCTGATTCTCCTCTCAGATCAATATGGTCTCCTTTCTTTAGCAGTGTCTTACTAACCTTAAAAGAGTGGAAATAAGTATATATACATCAGTGTGTAAATCTGTCACAATAAACATCAACTAAAAAAACTTACAGATGATTGTACTACACACCTTCTCACGATATTCAGCATCTTTTACTAATCCATCTACATGATATAACTTCTTAGCTACCCCAACACATGGAATACCACATTCAACACCAAGATGACTAGCTAGTCCAAATCCTAAATTGTGAATGAACCTATTCAATAATCTATTCTGTCAGAATCATCATCATCATCATCATTATTATTATTATTATATCACTGCAAAAACGGTTTGATTCACTTGGTTAGCTCAGTTGTATGCATAATATCTCATAACAACATTGATTGCTAATGTCAAAGAAGATGACTAAATAAACTGATAGTGGAGGATGACTCCAAAAATAGTAATCTCAGTTTACATATTCTCACTAATTAATTTACACAATTATTAACAGATAACAGAAACACACTATCTTATACAAAATTTCCCATCAGTCAGGAATTTTGTAACATGCAACCAGTTATAATAGAAGCTAAGCTATGTAGGAGTCCACAGAATGATGAACACTCTCCTTCCAGGAAACAGCATGCCCAGAGCAGAACCAGAACCACTGACCTTTCAATCAAGAGGCCCAAGCTATAACCACTACGCCACACGGCCTCCCTAAAAAAAATGAGTGCCTATCAATCTGGGACTTTTTGGTGGGAATGACTAACATGTGTTTGATTTGTGTGGGAAACCAAAGTTCTATTATACCTCCTGACTATAATAGGTTTTTATACTATACTGAACACGATCAATTATTGATACCCATTTTGATCTCATCCATCCATTCACTCATCTACCCATGCATTCACTTTTATTTATTCATGATCACCTCACAATTTACACACAAAATACACAAAATAATAATAGGAACAATAATATAAATTGATGCATAATAATACTGTTGATCATAAACAAGTAATATGCAATATGTTCACTTCAATACAATACCCGAGAATGAGTATTGAGTACGGTATCGAGCTGACAGTATTGAGTATACTTGATACTGTGCATACTGTACACAATGCACATGTTTACATTCACTTCAAATTATAATTTTAAAATGGGGATGTGTGTAAATGTATCTTTAACTAACCTCTAGGATGTAATATACCATTCCCATCAACTAATATTACCTGTGAAAATAAATAATAGAACTACTAAATAATGTTCCCTAGATACTGTTCCTTAAACTTGATATTAGGGCTGGGTGATCTTCTATATTGTAACAATCATCATAAAGTAATAATTGTGGTTATCATGATAGTTGTAAGTAATACTAAAACTAAGACATTATCCAAAGCTATGAGTCTTATATGAGTATATCTAACCATGTACTCAACCTTCATTATATGATAGTAGATAGATTCATTTTTTCTGAATTTTTTAAATGCATTGTGGCTCCCCTTCCAGACATGGACTTGGCTATTAAATATTCCTTCTGATGTTTTATGTGCTACCAAAAACCACATGTGAAGCATATGGCATCCACATGATAATCATGTGTATAATAATGAGATTACTATGAACAGTATTACAGTAACTGTTAAGATGATTACAATAATTATACAGATTAATTGCGTAGGCCTACTAGATATTCGTATCAATTTATATATGCAAGTGATTATGAAATCTGAATGTACATACGTATATACATATGTGCAATCAGAATAAATTGAATGCATACATAATTGTGTACGCACACATACACACACACACACACACATATATATATTTATACATACATACATTGTTGCACATTCAATGCTTGTCAATAATATTCATTGAAGTATGTATGTTGTATATCATATGTAAATGCATGCATACTATACAAGCAAGTGTGTATAAACTGATATGCTTCTACAGTATTATTATTAAACACTACTTACTATATTCATTTTCTACTTTTTCCTCAGAATCACATAGGTCTTCTTATTGGCCATCTTGAATTTTCCATAAACCTAATTATGTAGTCATAGCAACCATCTTCCTAATACACACACCCTGAGGCTTGCAACAAAAGTAGGTCAGTAACAGGCTAAAATGTTCTTCAAATGTATTACTTATATTCTTTGCAGATGCTTTTAAAATGTCTGAGGAAGGTGGTGGAGAAGCTGGAACAGGGGGAGCTCCAACAGGAGGAGAAACTGTAACTGGAGGATATGATTATCGTAAGATACATAACTTCCCTCTCATAAAGGTTCATAACTTCATATTGTCATGCATTTTGTAATTTAGTGTTATTTTACCTTAAAACACTTTTAGTAATCATTTTGACTTTTAGTTAACTTTTCCATAGCTCATGGAATGTGTAACTACTCACAAGTCCAATCATGAATGTGAAAACTGGTGCTATCCCAGGATATATTATATATATTTGAGAATAAATGAGAAAAATTAGAATGATGAATGGATGAAGTGACCATATATACTAGTTTGTTATAACAAAAAAAAATTTTAGTAAGGGATTTTGACTGTTGATTAACAAACAGGTGTACTGTAATAACTATAAACTAACTAAAATGTAAAATTGGCCTACAATGAGCACTTCTAGTTAGTTAACTAAAACTAAAACCCTTTTAGTAAGCCCAATATTATTTTAGTTAATTAAACTACAACTAAACTAAACATTTCAGAATCCAAGCATATATAACTAATTAACTAAAACTAAAAGTGGTCATTTTTTTGTCCAATTAAAACAACACTAATATATACAAATGAATGTAACTAGTTCTATATATAATATACTGTAGTTACAACAATGCTAGTTGACATCTACCAGTCATTTTCGTATAAATTCCATGCTCAGTGGAGGTGTTGAACCTGCAGAACACTTGGTGCCAGCAACTGACCTGTAATGAAGCTAGTGCAGATTTAATCATATCCTTTATATATACTTTGTGTGTACATATTTCATGATACCTGGACTGGGATTATAACTTTAGCTACATGGTGAGTTGTTTGTTTCGAGTCAAACTCTCTGGGGTATGGTAGCATTCACAGTCTTCTGCATGCCAATCCCACTGAAACATCAAACATCAGTAAGTTAGTTCTTCAATTTTGAGACCATTGCTGACAGGTACTTACGCATGGTCCAGAATTCTTAGTATATGATGATCTCAGAAAATTTTAATAACAGTAAAAATCTTTCTTTTGATAATCAATAATCAATAAAAATATGAAATTAAACATTAAAAAGATACATTAGTTCAATTCCAATAGATGAAGATAGGAGTGTATTCAGGCAGTATGGTTGCTGTATATCAACAGGTCATGTGGACAATGGATCTGTATAATAATATCAATATATTTCTCGTTACCACACCTTCTATCATGTGCTTAGCAACAAAGTATCTATGTGGTTATTTATGATCATCTCACCTAATTCCATTAACATATTTTGAGCAATTCTTGTTAGAGTTGGGTTTGTCTGTTTCTTCAATACCTCACAGTATGATGTTAATGTTTCTGATTTATTGATTGCTAGGAGTGATCTTTCAATCTCGTTTAGCAGTTTACTGGCTTTTTGATAACGAGAAAGATTTGTTGTGAGGACATCATCTTTGACGAGATACGATATTAAATCAGCTGATGAGAGATCGTTGGCTAATCTCTCTGTGTCTGATATCACACCCAACATTTCAGGCAAGTGTCTCTTAAATATACCATATGGAGAATTGTCTGCATAAAATATAATAATATCATTATGATGAGGATTAGGTATATGTACCTGGTTTGGGGCCTTCGTCCGATTTAGCATCACTTGAGGATAATAAAGCATCCTAAATAATCAAATTAAATTTTTAAATTATATTGTAAATGTAAATACGATCTTACCTCAAACCAAACTTTAAATTCTGGGGATATTGGAAATGGATCATTAAATCCTTCACATCGTGGATTATTTTTACACAATAAACCTCCAGTGAAAACATCATCTATACTATATACACACTCACAAGGATGGAGATTGGCAGGATTAGAAGGCAAAAAACAGCTGGGACAATAAAACCCGATCAGGCAATCTAGATGAGAAACGTGTGGTTGAACTCTCAATACAGCATTTACGCATTCTACAATATCTTTTCGAACTGATGAGCAGAACTGAGCAATATCACAAGAGCTTTTCAGTCGTACTTCTATAAAACCAATGCAAGAACGAATCTCAACATTGAATAAGCCACCAATAAACGTTGCTCGATTGCGATGACGATTTTCGTAATCCAATCTCCACCTTTTGGATAACTCAACCATGACTCCAGAGAAAACGCCAATTGGTATAAATGCTCCTTTAAAGAGTACTAGAAGTGGAGGAGGAGAAATATCGGCTACATTTTGGCTTGTATGTGATGAAAGAACTGTATTATCTGGTTTTAGTAGACAAGGCATGAAGACAGAAGGCTTGGCATCATCACCAAGACGAGTGATGAGCTTAAAATGTGTAAGTAGATCGATAAGGTGTTGATTATTAAGTGGGCATTTGGGAGTAAGAGGTGTGGCTGTTTGAAGTATACGAGGAGGAATTTCACCTGTCTTCCTAATTTCATCTGCAGCAGTGTGTTTGTCACCAGAACCGGCAAATGATATTGTGACAAGTCGAGATATACCACTAAACAGCACATCGGGATTGCATATAACATACTCTTTAAGGCTCTCAACCTCCTCATAGTAGAGGATGGTTCCAAGCTTATCATGGAAGTAATTCAATACTGTAATTACATCATCACTTCGAATACCACAACTAACAGCAAGATCTGTACACTCAGCTAATGTGCACACACCAGGAGATTGTTCATAACGATAGCGGAGAATCAAATGGAATGCTGCCCATGTCAAAGGAAGAGGCACAGGTGGGAAACGATCCTTCATAACCTTCAATAAGAAGGTTTGAATGTCTTCCATCTCCTCTTCGGATGCAGTGGCATTATCTAGGGGTAGGAAGATGGGGTCATAATCAACTCCTTTGGAAGTTGGAAATGTGATGAAACCATCTTTGTAAAATGATGTATTACCAATGTGTGTCAGGAGCAGTTCACTGACTTCCTGTATCTGGTTTGAACGCTCCATTTTATCTGTACTCAACAGATCAATATGGCTTCCCAAAAGTACAGACACAGAATTCTGGATATTATTCTCCTGACTCAAACAGTAGTGGCTGGAGAGTAGTTGATGGACAATCTCGATGGAATTGGAGCTAGTTTTATATGTCAAAGATGTTTCTCCATCTGTATGACGAAAAGACACATCTACCGGTAGGGTAAGATTATGAGATGCATTGAAAAATATCAAATGAAGTGTAGGACCACGTAAGAGAGGAGGAAGTAGCTCGTGGAATTCTGGCTGTCCACCAGTATCCATAAAGTAGACAGTAGTCATTTCCTCTAAATCCTCCAGTTCTTGCATTTCAATGCTGCTCAACACTTCACTCATAAATTTACGTGTTGGTGTAAGTTTTTCTGATTTCGAACGAAAACCTTTGGGAGCAGACTTTAAGATTCGGTTGAGAAAAGATGTGGTAGGCGTTGATTGAGTAGGAGGCGGAGAAAGGATTACTGTTGGCTTCCTGGAAGAATCTGGGGTGACAGATGATTGTAAGGGTGAAGATGTTTCACTAAACTGGGCTGGACGATTTACAGACTGTAACAAAAGATGGCCTTGGTCCATGATGTTACCAGTTGCTTCCCAGCGACCTTTACTGATGGCTATGGTATTAATTGTGGTGTTTTCTTCTCTGATATTAACAGTAACAGGACGTTGAAATCCAGTGCTAGGTAGAGTTGACTTCGAACCTTGTGACCATGCTGCTTTGATGTTCTTCTTCTGTATTCTGTATAGGAATGACGTTTTCCCCACCCCAGGCAGCCCAGTTAAAAGTGTTTTAACTGGGGAAAAATTTACAACTCCACTACTTTCACATTCTCGCATGAATGTTTGCAAAGTACGATCTAAATGAATAAAAAGCAAACTATGAAATTACAACAACTCATTAAAAACAAACACAACTATTTGTATGCCATAGCAACAATGATTGTACAGAACCCTCCCTACAAATATTACTGCTTGAAGTTACTATTAAAACATTGGGCAGAGTGATTGCTATATATATCAAAAAAATATACACATACTTATTTTTGCACCGTAATTGAAGTAGCAAAATAATTAAAGGTGGAGCCTATTTAGTTACGATATACATGTAGATGGTCTTTTACTATGTGCTCTGCATAAATTGTAAGTCCCACTACTTTGATGTTAGCCTTCCTGTACTAGGTACATGTATGACCACCTAACAACGAGCTAGTGTTCACTTAGTATTATGAAGGTTGAACAACAGTAATTATAACACTTTCAAACAGTTAAGAATTGCAGCTTTCTAACATACTCTAGTTCATTTCAAGTCTATTGTACTTCGATTAGAGTACTAGCTTTTGTGCCATGGTTTTTTCATAGCACACTTACATGTACACACACACAAACTGATTATCATAACCCTTCATCTATATGATGAGGGTTGATCAAATTTAAAGCATAGATTATGTGACCTAAAATAATTATTTGGGAATCAATTGATGGAGTATTGAACTCAGAAGATTTAAAGCTGCCTACAGAATTAGATGATGATGAATGAAGTTATATTGCTTTATTTAGCAGTCTTTAATATAAAATATTATGTTAAACTGACTGCACTTTTGACTGATAATTACAAGCGCCAAATCTAACAGTGTCTGCTCTACCACCTCCTGTTAAATGTGACTGAAAATCAACTGCTTATTGTAGTCTATTGTAAAAGCTTATACTGTCTAAACTGAAGAGTTGCAAGTACCTATATTACAGTGTCTGTATATTATAGTGTCTGTATATTATAGTGTTGCTGAAATACCTTCTTTTTCCTTTTTCTTTTTGGCTGCTCGGATAGACTCTTTCTTCTTTTCTTCTACAAAATGAGAGTTAATAAATGCATGAATTCAGCATTATTATGTAAACTAAAATATTTATTAGGAAATAAAATAATTAAAGATTTTAGTGACCAAGATAGAGTATAGTACTCAGCAGATATATAAATGAGTTGTAGACTCCATTGTTCATACTCATTACACTAATTTATACAGTTATAATTATTTTTAAATACGTTTTTATGGCCCGCAGGGCCATCCCTATGATTGCTTTTTACAGGGCTTCTTTTACGGGTTGTATAATTGTTTGTATCACACACGCATTGTATATGCAGTTAAGGATGTTGCGTCATCATGGGGCTGGGGGTTCGGCAAGCTAAAGCAGACCAGTAGTATGAATTCAGCTTGTGGAAACTGCAATTACTAGCTGTTGTAGCTAGAATAAATTGAAAACACTTATACAAGAACTGTTAACAAGTAAGAAGAATGGAAAAACAAATGACTATATTATGTTGTTGGGATTCAAGCCATCAGCAATGATTATTAGTGATTACAAAGCAATCATAGGGATACTTAATTATATCTTGTTTCAAACTTTGAATGAAGTACCGGACTAGAACCACTTGAAATTAATAGCAGAGATCAAGAAATAATTATTATCAAATGCCTTAAGCAAAAAGGTAAAGCTGTTTACAGAATTTAGAAGATGATGAATAATCATAATTTAAGAATTATAAGCACCAATTACATTACATTACATCTATCAGTGTCTGCTCTACAACCTCCTGATAAATGTGATAGTGTTATCAAAGGAAATTTTCAATCAAGGCTTATGTTTAAATATTTAATATTCAGGTTTGTAAAGGAAACCAGTGAAATTTGGTATCACATGATCAATCATCTATTATACAAGTTTATAGGCTTCATGTACAATACAACTGAATATCAAGCATTTAAAATACAAGCATTTCTTCAAAACTCTCTTCCTCCAATGTTAATAGTCTGTTTTTATCACAAATGTATTGTTAATTGCTGGAGTTAACACAATTCTAAACAAGTGTTGCTGAAATACCTTCATTTTTCTTTTTCTCTTTGGTTGCTTCTTTATCCTCTTTTTCTACATGGTAAAAGTTAATATTATAAATAATTAAGTCCAAAATAATTATTTGGGAATCAATTAATGATTTTAGTGACCAAGATGGAGTATAGTACTCAGCAGATTTATAAATGAGTTGTAGACTCCATTGTCATTACACTAATAATGCATTGATGTATACATTTGTGATTATTTTTAACCCTCGCCCGTGTAGGTGGAGCGGAGGGTTACTTTAATCATCAAGTATGTTTTCAGATTATACTTACATGTGTATATGTGTTGTATAAGGTCTGTTCATATTCATGATGACCTCAAAATTAGGTTATAATATGTACTATACTGTATAGTTTAACATAGTAAGGTTAATACAGACAGCTCAATAATGAAGCAATTAATGATTGAAATTTTACATACAAAAAAAAAAAGAATGGGAAGGATAGCAATAAGAAATGATGGGGAGCAGGTGAAAATATTATTGGTAGTTCCAAACTAAACTTATAAACATTTTACTGAGGTCATGGTGAATGTGAGTTACAGTACCACTTCAAATTAATGACAGAGATTGAGAATCAAATGCCTTTTAAAAGTAAAAAGGTAAAGCTGTTTACGATGATGATGAATAGTCATAATTATTACTTATTTAGCAGTCTATAGTAAAATGTATACTGTCTACACTTTTGACTGATCAGCTTAAGAGTTATAAGCACATTACATTACATTACATCATCTCCTGTTAAATGTATTGTTAATTACTGTCTGACTCTAAACAAAAGTTACTAAAAATACCTTTATTCTTTTGAGCAAGTTTCCTTTGTTTTTCATATAGTCTGCGATTATATTTAAAAAATAAACCTGTTTGGATAGCTTCGTCAAATACAGTATTCAAACCCTTTTGAGTCAAAGCTGAACATTCAAGATATTTGACTGCACCAATTGTTTTCATCATTTGAAGACCCTGTAAGAAGAATAAATTAATAAAGAACTAGCAACAACAACATTGAAGCAATGGCCATTAACATTTTACTAAATACCAGGTTACATCCATTGCCTCTCTTTCTCAACAAACATTTATCTTCACCTTAGTATATGAAATAGGAAACATGTACGATGGTTTCCCTTTGAGTTTCTCAATTGTCTCTTTGTCATCTCGTAAATCTAGTTTTGTTCCGACAAGTATTATTGGTGTGTTTGGACAATGATGACTAACTTCTGGATACCACTGAGGAAAATATGGTCACATGATTATCATATGATTTTAACATTAATAACATGAATTACCTTTGCCTGGACATTTTCAAATGAAGCAGTACTTACTAGAGAAAAACACATCAAAAAAACATCCTGGAAAGAGAGGGAGAGGGGAGGAGTAATTATAAAGACAGACCTTGTTCACTAATAACTATATATATATGGATACCACATATACACACACACATACATGACACATATATTTTCAAATGTCTATCATGTCATTCTTTTGGAGAGAAGTGAAAGTAGTAATAAGATGATTGGATGAATATGTGAATTCTGACTTTCCAATATTTGTAGTAAATTATATTATAATCAAATCATTATTAAGTTGTGCAATGCTTGAATTCTGATTTAAATTAATCATAAAAAGCCTCCAACTAACTTAATGCTTTATAATGAGTCTCAGTCATTATTTGCACATTTAGCATTGTTAGATAAAAGAAATGGACAGAAGCAGAATGTACACATAATTTAGAAGGCATGGAAAATTTGGGCCCAAATATTGACCAAAACGAAAGTTGAATATCAGTTTATTCATCCCATGATTAGTTATTATTTACAAAAGGAAATTACACAAATACACATATAAGTACACACACATATACATGTACTTGAATACATGTATAACAGGAAATACTTCATTAGAAAGCCCTGTTCCAGAGTTACAGTTTGGTATCAGTCTTGTAAGCATAAGTATATGATTTAAATGAGTCATTTTATTAACTCATCAATAAAAATGTAAAATAACAGACTATTCTGGTTTTATCTACAGTCTGGAATTTTGCCAGCTTATTATAATTATACCATAAACATAATTATGTGTATATGCAGGGTTGTATCTATATGGGTGGGGGGAGCTTACCCTCCCAAAACTTCTAGACCTATTGATATGCACTAAGTAACTACTATATACCACAATATAACAGTGTGTTTATTACATCATGCCACACATGTAATAATGTTATTGAAAATTCTGTGGTCTTGTTAGTTGTATTATTGTTTAGGAAACGCCCCCCTCTAAAATAAAATTATCTACATCACTTAAGTCCACAGCCATATTAACTTCACCTCCAAACTGTTATTTCTAGATAGAACCCTGTACATGTACATACTGGTACATATCGTAGATCTATGTACTCATACAAAAACAATATTATATATATATATATATATATATATATTATCAAGAGTATATAATAGAGAGGGAGACTATCCCACTAGTTACTAAGTAGCACAACCCTGTGAAAAATACTTGAGTTGAGAAGATGGTAAAAGGTACGGCCACAAAGCGGTGCACAAGGCCACTAGCATGTTAATCACGTGAATCGCAATGTGTAGAAAGACATACAAGAATGGTGAAGTTTGTTCTAAATGAAGACAGGTTGTGATTAGTACCTGGTCACTCCCACTAATATTGGTGCACAAAGTGAAATCCAACTCTTCCTCGAGATCACCAGATTCCTTTGTAAGTTTCTGGATTTGACAGTGGAAGATCACCTTCACTAATTGCAGGGGTTTAGAATCAGCAACATGAGTTGATAAATGAGGCGATCACTGCACAGAAGGGATCTGTGATGGTGTGGTTGCTGCATGATACAATGTGGTCACATAATGCCTACTTAGCACGTGATGATTACTATGTGAATATTATTATAAAGGTCATGTACTTTTCGCAGGGTTGTGCTACATTGAAAGTGTGATACTCTCCCTCTCTTTCTATTATATACTCTTGATATTATTTATAATTATATCATTAGTTAGATAATTACAAATCGTTACTAACTGTCTCAGGATAACTCATTCGTCTGAGCTTGTCATAATCTTCCTGACCTGAATGAAAAGGCAAAGAGAAGGAGGGGAAAATGGTTAAAAATATGTTATTATAACAAAAGCACTTGAAAATCGATTAACCCTTGATAACTAAAACAAAATAGTAGTAATTTTAAAATTAATGGATGACCCTTGTCAATTTTGAATAACCCTAATTGACAAGGGTTAATAATTGATTAAGTGTAGTTTATGGTTCCAAATTGTCGTGATATCAGTAGTATCAAAAATACATACAGTATGTAACTTCCACAAGAATGATTAAATATTTTGGAGTGCTAATAGATTCCATTTTTGTCCGTTGAAATGAGCATGGCCAGTACTGCCTCTGGTTGAATGAGTAACCCAGCCCATGAATTACTTAGAACCAGAGTGCAACTCCCTAGATATTCATCATAAGATGGTTTCATGTGCACTTTAGAAGTTCAGTTCATCATCTTACACTCAACTCTCTATCATCTATTGAGGTTTTAACTATTTGAGGATAAAAGCAATAACACACAGGCAGGGTACTTATTTCACCAGACCTTCTTGCAAGAGATATATAATAGTATTTTTACAACACTTACACCATTGTGACCAATTAAATTAAGAATGTGTATCGATATAGTGATATTTTCATAACTGAAGTAATTATCGTGATTAGCGATATCAGGATATAATTATAATCTTTATTTTAATAATTATTTTGCTTGACACATGCGTTCATGCATGCACAGTTCAGTTTGTACACAGATGGCCAGGCTAGCAAGGAAGTTGAAGGATAGCATGATTCGTTGGCTCCACTTTAGGAGCCAAAAGCAAGATCTGGCAGTTATTCAGATTCAAGGTTGATGCTCCAACTACACAGCAAAGAGGTAATTTGTCATTTATGTAAGGGACGTTTACCTTACAGTGGCAACATGACTAATATCCTTTATCATTTGTGGATTTGCTACATGGGGGAACACAAAGCTTTAAATTATTACGATTGTCGTGATAAACTTTATATGATAATTGGGACAGAAAATTTTGATGATACACATCCTTAAATTAAATACTGAAACACACAAATGACTGACCATATTTTGTGTGTTTCAGCATTTAATTTTGATGACTATTCTCTGGATTGAAAGTATTTATTGGCTAAATGTATTCATTGTGTAGACTGTAGAGTTCACCTTAAATAAATTTGCATTAGTGCTAAAACTACTTTGATAGCTCCAAAAACATTCATTGTATATATAGAAATGTAATTTTATGAAAAATACAATGTGAAAGAATCATTGCAGTTTCACCACTCAACGATTCTCTACCTTAATGATAATCTCTGGTCTTCTATAAGATCTTGTTAGTCATAAAATTGCTTAATATCAAAAGCTATATGTGTATTTAAATCAGGTCATCAATTGCAGTATGGGCAGCCATTTATTTTTCTGGACCATTCCTACATAGCGAGTATTATCATACTCTCTGATAAAAAAAAAATTGTCTGTCTGTCAATTTGTCCTTCTCTAAAAATCGTGTATGAAATTCACCAGCAAACATTATTTGCATTTATAGATCATTGTTAGTAGGGAATGACTTCATATTATATGATGAGGTCATCTGCAAGTAGTGGGAGGGTTTTTGGTTGTAAAATAAGGTACAGACCTTTACAAGTGAAAAAATGTATATCCCACTTGTAATATTAATACAGTAGCAGTAACAGTACATGTGTACTACTAATATGAACTCATCGTGAGTGATGAATAAACTAACCTGCTGTATCCCATAGACCTAAATTAATAGATTTACCATCTACCATAATATTAGCTGAATAATTATCAAATCTAAAGAGTGTGAAAGGTGAGGATGAAGGTGGGTAGAGAAGAGAATGAAGATTTCACAGAACCCCTCGGAATGATCAAACTTTCCTAACTACATATTATAATACACTTTAACACAAACAATTATATATAAATTAGCCCAAGTAAAAAGAAGATGGTCTAAAGAAAGTGAAGAAACAAGCATGTTATTACAATTAGCCATTTGTGAATTTTTAAAAATTCTTATATAATCTTTACAGTGTATTTCAGGTACATGTGAACAGCATAGTTTACAGGCCAGTATTCATATGAACCCCACTTTATGGCCTCTTTAAAATACTATGGATGCAAATAATTTTTGTTAACTTACATAAAAACCTTGAATTGTCCAGGTTCTACAAAAAGCCGAACTACTATTAGCCCCCCACAAACAAATTTGTTTCTTAAACCACTGGATGCACCCCTCCTGGTTTCAACCACCTGTTAGTCTCACATACCAGCCCCTCCCACTTGTTCATTCATTCTGCTGGTTAGTGTAACATGCCCTCCTGCTTTTTGATATGGGTGGGTGAAGGGTCTAGAAATTTCTTGACAATTGCCATTATACCAACTAATCAGATTTACTGGCCCATTGGAATGTCAGGCCAGTTTTAATTAGTTTTAGAACTGCAGAGCTCCATCTGAAGCTTTATATTATGTGACCAGCTACGAGAAACCAAGCTTATGGATTAAAAAATTATTTTTAAATACAAGTGAAAATAGCCAGTTATGGGTTGCATTGCCAATTACTGTTTTATTACATTAAAAGCTTCACTAATGCTTTACCTTTCCATTGATACCTTCAGCAAAGCCTGGAGACCTCTATGTGCTTTGCAGAATGAATTCACATTTAAAAAAAAAATGTTTTTCTGTGCATTTTTCTCAAAATGGAAGATTAATGAATTTGATGGTTACTTGCTTGTTGTGGCTTTGTCTTTATCTAGATTGCGATATATGATATATATACATTTCTAGATCTAATTTAATGTTCTATTCAGGTAAAACAAAAAATCCTTTTTGAAATTTTAATCCATAAGCCTGGTTTTCTCAGAGCCAGTCACATATAAACACTGCAATTTACACAATTAATTTCAAGTGCTATAACTAATTAAAGCTGGCCTAACATTCCATAGGGTGTCATTTCAGAGAGCTAGGTCAATTAATGGGTGTGGCATGTAAACAAATGCTTGCTTGAGCTACAGCAGACCAACTTCCGGAACTTCATGTTTTTGAAAAGTTGACTGGTGGAAGAAGGGTCTAGAAATGCTTGGCGATTGCAATTTTTCTGACCACTTTCATTTACTGGCAATTTCCTTAACTACATACATGTGTATCAACGTGTATGCAGCACAAACAAATAGATTAACTTCAT
Organism: Petrosia ficiformis; assembly: GCA_947044365.1. Lineage (NCBI taxonomy): Eukaryota > Metazoa > Porifera > Demospongiae > Haplosclerida > Petrosiidae > Petrosia > Petrosia ficiformis. The sequence continues at coordinate 5,994,547 of OX345643.1, forward strand.
AGAAAAGCAATTATTGGGCCCTGTGGGCCATAAAAAATAATTTTTGCAGACCCAAACAAAATTTTCTAACATGATTATTATAACTTAGACTCCTCCACTCCTAGTGTAAGATGAGCACAAAGAAACAAGAGTCTCCACATGTACAAATTAATTATTATTCAATCATGTGCACAATTTGTTTTAGCTCCAGCTACATGTACTTTATTATTGTGAACAATTTGGCCACAAACCTAGATCTTGCCCACACATTTTATGCACACAGACTGATCAACTACATATGCAACATAGGTTATACTTAAAAATTACTGTTGATACTAATAACTTACACAGTTGGGATATAAGCTGATAAAAATACTCCTGTGACATAACGTTTCATGAGGTATGTACTACCAACAGCCCTAAGAGAAGAGAATAAGATAATGTAAATGCAAATTCATAGCATATACAGTACATGTGCATTTAAGGTACATACACACAGTCAAGGGTATGTCAATTATAAATAATACAACTTACATAATAATTATGTTAATAAACATTTAATGTCTGTGTTAATTCTCAACTGCTGAGTATAAATTGAGAACATCCATGTGAGTTGAAGTGTGAAATTCGTTTATATCTTATGCATTGTGATTTGGTCTCAAGAACTGTATAGCTCAGTTATAATACTTTAACATTAGGGTGGTGCAATTGCACAGGGTACCACATTGGGTTCATCTGATCCAGTTTCGTCTACTTCCATTTCATCTCAATCAAGCTTGTCTATTCCAAATTTCGTCTACTCTTAATTACTCAATAACTACAATTAGGGCTGAAGTTCACTGTTAATGAGTGGGTGGTACTGATGAAAGTGAACAATTTCATATCACCGAACATGAATCAATTGACCACACTTGTCATGAATAATTAAGTAAGTTTCACACACTTTGTATTCATAATTGTTTACACAGGGCAACATCCATGACTAAGGATGACCCTGACAACAACTATGTTCTTACTAGACTGACCGTAATAGCAATCGTAACTCAGTAGAAGAATGAGTCTTGTTTAGTCTAATGATTAAGCTACTTTTGATGAATTGATGACAAGGGATTGGCTAAAAAAACAAGTCATCTTGTATACTACATGATTATGTGACAGTAAATCCAGAAATGTTTATATTGTATATCCCCTGCAATCTGATATACATTGTAGTTTTCCATGCACATTTTCTTTACCCACAATATGATATTGTACGTATGACAAACGTGAGTGACAAAAATTGCAGTGATGTTTCTGTTTCTGATTGGTACGTTCTATTTTGGACGCAAGGTACAAGTTGTGCTTTTTACCAGACCCTTTCCCTCCCTTGGTTGCAGTGTGGATATGTGGTACTATTGGCATGGTTTTTTAAAAGTAAAATTGGAATAAATTTTTGGACATAATTACAATTTTTAAAAACCCAAGTATCCATTTAGATTGGAGCAAGCACAGAAGTGACAAACAGGACCCTAGACAACTTTTTTTAGTTTTGGGGGTGCTAAAGAAAGAGGAAACTTGGTACGCATCAGTATGTGAAATTTGTGACTATAAGTTCATGCAGGGCCTGATTAAACAAACAAATCAGGAGTTTTTTCGTCATGTACCAAAGTGTAAATTTACTCCCAGATTGCATCATATTGGCCAGGGTCCAAAATCAATCACTAGTTAGTCTGTCGCACTTCACTAATTGAATCTAAATTGAAGACTTACCCATCTCCTACAACGACACATTTAATAGACTGCATGTTCGAAGCGTCTGTTTCCACAAAAGAGACCCTCGTCTTCAAAAACAATGGATCAACTCGGATACACGGCACCTCGATAATGATATGCGTAAGTAAGTAGGCGTGACTTCCTCAGTCACGTGTTATGTAGGCGTGTCGCAAGAGGTATCCAATGACTGCAGCTCCCGGGAAATATGAACCGCGCTAGCGTTTAATGTTGTAATCATGTCTTTACTTGAACTTGGACCAGTAGTATTTGGAGGAATAGAGGGAATTATAGTATATATGCGTCAGCACAAAATTTTACGTTCAATGTGTGATTGCAGCAGGTAACTTTTAGATTTTAAAAATAATAAACAACAATATATTTAACATTGAAATAATTAAAATAAAATAAAATAATTAAAAACTATTATAGGTGTAATATCAGGATGGAAGAGAGACCGAGATGTGATGTATCTGATGGCTACAGTTGGTGGTGCAGAAATTGCAAAACACGCAAATCAATTAGGGAGGGAAGTTTTTTTTCCAAGTCTAAAATAAATTTGCAGAAATGGCTGTTGATAATCTATATGTGGGCCAGAGAATATCCTGTAACAGATGTATCAGAAGAGGCTGAAGTTCATATAGAAACAGCTATAGACATTTTCCAGTGGTTGAGAGAGGTATGCTCTACAAAGCTGCTACAAACTCCCATTATTCTTGGTGGACCAAATGTGATTGTGCAGATTGATGAATCTATGTTCCGCCACAAACCTAAGGTGCAGTTATAACATAGTTCCTTTGCAATGATTTTAGTTATCTTCCATTTAAATAGAACCACTGCGGAAGACCACCACAAGGGGAAGCATGGGTCTTTGGCTTAGCAGACACATCTCATTATCCAGCCTTAGGGTATATGCAGATTGTGCAAACACGAAATGCAGCCACATTACTACCAATAATACAGGCACACGTAGCTCCGAGAACAATTATTCATTCCGATGAGTGGTCATCCTATCGAAGGGTTTCATCACTGCCAAATGTCTCAAGCCATTCAGTAGTAAATCACTCGGTAACATTTGTAAATCCTACGAATGGGACTCATACCCAAAACATTGAGTCCTATTGGAATCAAGTAAAAACTAAACTGAAGAGGATGAAAGGATGTCACGCACACCAACTATCATCATATTTGGATGAATTTATGTGGCGTGAGAGATATGGGCCTAAAAAATATCAGGCATTTCATGCTGTAATAACTGACATAGCTGCACAGTATCCATTACCTTAGCAAATAAAAATAGACATAGCTCACACATAATCAAATATCATATATATATATATATTATTTTATTTATTATATACATATATCTATATTATATATAATTATTATGCATAAACCTACAGCTTATTATATTCATAATATATATATATGTATATTATATAATTATATAGGCCTAATATTATATCATAATATTTCTAGTAAGTACCTTGAATTGAGTATTGAGTCATCTCATCATTTCCTCATAAGCTAGCAGTAACTACATACAAGCTATTACGACACGCCTACATAACACGTGACTGAGGAAGTCACGCCTACTTACTTACGCATATCATTATCGAGGTGATCCGCACCTCGGGGGTTATTAGCTATCTTGTCAAACAACCACCTGGGGTCACGGTATTCTCCACTAGTCCGCGAGACTAATTCTCCACCACAAAAATTTTGGCTATATATACTGCACTGCCCACCTTCAAATTCCGCCAAGACTTTTTCTTTAGCTGGAAAACAGGAATTTGTTTATAATACAACATGTACTCAACATTTATGCTTCATAATAATGATCATATTTTCATATAACTCAAGGGCTGAGAGCTAGAGTGGTCTAACTGAAAAGTCTCAATAAACATTTCAGAAAATATTATAATTGAATATATATTATTATAATAATTATGATATAATTATAATTTCTATTTTCCCTTTTTCTTAGATTTAATGGGTTTACGTAAATCTTCTCGAGACAAGAGATCAGCCTAAAAAGATTAATAAATTTTAAAATCATTGTAGTGTACGAGAACTCTTATGCTAACCTTTCTTGTTGGTTCTGGGATCCTCTTGTGAGAGCAAGCCACAACTAACTGTGTAGTAACATCCAGAGATATCTTGTGACCCACAGATATGAACACAGGATTGGGAGCATCATCAGAAGTACGTAATGCCTAGTCAACAAGAAATATTAGTATCCTAAAGATTATGAATGGTATAATACTTGTTTGCATTCCCAACTTGGTTTATTATTTATAGTGATGGAATGTCTTGTGAGACTGTAACCCTCTCAACATGATTCCATATCAATGAGCTACTACATAAAAAATTATATCATTATAATAATCTTACTCTTCCCCAGATTTTTCCTGATTCTCCTCTCAGATCAATATGGTCTCCTTTTTTTAGCAGTGTCTTACTAACCTTAAAAGAGTGGAAGTACATCAGTGTGTAAATCTGTCATAATAAACATCAACTAAAAAAACTTACAGATGATTGTACTACACACCTTCTCACGATATTCAGCATCTTTTACTAATCCATCTACATGGTATAACTTCTTAGCTACCCCAACACATGGAATACCACATTCAACACCAAGATGACTAGCTAGTCCAAATCGTAAATAGTGAATGAACTTATTCAGTAATCTATTTGTCAAAATCATTATTATTGTAATATAATCACTGCAAAAATGGTTTGGTTTTTTTAACGAATCACTTGGTTACCTCAGTTGCATAGTATCTCATTCACTCTAAAAAAAATTAATAGATTTGTTATTGAACCAATTTGGGTTATATATTGATACAAAATTTCAGTGTTGCTGAATGAGTGACTATGTTACCTAGAGTACACAACCCTAAATGTATTTGTAGTCTTGACATTCATTGGAATAATTATTTATATGCTAAAAGTATAGTATAAAATATATATGCATTATTCAGCCATAATAATGATTTATATCATTAAGCAATTAACAAACAAGCTAAACTATTCAAATAGAACAATCATTTGGCTTATTAACTAATAGTATAGGAAGATATTTGTGGCTTGAGAGCATTGAATTTCAATCCAGCAAGAATCAGAATTATGCTATACACTCACATTCACTAACAGATAGAAAAGCAGTGAAATTGGTTAAAATAACAAAAATCAATTTTTAGAGTGGGAATTCAAGTTTCAAAAAGGAAATCAGCGTTAGTTCACAATGACTAAATAAACTGATAACTCCAAAAATAGTAATCACAGTTTACATATTCTCACTACTTAATTTAAACAATAATTAACTGACAGTCAGGAATTTTGTAACATCAACCAGTTATAATAGAAGTGAAGTTATGTAGGATTAACCATCCCAAAGGTGTTTATAAACTGATTAAGTCCACACAAAGACGAACACTCTTCCTCTAGGAGACAGCATGCCGAGAGCAGAACTAGAACCACTGACTTTATAATCAAGAGGCCCAAGCTCTAACCACTATGCCACACTGCCTCCCTAAAAAACAAACGAGTGCCTATCAATCTGGGACTTTTTGGTGGGAATGACTAACATATGTGTATAGAAGACCGTAGTCTTTTAATTTGTGTGGGAAACCGAAGTCTATTATACCTCCTGACTATAGTAGGTTTTTAGCTAGTCCAAATTCTAAATTATGAATGAGCGTATTCAGTAATCTATCCTGTCAAAATCATTATTATTGTCATATAATCACTGCAAAAATGGTTTGGTTCTTTTAAGGAATCACAAGTTATCCCAGTGGCATGTCAACATAATTGGCATCTCATTCACAACATTGACTATTGAATTCAAGTGTTAAAAAGGAAGTTCACGATAACTGATAGTGGAAGATATATAAAGGTCATTCACATTCACTTTGATCTCAGAAAAATGTTCATAACTTTAGTTTGGAATGACCAACTATCTTTTTATCTGCGCCATTTTCATATAATCACCTCCCCATTTTTTTTGTGTGTGTAACATTCAATCATTGCTTCAATATTGAGTTACAGTATAATCCTTGTGAGCATTAAACTATACACTATATTACATATAAAGTCATCACATCTTAATTTTGAGGTCGATGTCATCGTGAATGTGAACAGACTTTGACTTATGAAATTAGTAACACAGCTTACATATTCTCTCTAATTTACATAGGAATTAACTGATAGCACAAAAAAGAGTAGACAAACAGACAGACTGACTCAGTCAGACATGTATATAATTCCATATATTAAATCCAGCTTAGTTCATTGAGTTTAGCATGTATATACCCTTTACCAAAAGTATATGCCCTTTGCTCTTTGTTTAGCGGTTAGAGCAACTGACAATCAGGGAATATTGGGTTCAAATCTCAGCTGGTGTATAAGAGAGTTTTCATATTTCTGAAACTAAAGTCAGTTCACATTCATGATGACCTCAAAATTGGCTTATACTTATGTATTTTCAATTTCTCATATCTATACTTTATTGCCATGCATAAGGCAATTAATGATCTTCAAAAAGAAATTTGATATGTACATGGGAACAATAATATAAATTGATGCAAAAAATACTGTTAATCATTCCAAACTGGATATTTTTCTGAAGTCAACGTGAACATGACCTTTTATAATTTACTCATAAACAATGGTATACAGTGGGTACTCCATACATCCAGTACTGCCACAACCTGTCTCAAGTTTCTTGGGTTGTCCTTTTAATCTTGGGACTGCCTTGTGATCAACTGTCCCATAGTTCTAAGTATGTATCTGTGGGGGTGATCCTAAATATGTATCTACTAAATATTCTTGGATACTTAGGACGTCCCAGGTAGTCCCAAGTGAGAGGAACCCACTGATTGCAGAATACTAAGTATCCTTGAATATCTAGAACATCTCAAGTTAGGATAATCTATTGATCCTGGAATACGTATCTCCTGAAATTAATAGGATATGCTTTCAGCTGGAAAGTGCTATACTTTTTCCATAGCTTATGGAATACTAAGTCCAATCATGCACATGTGAAAACTAGTGCTATCCCAGGATAATTACAGGTGTACTATAACTAACTAAAATGAAAATTGGCCTACAATGAGCAGTTTTAGCTAGTTAACTAAAAATAAAACCCATTTAGTAAGCCCAATATTATTTTAGTTAATTAAACTACAACTAAACAAAACATTTTAGAATCCAAGCATATATAAGTAATTAACTATATCTGAAAGTGGTCATTTTTCTGTCAAATTAAAAACAACACTAATATATACAAATGAATGTAACTATATAGTTCTTGACTGACTAAAATAAGAATAAATGACTATATATAATATACTGTGGTTACGACAATGCTTCTACCAGTCATTTTCGTATAAATTCCATGCTCAGTGGAGGTGTTGAACCTGCAGAACACTTGCAACTGACTTGTAATGAAGCTAGTGCAGATTTAATCCACAGTCATACCCTTTATATATACTTTGTGTACATATTTCATATGCCTGGAATATGGGATTATAACTTTAGCTACATGGTGAGTTGTTTGCTTCGAGTAAACTCTCTGGGGTATGGTAGTATTCATAGTCTTCTGCATGCCAATCCCGCTGAAACATCTAACGTCAGTAAGTTAGTTCTTCAATTTTGATACTCTTGCTGACAGGTACTTATGCATGGTCTAAATTTCAGAATTCTTAGTTTATTTATGATGATGGATGTCATCTCAGAAAATTTTAATAACGGTAAAAATCTTTCTTTTGACAAAAAATAATCAATAAAAATATGAAATTAAATATTAAAAAGATACATTAGTTCAATTCCAGTAGATGAAGATAGGAATGTATTTATATCCAGGCACTATGGTTGCTGTATATCAACAGGTCGTGTAGACAATGTATCTGTATAATAATAATGTTAATATTTCTCGTTACCACACCTTATGATCATCTCACCTAATTCCATTAATACATTGTCAGCAATTCTTGTCAGAGCTGGGTTCGTCTGTTTCTTCAATACCTCACAGTATGATGTTAATGTTTCTGATTTATTGATTGCTAGGAGTGATCTTTCAATCTCGTTTAGTAGTTTACTGGCTTTTTGATAACGAGACAGATTTGTTGTTAAGACATCATCTTTGATGAGATACGATATTAAATCAGCTGATGAGAGATTGTTGGCTAATCTCTCTGTGTCTGATATCACATCCAACATTTCAGGCAAGTGTCTCTTAAATATACCATATGGAGAATTGTCTGCACAAAATATAATGAATATCATTATGATGAGGATTATGTATATGCACCTGGTTTGGGGCCTTCGTCTGCATTAGCATCACTTGAAGATAATGAAGCATCCTAAATAATCAATTAAAATTGTATTGTAAATGTAAATACGATCTTACCTCAAACCAAACTTTAAATTCTGGAGATATTGGAAATGGATCATTAAATCCTTCACATCGTGGATTATTTTTACATAATAGAGCTCCAGTGAAAACATCATCTACACTGTATACACACTCGCAAGGATGGAGATTGGCAGGATTAGAAGGCAAAAAACAGCTGGGACAATAAAACCCGATCAGGCAATCTAGATGTGAAACGTGTGGTTGAACTCTCAAAACAGCATTTACACATTCTACGATATCTTTTCGAACTGATGAACAGAACTGAGCAATATCACAAGAGCCTGTTAGTCGTACTTCAATAAAACCAATGCAAGAACGAATCTCAACATTGAATAAGCCACCAATAAACGTTGCTCGATTGCGATGACGGTTCTCGTAATCCAATCTCCACCTTTTAGATAACTCAACCATGACTCCAGAGAAAACACCAATTGGTATAAATGCTCCTTTAAAGAGTACCAGAAGTGGAGGAGGAGAAATAGCAGCCACATTTTGGCTTGTATGCGATGAAAGAACCGTATTATCTGGTTTTAGTAGACAAGGCATGAAGACAGAAGGCTTAGCATCATCACCAAGACGAGTGATGAGCTTAAAATGTGTAAGGAGATCGATAAGGTGTTGATTATTAAGTGGGCATTTGGGAGTGAGAGGTGTGGCTGTTTGAAGTATATGAGGAGGAATTTCACCTGTCTTCCTAATTTTGTCTGCAGCAGTGTGTTTGTCACCAGAACCGGCAAATGATACTGTGACAAGTCGAGATATACCGCTAAACAGCACATCGGGATTGCATATAACATACTCTTTAAGGCTCTCAACCTCCTCATAGTAGAGGATGGTTCCAAGCTTATCGTGGAAGTAATTCAATACTGTAATTACATCATCACTTCGAATACCACAACTAACAGCAAGATCTGTACACTCAGCTAATGTGCACACACCAGGAGATTGTTCATAACGATGGCGGAGAATCAAATGGAATGCTGCCCATGTCAGAGGAAGAGGCACAGGTGGGAAACGATCCTTCATAACCTTCAATAAGAAGGTTTGAATGTCTTTCATCTCCTCTTCGGATGCAGTGGCATTATCCAGGGGTAAAAATATGGGGTCATAATCAACTCCTTTGGAAGTTGGAAATGTAATGAAACCATCTTCGTAGAATGATGTATTACTGATTTGTTTCAGGAGCAGTTCACTGACTTCCTGTATCTGCTTTGAACGCTCCGTTTTATCTGTACTCAAGAGATCAATATGGCTTCCCAAAAGTACAGACACAGAATTCTGGATATTATTCTCCTGACTTAGACAGTAGTGGCTGGAGAGTAGTTGATGGACAATCTCAATGGAATTGGAGCTGGTTTCATATGTTAGAGACGTTTCTCCATCTTTGTGACGAAAAGACACCTCTACCGGTAGAGTAAGATCATGAGATGCATTGAAAAAGATCAAATGAAGTGTAGGACCACGTAAGAGAGGAGGAAGTAGCTCGTGGAATTCTGGCTGTCCACCAGTATCCATAAAGTAGACAGTAGTCATTTCCTCTAAGTCCTCCAGCTCTTGCATTTCACTGCTGCTCAACACTTCACTCATAAATTTACGTGTTGGTGTAAGTTTTTCTGATTTCGAACGAAAACCTTTGGGAGCAGATTTTAAGACTCGGTTGAGAAAAGATTTGGTAGGCTTTGATTGAGATGTAGTAGGCGTTGATTGAGGAGGAGGGGGAGAAAGGATCACTGTTGGCTTCCTGGAAGAATCTGGGGTGTCAGATAATTGTAAGTGTGAAGATATTTCACTAAACTGGGATGGACGAGTTACAGACTGTAACAAAACATGGCCTTGGTCCACGATGCTACTAGTTGTTTCCCAGCAGCCTTTACTGATGGCTATGGTATTAATTGTGGTGGTTTCTTCTCTGATATTAACAGTAACAGGACGTTGAAATCCAGTGCTAGGTAGAGTCGACTTCGAACCTTGTGACCATGCTGCTTTGATGTTCTTCTTCTGTAATCTGTATAGGAATGACGTTTTCCCCACCCCAGGCAGCCCAGTTAAAAGTGTTTTAACTGGGGAAAAATTTACGACTCCATTACTTTCACATTCTCGCATGAATGTTTGCAAAGTACGATCTAAATGAATAAAAACAAACTATGAAATTACAAAAACTCATTTAAAACAAACACAACTATTTGTATGCCAACAATGATGGTGCAGAACCCTCCCAAAATTATTACTGCTTTAAGTTACTATTAAAAACATTGGGTACAGTGATTGCTATAATATATATCAAAAAAATATACACATATTTATTTTACACCATAAGTAGCAAAATATAATTAAAGGTGGAGCCTATTTAGTTACAATATACATGTGGATGGTCTTTTACTATGTGCTCTGCATAAATTGTAAGTGCCACTACTTTGATGTTAGCCTTCCAGTACTAGGTACATGTATGGCCACCTAACAACGAGCTAGTGTTCAGTTTAGTATTATGAAGGTTGGACAACAGTAAGTATAACACTTTCAAACAGTTAAGTTTAGAATTGCAGCTTTCTAACACATTCTAGTTCATTTCAAGTCTATTGTACTTCGATAGAGTACTAGCATTTGTGCCATAGTTTGTTTTGTAGCACCTGTACACACACACAAACTGATTATCATAACCCTTCATCTATATGATGAGGGCTGATAAAATTTAAAGCATAATGTGACCTAAAATAATTATTTGGGAATCAATTGATGGAGTATTGAACTCAGAAGATTAAAAGCTGCCTACAGAATTAGATGATGATGAATGAAGTTATATTGCTTTATTTAGCAGTCTATAATATAAAAGATTATGTTAAACTGACTGCACTTTTGAGTGATAATTACAAGCACCAAATCTAACAGTGTCTGCTCTACCACCTCCTGTTAAATGTGACTGAACATCAACTGCTTATTGTAGTCTATTGTAAAAGCTTCTACTGTCTAAACTGAAGAGTTGCAAGTACCTATATTACAGTGTCTGTATATTATAGTGTTGTTGAAATACCTTCTTTTTCCTTTTTCTTTTTGGCTGCTCGGATAGACTCTTTCTTCTCTTTTTCTACATGATGGAGTTAATAAATGCATGAATTCAGCATTATTATGTAAACTAAAATATTTATTATTTATACAGTTATGATTATTTTTAAATATGTTTTTTTATGGCCTGCAGGGCCATCCCTATGATTGCTTTTTACAGGGCTTCTTTTACAATTATTGGGTTGTATAATTGTTTGTATCACACACGCATTGTATACGCAGTTAAGGAAGGTGCATCATCATGGGGATGGGGGCTCGGCAAGCTAAAGCAGACCAGTAGTATGAATTCAGCTTGTGGAAACTGCAATTACTAGCTGTTGTAGCTAGAATAAATTGAAAACACTTATACAATAACTGTTAACAAGTAAGAAGAATGGAAAAAACAAGTGACTATATTATGTTGTTGGGTTTCAAGCCATCAGCAATGATTATTAGTGGTTACAAAGCAATCATAGTGATACTTAATTATATCTTGTTTCACACTTTGAATGAAGTACCGGACTAGAACCACTTGAAATTAATAGCAGAGATCAAGAAATAATTATTATCAAATGCCTTAAGCAAAAGGTAAAGCTGTTTACAGAGTTTAGATGATGAATAATCATAATTATTATTTATTTAGCAGTCTATAGTAAAATTACACCTTTTGACTCATGAATTTAAGAATTATAAGCATCAATTACATTACATTACATCTATCAGTGTCTGCTCTACAACCTCCTGATAAATGTGATAGCGTTATCAAAGGAAATTTTTAATCAAGGCTTATGTTTAAATATTTAATATTCAGGTTTGTAAAGGAAACCAGTGAAATTTGGTATCACATGATCAATCATCTATTATACAGTTTATAGGCTTCATGTACAATACAACTGAATAGCAAGCATTTAAAATACAAGCATTTCTTTAAAACTCTCTTCCTCCAAAGTTAATAGTCTGTTTTTATCACAAATGTATTGTTAATTGCTGGAGTTAACACAATTCTAAACAAGTGTTGCTGAAATACCTTCATTTTTCTTTTTCTCTTTGGTTGCTTCTTTATCCTCTTTTTCTACATGGTAAAAGTTAATATTATAAATAATTAAGTCCAAAATAATTATTTGGGAATCAATTAATGATTTTAGTGACCAAGATGGAGTATAGTACTCAGCAGATTTATAAATGAGTTGTAGACTCCATTGTCATTACACTAATAATGCATTGATGTATACATTTGTGATTATTTTTAACCCTCGCCCGTGTAGGTGGAGCGGAGGGTTACTTTAATCATCAAGTATGTTTTCAGATTATACTTACATGTGTATATGTGTTGTATAAGGTCTGTTCATATTCATGATGACCTCAAAATTAGGTTATAATATGTACTATACTGTATAGTTTAACATAGTAAGGTTAATACAGACAGCTCAATAATGAAGCAATTAATGATTGAAATTTTACACACAAAAAAAAAGAATGGGAAGGATAGCAATAAGAAATGATGGGGAGCAGGTGAAAATATTATTGGTAGTTCCAAACTAAACTTATAAACATTTTACTGAGGTCATGGTGAATGTGAGTTACAGTACCACTTCAAATTAATGACAGAGATTGAGAATCAAATGCCTTTTAAAAGTAAAAAGGTAAAGCTGTTTACGATGATTATGAATAGTCATAATTATTACTTATTTAGCAGTCTATAGTAAAATGTATACTGTCTACACTTTTGACTGATCAGCTTAAGAGTTATAATCACATTACATTACATTACATCATCTCCTGTTAAATGTATTGTTAATTACTGTCTGACTCTAAACAAAAGTTACTAAAAATACCTTTATTCTTTTGAGCAAGTTTCCTTTGTTTTTCATATAGTCTGCGATTATATTTAAAAAATAAACCTGTTTGGATAGCTTCGTCAAATACAGTATTCAAACCCTTTTGAGTCAAAGCTGAACATTCAAGATATTTTACTGCACCAATTCTTTTCATCATTTGAAGACCCTGTAAGAAGAATAAATTAATAAAGAACTAGCAACAACAACATTGAAGCAATGACCATTAACATTTGACTAAATACCAGGTTACATCCATTGCCTCTCTTTCTCAACAAACATTTATCTTCACCTGAGTATATGAAATAGGAAACATGTACAATGGTTTCCCTTTGAGTTCCTCATATGTCTTTTTGTCATCTCGTAAATCTAGTTTTGTTCCAACAAGTATTATTGGTGTGTTTGGATAATGATGTCTAACTTCTGGATACCACTGAGGAAAATATGGTCACATGATTATCATATGATTTTAACATTAATAACATGAATTACCTTTTCCCAGACATTTTCAAATGAAGCAGGATAAACTAGAGAAAAACAAATCAACAAAACATCCTAGAAATAGAGGGAGAGGGGAGGAGTAATTTTAAAGACAGACCTTGTTCACTAATAACTATATATATATGGATACCACATATACACACACACATACATGACATATATTTTCAAATGTCTATCATGTCATTCTTTTGGAGAGAAGTGAAAGTAGTAATAAGATGATTGGATGAATATGTGAATTCTGACTTTCCAATATTTGTAGTAAATTATATTATAATCAAATCATTATTAAGTTGTGCAATGCTTGAATTCTGATTTAAATTAATCATAAAAAGCCTCCAACTAACTTAATGCTTTATAATGAGTCTCAGTCATTATTTGCACATTTAGCATTGTTAGATAAAAGAAATGGACAGAAGCAGAATGTACACATAATTCAGAAGGCATGGAAAATTTGGGCCCAAATATTGACCAAAACGAAAGTTGAATATCAGTTTATTCATCCCATGATTAGTTATTATTTACAAAAGGAAATTACACAAATACACATATAAGTACACACACATATACATGTACTTGAATACATGTATAACAGGAAATACTTCATTAGAAAGCCCTGTTCCAGAGTTACAGTTTGGTATCAGTCTTGTAAGCATAAGTATATGATTTAAATGAGTCATTTTATTAACTCATGCAAATCATCAATAAAAATGTAAAATAACAGACTATTCTGGTTTTATCTACAGTCTGGAATTTTGCCAGCTTATTATAATTATACCATAAACATAATTATGTGTATATGCAGGGTTGTATCTATATGGGTGGGGGGAGCTTACCCTCCCAAAACTTCTAGACCTATTGATATGCACTAAGTAACTACTATATACCACAATATAACAGTGTGTTTATTACATCATGCCACACATGTAATAATGTTATTGAAAATTCTGTGGTCTTGTTAGTTGTATTATTGTTTAGGAAACGCCCCCCTCTAAAATAAAATTATCTACATCACTTAAGTCCACAGCCATATTAACTTCACCTCCAAACTGTTATTTCTAGATAGAACCCCGTACATGTACATACTGGTACATATCGTAGATCTATGTACTCATACAAAAACAATATTATATATATATATATATATATATATATTATCAAGAGTATATAATAGAGAGGGAGACTATCCCACTAGTTACTAAGTAGCACAACCCTGTGAAAAATACTTGAGTTGAGAAGATGGTAAAAGGTACGACCACAAAGCGGTGCACAAGGCCACTAGCATGTTAATCACGTGAATCGCAATGTGTAGAAAGACATACAAGAATGGTGAAGTTTGTTCTAAATGAAGACAGGTTGTGATTAGTACCTGGTCACTCCCACTAATATTGGTGCACAAAGTGAAATCCAACTCTTCCTCGAGATCACCAGATTCCTTTGTAAGTTTCTGGATTTGACAGTGGAAGATCACCTTCACTAATTGCAGGGGTTTAGAATCAGCAACATGAGTTGATAAATGAGGCGATCACTGCACAGAAGGGATCTGTGATGGTGTGGTTGCTGCATGATACAATGTGGTCACATAATGCCTACTTAGCACGTGATGATTACTATGTGAATATTATTATAAAGGTCATGTACTTTTCGCAGGGTTGTGCTACATTGAAAGTGTGATACTCTCCCTCTCTTTCTATTATATACTCTTGATATTATTTATAATTATATCATTAGTTAGATAATTACAAATTGTTACTAACTGTCTCAGGATAACTCATTGATCTGAGCTTGTCATAATCTTCCTGACCTGAATGAAAAGGCAAAGAGAAGGAGGGGAAAATGGTTAAAAATATGTTATTATAACAAAAGCACTTGAAAATCAATTAACCCTTGATAACTAAAAAAAAATAGTAGTAATTTTAAAATTAATGGATGACCCTTGCTTATTTTGAAAAGGTTAATAACGACAATAGTTTAGTGTATACAGATGAACAAACCAACAAACAACAATAACCCTAGCGTTAATAATTGATTAAGTATACGTTATGGTTCCAAATTGTCATGATATCAGTAGTATCACAAGCTCATGAAAAATGCATACAGTATGTACTCCCACACAAATGATTAAATATTTTGGAGTGCTAATAGATTCCATTTTTGTCTATTGAAATGAGCATGGCCAGTACTGCCTCTGGTTGAATGAGTAACCTAGCTCATGAATTACTTAGTCCGACTCCCTAGATATTCATCATAAGATAGTTTCATGTTCAAGTTCAGTTCATCATCTTACACTCAACTCTCTATCATCTATTGAGGTTTTAACTATTTGAGGATAACACACAGGCAGGGTACTCATTTCACCAAAACTTCTTGCAAGAGATATATAATAGTACTTTTACCATACTTACACCATTTTGACCAATTAGATACTGAAACACACAAAAGACTGACCATCTTTTGTGTGTTTCAGTATCTAATTTTGATGACTATTCTCTTGATTGAAAGTATTTATTAGCTAAATGTATTCATTGTGTAGACTGTAGAGTTCACCTTAAATAAATTCTTATTTGTGCTAAAACTACTTTTGATAGGTCTACAAACATAGAAATGTAATTTTATCAAAAACATGATGAGGAAGAATCTTGGAGTTTTGCAACTCAACTATGATGGTCTCTACCTTAATGATAATCTCTGGTCATCTAGAAGGTCATGTTAGTCATACAATTGCTCAATATCAAAAGCTATATGTGTATTAAAACTTATCTGTATATATTTATATTATTAGGTCATCAATTGCAATTGAAATGTATGGTCAGCCATTTTTTACTGGACCATTCCAACATAGAGAGTACTATCATACTCTCTGATAAAAAAATTGTCTGTCTGTCTATTTGTCTGTCCCTGATTTTCTCTAAAACTCTTGTATGAAATTCACCAGCAAAACTTCTTTGCATTTGTAGATCTTGCTAGTAGGGCATGACTTAATGAGGTCATCGGCAGGTAGTGGGAGGGGTTGGTTTCAGATATTTAAGAGAAAATCAGATGCAGACATTTCCAACTGAAAACATGTATATCCCACTCTTTGAATAGATATATTAACTAGTAATATTAATACAGTAACAGTACATGTGTACTACTAATATGAACTCATCATGAGCGATGAATACACTAACCTGGTGTTTTCCACATATCTAAATGAATAGATTTACCACCTACCATAGCAGTAGTTGAATATGTATCAAATCTAAAGAGTGGGAAAGGAGAGGATGAAGATTTGACAGAATGACTAAACTTTCAAAATCCTGCATACACATGGGCTGGTTTCAACAAGCTGGTTTAATTTAGTCTCACATAGCCAGCCAGTCCCACTCTCACGATACTAGATTTCATCTTCAGCACTGGTTAGTCTAGTGTGCCCTAACCCCTCCTCCTTTTTGATAAGCTGACTGGATGGAGGAAGGGTCTTCAGCAATTGCAGTTATTCCAAGTTTCAAACCAATCAGATTTATTAGCCTGAAGCTTTATAACATTAAAACACTGCGATTTCCACAACTAATTTCATGTGACTTTGGGGAACTCACAAGTGCTTAACTAATTAAAACTAGCCTAACATTCCACTCAGCCAGTAAAGGTTAGAATAATTGCAATTGCCAAAGAGCTTCTAGACCCTTCATCTGCCAATCAGCGAATCAAAAATGTTGAGGGGTGCTGATCTGCTGTAGCTCGAACAAGCATTCATTTACATGCCACACCCATTAATTGAGCTAGCTTTCTGGAATGACTTAACTACATATCCAATGTGTATGTGACACAAACAAATAGATTAACTTCATACAAAAGCAATCATTGGGCCCCGTGGGCCATAAAAAAAAAGTTTTGTAGACGCAAACAAAATTCCAGTCCTAGTGTAAGATGAGTACAAATTATTATTCTTCAATCATGTGCACAATTCTTTTTAGCCAGCTACATGTACTTTATTACTGTGAACAAACTGGCCACAAACCTGGAGCTTGCCCACGCATTTTGTGCGCACAGACTAAGCAATCACCCATCATCTCAACTACATATACAACATACAGTGCTCGAAATAACGTGCCATTTTCCAGACATTTTAGCTCTTTGTCAGGACAAAATTGCTTTTGACTGGACAAATTGTCTGATGAACAATATAAAAATAAAGAACAGTAACCTCACAGCAAGGTTAATTATTAGCCAAGAGCAGTCATGGCCTATGGTTACTTCTATATAGTGCTGGCTTTTTGGACAAAGTCCACAATTTGCTGGTCAAATATTGTTTTGTCCAGATGTTTCTGCTGGACACTTTTAAAAACTATTTTGAGCACTGAACATTATATTTAAAAATGAACTGTTGATACTAATAACTTACTTAGGTGAGGTATACTCTCCAGGGAATGCATTTGTAGTATACCTGATGCCAAGACAATGTTTACCAGCAGCCCTAAGAGAAGAGAACAAGATAATGTAAATGCAAGTTCATACCATATACAGTACATGTGTATTTAAGGTACATACACACAGCCGAGGGTATGTCAATTATAAATTATACAATAATTATGTTAATAAACATTTCATGTCTATGTTAATTCTCAACTGCCCAGTATAAATTGAGAACATCCAATTAACACAGAATTAGGGGCTTAATTGTGAGTTGAAGTGTGAAATTTCATTTGTATCTCATGCATTGTGATTTGCTCTCAAGAACTGTATAGCTCAGTTATAATTACACAGTCAATATTAACATTGGAGTAGGACAAAGGGTGCAATTGCACAGGACCCCACATTGTGTGTCTACCGGTTTCATCTGATCCAGTTTCGTCTACTTCCGCTTGTCTATTCCAATTTCATCTACTCTTAATTATTCAATAACTACTGCCGTTGACTGTATAACAATTAATTGAGTGGGTGGTACTGATGAAAGTGAACAATTCAAACTAGTTTATTTTACAATGAAAACGAACTTACTTAAGAACATGAATTAATTGACCACACTGTCATGAATAATTAATAGTTTCACACACTTTGCTGTTTACACAGGGCCCCATGCCATGACTAAGGATAACCCTGACAACAACTGTGTTCTTACTAGACTGACTGTAATAGCAATTGTGACTCAGAAGAATGATTAAGCTACTTTTGATGAATTGATGACAAGAGATTGGCTAAAAAAGCAAGTCATCTTGTATACTTCATTATTGTGCATGCAAAAATATTTAACTGTATTGTGAGAAATAATGGCAAAATAAACTTTATTGAGCTTGAAAACTACTATGTTTAACACGCCTCATAGTAGACAGTGATCAGGCTTTGCCCTTCCTAGAGGGGTGTGGGGGCATGCCCCCCCCCCCCCCCCCCCCCATGGATTTTTGTGGGTTTCTGGCAGCTAGCAGACTTTCTAGGGGGGGGGGGGGGAATCTCAGAGCACCCCACCCCCCTTTGTATGAAACCCTGGTGATGCATAAATTTTGGCAGAAGTTATGGATTTAGTACTCAACAAAGAAGCATAATAAAATGAACCATGGATCAAGCTTTAGCAATAATACATTCCTGCACTGGCCTGGCACCAATTTTACATAGCTGGCAATGTGACCCCCCTTCCTTGATCCAGGGTTTTTTGTCAATGTTTTGGGATTCAATCATTTTAAATTGAACAGTAACCAAATCAATGGCTGTACATGTTCATCAGTTATATGCAAGGGCATATCCAGCAGTAGGCTAGGTTAGGCTTAGCCTACCCTGAGATTTTGAACTTATTTCTTAATTACTTTTCAGTATATAATAACATTAAAATAATTTATGATAAATAATAACGATAATTATGTTGGAAATATAATTGTTTTCCTAACAACTTTTGATTCTTTTCAGTAAAATACAGCTGAGATCACTTCTAATGCCACCATATTAAACAATTCCTAGTATTATTAATTGACCACACCCCTCATGAAATTTAATTAGCTAAAACTTCAGCACGTTAGTGATGGGCGATACCAGAAATTTCCATTTCGATACGATACCAAGTAGTTTGGGATTGAGTATCGATAGTATCGAGTACTGGAAAACTGCGCATGTTCAGTAACACGTGGCCACTGCCACGTGTTACTGAGCATGCGCAGTTCTCTACACTGGCCTGAGGACTTCAAAAAAATTAATTATAATCAAATTTTATTAAAGTTTATTAACCGCACATAATTAAATTAAGGGCGTGGTTTGGTATCGATTTCTCGTTAATGCATTCATTCGATACCAATACTACTCGATACTAAGCTAGTATCGGTAGTATCGATATTATTTCGATAGTATCGCCCATCACTACAGCACGTTGCACACACCATTTTCTTTAAGTCTACCCTATTTTTTCTACCTGGGTACACCCTTGGTTATATACATTTTTTCTGGGTTCACTTTTTTATAAGTAATTAATTCTAATCAAGTACCAGTACTTGATGCAGGAGTATAAGATTTGCCACATTATCCTGCGACTGTAATCAAAGGGTTGGGCTTGTACAGCAATTTGTGCAATGAAGCCAAATACGATATTATATCCAGTGTGAAATAGTTTTTCAAAGTGTCCAGCAGAAACATCTGGACAACACAATATTTGACCAGTAAATTGTGTATTTTTCCAGAAAACCAGCACTGTACCCATTTATGACTTATGAGATATAAAAGTAACCCACTAGTCCATGACTAATAATTAACTATGAGGTTACTGTTCTTATTTTTTGTATTATTCAGTATCATATAGGTAGGCTAAGGTAGCAGTATATTATAGTCATAGTTATATAGGATATCTTATGCATATTGTGTAGTTCGCATGGTTGTCTCACGAAGCCAGAGTAAAAGCCTATACTTCAACTCACAATACGATAATGTACATATGATGAACACAAGTAACAAAAACAAGAGAAGTGACAGACCCTCCACTCACGAGTGTGGCTATGTGATACTATTGGCAAGGGGTAGGTATAAAACGCGGATCACAGATCATGGATTACGGATCAGAAATAATATTAATTTCTATTAAATCATGTTACTGGTTATTCCATCATGATTCGTGTTGTAGAAACGTTGAACCCAGGAAATAGAGACGAGCGCGTAGCGCGAGCCCTCTGTGAAGGTGGCTAAAGCTATTAGTTACCGAGCGCATCGAGGCAGTAGGCCTATCATTGTTAGGTTATCATCAGAACAAGGTTATATATTTATCGAATGTTTTATTCTATTTACTGCCATGTTTATTATTTCAATGATGGAATAACCAGTCACATGATTTAATAGAAATTCTATCCATAATCTGTGATCCGTGATCTGCGTTTTATACCTACCCATTGGCAAGTCTGGAGACCAGCCCCAAAAGTAAAATTGGAATACATTTTTATGGCCCGTAGGGCCATCCCTATGATTAATGGGCGTGGTGCGTAATAGAACGTGCGCTCGAGCTCTACAGAGTAGTTAGACCAGAAGAAGGAAAGTTGCTTGTAGCTTACGCAGAAACTGAAACTAATAGCAAGCTATTCTACCTAAAATATATTTCTAAAGTTTTACAAAAGGGTAAGGAGAGTAGATAATCAAAATAATAACTATAATAGGCTGTTGTGTTTCAGGCGTGATAAAGTCAGCCATGATTACTGAATGCTGGACACCACAAAGCAGTCATAGGGATACTTAAATTAGCAATCATAGGGATGTTTTTATTCTCTATATACACTTGTTCAACATTATTACAATTTAAAAAAAAAACCATTACCCATTATGCTAGTTACATTGGAACAAGCACAAAACATCCACTCCATGCCACTAACAACAGATCATTATTGAACACTTACCCGTCTCCAACAAGGACACATTTAATTTTAATATCTTCCATGTTCGAAGCGTCTGTTTCCGCAAAATGAACCCTCGTCTTCAAAAGCAACAAATGACACAGTAACAACAATTCGTTACCATTCCACTATCCCAGCTAGCTCCAAGCACTAGCACCTCGGGAGCTATATAATTATGATCAGCTATCCTGTTAATTCTACAACAGTACAGCACAAAAATTTGACTGCAATATTACTGCCCACCTTGCTGGGCGTGGCTGCCAAACTGCATTGCCTTTCATCTTAATGTTTTTTTTTGTTAATTACCAGGAATGTCACATTCCTTTTTCTTTAGCTGGAAAACAGGAAATTGTTTATAATACAACTTCAACAATTCATATTTTCATATAACTCAAGGGCTGAGAGCTACTAACTGAAAAATGTTGCATTGCAGAAAATAATATAATATATAATGATATATAATTATAATATATATATATATATATATATGAATATAATTTCTATTTTCCCTTTTTCTTAGATTTAGTGGGTTTACGTAAATCTTCTCGAGACAAGAAATCAGCCTAAAAAGATTAATAAATTTTAAGTAGTGTATGAGAACTCTTATGCTAACCTTTCTTGTTGGTTCTGGGATCCTCTTGTGAGAGCAAGCCACAACTAACTGTGTAGTAACATCCAGAGATATCTTATGACCCACAGATATGAACACAGGATTAGGGGCATCATCAGAAGTACGTAATGCCTAGTCAACAAGAAATATTAGTACTAAAGATTATGAATGGTATAATCTTGTTTGCATCTCCAACTTAGGCTGCGTTGAGTGGGTTCATATAATTTATAGCGCACTGCAAAAAATAAATTGTTAAAATAACCATTTTATTGGTTAGTACAGTTGCATGGAATAGCATGAGTTTTATTTTAGATTGTCAATGTCATAGAGGATGTTGTGGCTACATGCATGTATGTTACTATAACATAATGTGCATAAAGTATTGGAAGGTATAAATTAAATTATGTGGTTGCGGGTTTATAAGCCTGTTTGATGGCCAGATACAATTACATGTACTTTAGTATAAATTATACTAAATCTAAAATATGAGTAGGCAGCTATGGAGTGCCATTGAGGTCAAAACACTATTTAAAATTTCTGCATTATGTGGTGAATATATAAGTCAATGTATTTATAAATATGTCGACGTATATATAAATACTGCAACGCATTTATAAGTACTGCAGCGTATTTATTAATACTTAGACGTATTTGCATATACATCGATGTATTTATAAATACTGCAATGTATTTATAAACACTGCAATGCATGTGTTATAAATACAGTATTTGTAAATAGTTTATATTATAGGCAGATCATAATTGAGACGATCGTGACTCTCTGTTCCTGCAGTAGTCTGCAGGGCCCATGCCACCAGACATCGAGAAGATTAGCCACATTAATTCTATTTATAATTTTATTAAAGTGTGCCACGGGTATGTTCTCTGCCTAGTAATATAATATAGCTAGTTATGTCTTATATAAAATATTTAAACCATATGCAACAAACGCTTCCTGCATAATATTATACCTATATAGTAGGATGCTGTAAATATAAATTTATTTGAAGTACTCCACTCAGCGCTAGTACTATATTTATATATAGTCTTACTATGCTAGAGTATAAAATAAGGGTGTATGGATGAATGAGATACAGCTTGGTTTTCATTTCCCAACTTGTATTAATATTGCATTATAATTATAACTTGGATTGTTGCATATGAGGAATATAATACGTCATTGTATTTTTTCTCAAAATAAATATAATTATAATTATAATAATAGTTATATATGTGACAGTATTTAAAAATTAATTGGTAAATCTATCTATTATGAAGGTCAGAGGATGCATACTCTCACTTTGAAAGTGAAGTTACAATAGTATACAATTCTAAGTCCCCTACGTATCATCACTGTACTGCAGTACTGTTAGCTAGAGTGGGAGGGGCTGGCTACGCTAGATTACTGCTCCATTTAATGTTAAATGAAAGGTCATGAGGCTTATGCAGGTATGAACACCATTCCTCTTAATTAAAGCAGTTGTGCGGACTGCTGTCTGTAGACTACATCTTATTCATGTATTATAGCAGGACAACATACGAGTAAACCAAGATTACACACATGCATCCCTGCCATGTAGGAATTTCTTACTTGATATATAGGTGGTCAGACTGTAACAACTTACCAGATAACAATAGATCTCAATACACTAGTCACTAGTCTCTCGTTGTCATTATCGTCGGTACGTTTGCGACGTGATAATTACTGCGCCGAGTCACACGTATAACACATTTCTCAATGCTACAACGTATTTCTGAATCCGTTTATAAATACGTTGATGTATTTTCGTTGCAGTATTTATAAGTACGTCGATGAATTAATAAATACATTGCAGTATATATAAGAACGTCGATGTATTTACAAATAAGTTGACGTATTTATTATATACGTCAAGGTATTTATAAGTACGTTGACTTGTATAGTCACCACATAATGCAGAGATTTTAAATACTATTTTGACCCCAATGGCACTCCATAGGCAGCACCCTAAAATTATAGTGCTTCAACTATAGTTGAATATAATTAGTACAAAGTATCTGTGGCATTAGGTGTATGTATTCCTAACAACCAACTAATTGTTAAATCCTTGCAACTGTACTAACCACTAAATTAGTTATTTTAACTGGTTTGTTTTTGTTTTTGCAGTGTGATGGAAAGTCTTATGAGACTGCAACCCTCTCTATATGATACCATATCAATGAGGTACTACGTAAAAAGTTATATAATCTTACTCTTCCCCAGATTTTTCCTGATTCTCCTCTCAGATCAATATAGTCTCCTTTCTTTAGCAGTGTCTTACTAACCTTCAAAAAAGAGGAAATAAGTATAATATTATATTATATACATCAGTGTGTAAATCTGTCACAATAAACATCAACTAAAAAAACTTACAGATGATTGTACTACACACCTTCTCACGATATTCAGCATCTTTTACTAATCCATCTACATGGTATAACTTCTTAGCTACCCCAACACATGGAATACCACATTCAACGCCAAGATGACTAGCTAGTCCAAATCCTAAATAGTGAATGAACTTATTCAATAATCTATTCTGTCAGTATCATCATCATCATTATTATTATTATTATTATTATATCACTGCAAAAATGGTTTGGTTCACTTGGTTAGCTCAGTTGTATGTCAACATAATAGTATGCATAATATCTCATAACAACATTGATTGCTGAGTTTAAGTGTCAAAGAGGATGAATATTTAAATTGATATGACTCTCACTAATTAATTTACATAATAATTAACTTATACAATTCCCATCAGTCAGGAATTTTGTAACATGCAACCAGTTATAATAGAAGTGAAGTTATGTAGGAGTCCACAGAATGATGAACACTCTCCTTCCAGGAAACGGCATGCCCAGAGCAGAACCAGAACCACTGACCTTTCAATCAAACTCTGACCACTACGCCACACTGCCTCCCTTAAAAAAAATGAGTGCCTATCAATCCGGGACTTTTTGGTGGGAATGACTAACGTGTGTATAGAAGACCATAGTCTTTTGATTTGTGTGGGAAACCAAAGTTCTATTATACCTCCTGACTATAATAGGTTTTTATAGTATACTGAACATGATCAATTATTGATACCCATTTTGATCTCATCCATCCATTCACTCATCTACCCATGCATTCACTTTTATTTATTCATGATTACCTCACAATTTACACACAAAATACACAAATAATAATAGGAACAATAATATAAATTGGTTTGGTTTGGTTCACTTGGTTAACTCAGTTGTATAGTATGCATAATATCTCATAACAACATTGATTGCTAATGTCAAAGAAGATGACTAAATAAACTGATAGTGGAGGATGACCCCAAAAATAGTAATCACAGTTTACATATTCTCACTAATTAATTTACACAATTATTAACTGATAACAGAAACACACTATCTTATACAAAATTTCCCATCAGTCAGGAATTTTGTAACATGCAACCAGTTATAATAGAAGCTAAGCTATGTAGGAGTCCACAGAATGATGAACACTCTCCTTCCAGGAAACAGCATGCCCAGAGCAGAACCAGAACCACTGACCTTTCAATCAAGAGGCCCAAGCTATAACCACTACGCCACACGGCCTCCCTAAAAAAAATGAGTGCCTATCAATCTGGGACTTTTTGGTGGGAATGACTAACATGTGTTTGATTTGTGTGGGAAACCAAAGTTCTATTATACCTCCTGACTATAATAGGTTTTTATACTATACTGAACACGATCAATTATTGATACCCATTTTGATCTCATCCATCCATTCACTCATCTACCCATGCATTCACTTTTATTTATTCATGATCACCTCACAATTTACACACAAAATACACAAAATAATAATAGGAACATTAATATAAATTGATGCATAATAATACTGTTGATCATAAACAAGTAATATGCAATATGTTCACTTCAATACAATACCCGAGAATGAGTATTGAGTACGGTATCGAGCTGACAGTATTGAGTATACTTGATACTGTGCATACTGTACATACTGTACATGTTTACATTCACTTCAAATTATAATTTAAAATGGGCATGTGTGTAAATGTATCTTTAACTAACCTCTAGGATGTAATATACCATTCCCATCAACTAATATTACCTGTGAAAATAAATAATAGAACTACTAAATAATGTTCCCTAGATACTGTTCCTTAAACTTGATATTAGGGCTGGGTGATCTTCTATATTGTAACAATCATCATAAAGTAATAATTGTGATTATCATGATAGTTGTAAGTAATACTAAAACTAAGACATTATCCAAAGCTATGAGTCTTATATGAGCTATATCTAACCATGTACTCAACCTTCATTATATGATAGTAGACTGATTCATTTTAAAAACATAATTTTAAATGCATTGTGGCTCCCCTTCCAGACATAGACTTGGCTATTAAATATTCCTTCTGATGTTTCATGTGCTACCAAAAACTACATGCGAAGCACATGGCATCCACATGATAATCATGTGTATGATTATCATGATAACAGAAAGTTACACAATAATGAGATTACTGTGAACAGTATTACCGTAACTGTTAAGATGATTACAATAATTATACAGATTAATTGCTTAGGTCTATTAGATATTTGTACCAAAACTTAATACTTCAACTTACTTGTGGAACTAATTCTGGTTTCTCTCTTTTGACTTCTTCAAGACGATCTAGCAAAAATCCCACTTCTCTAAATGCTAAGAAACCTGGAATGTATGGTTCTGTCATGACTACCATAGCTTTACTTGCATGAAGAAGCTAAACGAAAGTAATATATATTGTATGATGAACCATTGTGGAGATTACTTGAGGTTCACAATAACACAATAATATTTATTCTTAAAAAGAAAGTTTTGGCCTGAGTGACTAGTTCAGCTGCAGACACAGACCCAAACATTCATACACATTTATATGTACATGTGTATAGACTATGTGTATAGGCTCTGTCTGCAGCTGAAGAAAGTCCTCACTCCTCAAGTCAAAACATTCTTCTGAAGAATTTACTATAAAGTAAATTCTTCAAATAAATTCCATGAAACACGATATGGAATATACGATTATTGCAGTTGTAAATTTGTAATTGTAGATTACGTTATGATAACTGTTTGATCTCCAAGATATAGTATTACATATTTATTATACACCTACATGTATGTACCTTTAATTCTGGAAAACTGAGTACTACTAACATAGCACAAGCTTCATCAGATCCCTTCACAAACGATATATCAACTCCACCCACATAATGTAAATTAGCAAACAGATCTCGACCCACTCTCCATGACCTGACCTCTGGTGAATCAGCAGTGATTAGTTGACCTTTCAGATGGGTTTGCTCCCTGTAATAGTAAGTTGTTATAGGTATAGTTACAATGTTATTAATCACCTTTCCCATTGTCGTCTTTTCTGCAACTCCTCAGGAGTCAGTTGACGTCCACCTGAATGCAATATACTTTTAAACATTGTTTCAACAGAATTGGCACCAGTTCTTAATTACACTTGTTTAGTGTGTGGTTCACAATGAATATTGTTATCTCCAAAGTAAAAGAACCCACAATAACTTCAACAGTCAATGGATTCATAAACAAAACCACCAATATGCAGGAAATATAACACTACCATTGGATGACAATCCTAGACTATAGTATTAAGGAGGTTGTACCTAAGATCAAGTTGGGGACAATTCACTGGCATTTTAATTATTATATCTGAGGAACTGGTACTGGATCTGTAGACACTTTCATAATGTGCAATAATGTATTTATCTATATGTACATATTTATGTATGCAATTATTCAAGTGATTCTGAAATCTGAATGTATATACATATATACATATGTGCATTCAGAATCAATTGAATGCATACATAATTGTGTACACACACACACACACACACACACACATATATTTATACATTCATACATTGTTGCATATTCAATGCTTGTCAATAATACTCATTGAAGTATGTATATATGTTGTATATCATATGTAAATGCATGCATGCTATACAAGCAAGTGTGTATAAACTAATATGCTTCTACAGTATTATTATTAAATACTACTTACTATATTCATCTTCTACTTCTTCCTCTTCCTCAGAATCACATAGGTCTTCTTGAAAGGTCTCATTGGCCATCTTGAATTTAAAAAAATTTGTCTAAACCATAAAATTTTTTCTTAATTATGTAGTCATAGCAACCATCTTTCCTAATACACACACCCTGAGGCTTACAATAAAAGTAGGTTAGTAACTGGGTAAAATCATAATATCTATGGTAAAATGTACTTCAAATGTATTACTTATACTCTTTGCAGGTGCTTTTAAAATGAATGAGGAAGGTGGTGGAGAAGCTGGAACAGGGGGAGCTCCAACAGGAGGAGAAACTGTAACCGGAGGATATGATTATCGTAAGCTGCATAACTTCCCTCTCATAAAGGTTCATAACTTCATATTATAAGTATATTGTCATGCATATTTGTAATTTGGTGTTGTTTTAACTAAAAAAACTTAGTAATTCGGCATTTTGATTTTTAGTTAACTGAACTATACCTAAATTATAGCGTGTATATTTTTTACTTAACTGAAGCTAAAACCCTTTTATTAAGCCTAATATTCCAGCTAACAATTAAACTATAAATTATTACTACCAGTTCCTGTTATGAAAGAAAGAAGAGTGGAGTGTAGTAACAGTAATCAAACCAGGGACCCTCAGCTCCAAAGTGTACAAACAAAGAAACATCAAAAAACTACAGTATTAGTAAAGGGAGGTTTTGTCCAATAACTACCATGTTTATTAACTAAACAGTGGCCATTATTGTCATTCTAAAACAAACACTAATTTGTATGTCAGTTTTCATTGATATACACAATATTAACAGTACTCAGATATGAACGAAGAGATGAGAGTAGAGGCTATGGAATTATGTGTCACAGCTTGTGAAAAACATGCTAACTCAAATGAGGTATGCATAACTCAATTCATTACCAATACGTATTACATACATAAAGAAATCTAAGCAGTTTATTAACTGTAATGGTGAAATGAAGTTTGCTATTAATAGTAGCGAATTGTTGAAGAACAGAGTTTTTGATATCTGTTGAAGCATTGGCTCAACAATGGTTAGCGTGTGCACCATTGGGAATACATCTTCAGCCAATTAACAAAGAGTTAATGTTGTTAGTAACAATATAATCATAATTAACTGTGCCATCTGGCCCAAAGAGAGAACTGTGTAGTGCGAAATATGAAGCTCTTTGGGCCAATGGTGAGCTTATCAAGATTCAAAAACACTGTTGAAAAAACAGTTCATATGAAATACTTCAGAGTTTGTTGTAACAGAAAACAATTTTTCTACACAAACATATTCAGGCTGCAGCTAAAATGATTAAAGACACTATGGATAAAAAGTTTGGTGCCTCGTGGCATGCTATAGTAGGAGAAGGATACGGATTTGAGATTACATACGAGGTTAAAAACATCCTCTATATGTTCTTTGCCAGTTCTATGGCCATTTGCTTATGGAAGTGTGCATAACTATGTATTCTCACTCTATGCTCGTCCCTCTCAGTAATCACATGTATATATAAAATATGTATTTAGTTAATTATCATACACAAAACTGAAATACAACTGTATTGCTATATAGATATATAATTATAATCCGTGTAATATATTTATATATATAAAGATTTAAGGGAATTTACAAAGAAAATTGAATAGAAACGTATCTTCCTATATTAAAAAATGGAATAGGAAGTACAAATGAATATAATTTATTGTGTTTGATTCCAAACATAAAGACAATTTCTTAAACAGCATTATTGAATCCATGAACTACTAATATATCTGTGTGTTCTGTTATATTGATAATAATAAAATTTTTATAATTATATATATATAATTATATATAATTATAATTTAACGCAAAAGAGTAAATACACTTTAACAGTTTAACTAATACAAACAATTTCTTCTGTCTTTGTACACAAATCATTATGATTTAAAGTAATTGTGCATAACTATGACTCATTATGACATCACAGAGTCTCATGTGGTGCAAATGGATTCAAGGATCCATAAAAACTGTCCACAAGTTGGTTCTCATCTTTAGGAACTAACCCAACTCTTCTTTGTTTTGAAATCTTGTCTTTCAGTTTTTGAATTTGAAACTTCAGACTCTCCCATTTCGTCGGTTTTTGAAGACGTATAAAAGAGAAGTTTGCTGTCTCGGTAAATCGGTTCTTGTAACGTCGATATGGAATATATACAGTTACAAATACTATAATACTAACAACAATCAGGATGACAACAACACTTATCACGACAACGGTTGTACTGGTAGTAGCTACCACTGCAGGATTTGTTGGAGCTATGAATAAATAATTAAGACATAATTAATGAATATGAAATATCAAGTTATGTGGTTTGTCTATGTATTGACCTCAAATGACAAATGATTATAGCCTGATTCATATTATGGGACATATAGCTTAGCAGCACATCACATCAAAGTTTGCTGCCTTGATGTGCATTGGAACCAATAGTGACACTCAGTTCTATTCCAGCATCACAAGACGGCTAAATAGTGAGTGTTTAAAGAGAGGCTTTGCCTCTCAGATTGAATAATGAAAGTACCAATTTTACACAGCTGGTCACACCTAGCCTGAGACACTTTCCCACAAAATACCATTTTTTGAAATTCGGTATCTAAGAAGCTTAATATTAGCTCTTCCTGGATACCAAATGTTTTACTGTTTCCAGAGGCAAAGTCACAAAGGAGTGCCCAACACTAAACACCTCAGCTTTAGCGAAAATTACCATATTAGGAAGTTTACACTTGATCTATTATGCATGCCTAATTTGGCTATAGGGTAGACAATCAGTTGTAATTATTCATTGAAATACTTTCACGCACTCAAATGGATCATGATACCATTAGTTCGATAAATTCAGATAATGTAAACTGAATATGTGAAGAATTACAGCTGATTGGACTACACAAAGTTTTGTGATCAGTTTTTACTTACTTGGTGATATCGAGATATTAAAGGTCTTGTTAAAACTATTGAAGTCATTCTTGAAATGGGCGTTAATTTTGTAGTTTCCAGATTCATTAAAAAGACAGTAGAATTTCTCAGAATGAGACTTGTTTAAAGTGATTTCGTTTGCAGTACATAAACTAGACTTATCAGAAGCATTGCTTTTCAATGTAATATTCCAAACCACATAAATAGGAACACTAAGGAAGAAGGATGAGAGCAATATCTAAATTGATAATGTTAGAGCTAGTTCATATAATTATGATATATCAAACGATACTGATTACTAGTATGGTACCTATACTGGTAGAGTTACAATGTTACATGTATATTAGTGTTGTTTTAGTTAACTATAACTATAACTAAAACCCCTCTTAGTAAGGCATTGTGACTTTAAGTTAGTTAAACTGTAGTTACAATACAAGTCTACTGCAATAACTATAACTAACTAAAATGAAAATTGGCCAATAATGGGCACTTCTAGTTAAGTTAACTAAAACTAAAACCCTTTTTAGTAACCCTGATTTTTTTTAGTTAATTGAACTATAACTAAACTAAAAGTTTGAGAAACCAGGCATACTATAACTATAACTAAAAGCAATCACTACAGTCACACTAAAACAACACTAATGTATAGGTTTCTATACTCAAAGTATAGGACTATAGGTATAGGCAAGTAGATACAGATACTTTACAGACCAAGGATTTAAACTTTATAGTACTACTTAACTGTAAGAAAAGATTGATACAACACTCAAAATCATACTTATTTGTTGAGCTATTTTTGCCGTAATTTTGTGAGTAATTATTTTCCGACAGAAATGGCTACAGCAGGCTAAAAATTTGCACATATACTATAAAAATGAGGTATTATAGTATCAGTATAGGCAATGTTAGTAGCCGATGATATCTGGTATCTGCAGTATAGTACAATACTACTGATTACATCATCATTACAGTGGTGGGGAATTTGTACAGAGATAACATTAGTTTGTATTGTAAAAACTGTATGATTCTTTCCTTGTCAATTTCCTGATAATTAAATGGCTTCCTGTATACAGTCTGTACACATTCATTATGACCTCAAAATTAGGTTTACATGTGTATAGTTTAATGTCATAAGGGTAATACATGATTATACTATAACTTACTAATTTATATGTAATATAGTATATAGTTTAATGTCATAAGATTAATACCTTAATACATGATTATACTGTAACTCAATAATGAAGCAATGGATTGAAATTTGACATACACAAAGGAAAGGTAATTATATGAAAACTGTAAAGGTAAAAAGATTGTTGATCCTTCCAAAATAAAGTTATGAAGATTTGTTTGAGGTCAAGGACTCAAAGTGAACGTGAATGACCTTTAAAAGAGTATTAAATTTAAGTGTGTTGATCTGCTTGATCATTTGGTCACACTGGGATCATAAACAAGTAATAATCGTGAAGTGTATCATACAGAAATTGAATAAAATTATTTTAATTGTCACAAGTTCTTGCAAATAAATAACTATTTACAAATGACTGACCTCCCAGTTGCAGATACTTCAACTGATACATTGTAGTTTGGTACTTGTTTTGTAAACTTTATTTTGCCATTATTAACTGGTTCTAAAACGAGAAGACAAACATTGAGATAGATGAATGGACTTGTGACAAATGATATGATGAATAGTTAGTTATAATGAATAGCAGACAAATGAAAGGGAAAGATAAAAGAATAGCGACATGTTGAAATAGAGATGGACAGACAACAGATAGATAAATAGATAGATAGAAATGCAACGAGTGTGATAGACAAATGGAGTAGTTTAAACAGATAGATGTATAAACAAACAAACAAACAGATGAATATGTAGGAATAGTAATGTCTGATAAATAGATGGAGAGGTTATGTTAATTCCAAACCTAATATTGTGATACTCATTGTTGAAGTTCCATAATGCATAACAGGGAGACTGTTTCCAGTATCAGTACAAACAACTTCAACATGTATGATGCATTGGCCCACAGTGAAATTCTGCTCTGTTTTGTAGGAGCTATGATTACTGAAATAGTTCTGATAGGTAGCATTGCTGTAAAAGAATTTATAGTCGCACGTTACGCTTCCATTAGATTTTCTGTCGCTACCGGATTCATCACTTTCACTACCTGAACTATCAATGAGACTCTCATTTCTCAATTTAGTTCCAATTGATGGATTTAGACTTAGTGCTGAAGGTAGGAAGATGTTGGCAAATGCAGTTATATTAATAGCTCCATTTGAGAAAGTGGAGGAGTTTGCAGCAACTCCAGTTTGTGATATGTTCATAGTCACTTCCATAGTTTCATTAACTACAGGGAAATAAAAGAAATGTTTTTTTAACAATGTTATTTGTTGAAAAAGGCTGAAACATACTATAACAGTACTATAATGATAATAGTGTTATGTGTACTGAATCAGTGGTATACAGTCAACACACAAATCCCAAATAAAAAAACATTAAGAGTAAAGGTCATTTTCAGAACTTTAGTTTGGAAGGACTGACAATCTTTTTACCTGCACCATTTCATACGATTATCCTTCCCATTCTTTTCTGTCAAGTTTCAATCCATTGCTTCATTATTGAGTTACAGTATAATCATACTTTATAATATTAAACTATACACTATATTAGTCATCACATCCTAATTTTGAGATCATCATGAATGGAACAGACTTTGATTCAGTTATGCTTACCAACAGTAACTACCCAACGTTCATCTCCATCAAAAAGGGCACATAATACATCTTTCAAGGACAGGGTGTGATTATGTATTTATAACACACAACCAAAGAACTGCACTTGTTACCAGACAAACAGACACTACACATATGTGACCAGCTCTGGAAATCGGTCTTTTCATTATTTAATTGACATTCTTGCCATTCTGCCATGTTATACAGGAAGTCTATGAAACTTGGTATCCAGGAAGAGCAAGTATTAAGCTTTAAGATACCAAATTTCATTAACTTCCAGTACAAAATGGCAGAATGACGAGTGATTTAAAGGTAAGCATTTGATCAAAACTATTTTTTCAGGAAAGTGTCCCCTTTTTAAAAATTAAGTCACAATTGTTGTTCAACTAACTTCCAATCGTTGTAGAAATGTTATCACATCCATATCCATCATTACTATCCTCTGTGAAAACATAGACATCCACTTCACCCTCAGTTTGCCAGTTATATTCCACTTGTACAAACGAGTCATTAGAATCAGTACAATTAATATAAAAAGGCCAGTCGTATCCATTTTTGTAATAACAGAACAGATATGAGAATGGTTCATATGTTTTATTGTAATTACTGATGTTAGCTGAAATTGTGGAGTTTTGAAAGATATATGACGTATTAGCAGATACTGACAGCTGTGTACGTAATACTCTTGACTCTTTAGGTGGTGACGAACATGTTAAAAATTTTGTCAGCTGTGCCTCAATACAACCCCACACTATAGAAAAATTTCATTTGTAAAAGTTAATAATAACGTGTATGTGTGTATGCATATATATGCACATGTACATGTATATGTATATGTGTGCGTATATATGTATATATGTGTGTGTGCGTGCATGTATGTGCATACATATGTATGTGTGCGTGTGTGTGTTGACATCAAAATAGTTTGCTGAGTACACTAAAAATACAATGTCACACATTGAACGATGTGAATTACTAATGCCATAACAAATTTACCACTACCGTAACAGGTTAAACCAGAAAGAGACTAAAGTAGTATATACAATCTGTTAACATAAAAAGCTTATTAATAGTAAAGTAAACCCAATTCTTCATAACATCATGACTCTATTAGTGATTCGTGTTGTTAAACATAGTCCTTTTCAAACACAATGAAAGATAGACAATTGAAAATAGCAACTGCTATTAGCCATCGTGTATTCTAAGTGTAGTACATAACATACGCTTACATATAATATAAAATACATATATATATAACTATTCTTTGATAACTGCTAACTCAATCTTATTTACAGTACGCGCTTCAATCACAAATGGGGTCAACTCGAATATACGGCACCTCATTAAAATTCATAGACACACCCCTCGATCCTAGGGTCTCTTATCGGTAGGGTTTTGATCTGTGTCAAATTAAACTGTTGCCACGCCTACCTCTGGTGCCGTGTATCCGAGATGATCCCACAAATTTTAAACATATTTTTTTATTCCATGAACAATCATAGCACATGGAAACTAATTCTCAAAACAATGTTTTATGACTCAAAATAACTTACCTCCTGCTTTCCAATCTGCACATTTCTTACTCTGAACTTCTCCACATAGCAGTAAGATTAATAAAAGCAACAGACATTGCAATCTCATCTTGTTTGAGATTAAAAGGGCATTCTGAAAAGATCTGTTGACATTGGTGAAACATCAAATGGGCGGAGCTCAATCATAAGGGCGTGGTCAACTATGAAAACATTAATTAATTAACTAACACATCAATGGTATATGTACATAATCTCTTAGTTTATTAAAAGAAAAGGTGGATGAAGAACACAAGTCTGATAGTCATTCAACCATTCTTGAGTAACACTTGCACACAAACTGTTATAAAAGCCTGTTGCAACATTACAGATCAAATCGCCAGTCAATGTACTCAATACCATTAGTCTATCATTCTCCTGTATGAGTGAATAAAGCTGACCTATGGCAATACATAAAAAGTTACCAGTATTGGTAAATGGTATTAAACTAATACAAATGCATACATCTCCAGTTGGCAAATCCCAAATATGAAGCTTCAGATCGTGAATAATGCCGACGAGATCTCTGTTTAAAGAAATACGGAAATTGTTTCTGGACATGGCTATAGTAGTGAAGCAATTGCGATTATCATCTGGGAGCAAAGCTCTAATGAAGGACAAACTACCATCCATTTCTTTATTATTTATCTGATATTCATAAACAACAACTGCACTGTTAATTTGCATCATGAGGTAATGACTCAGACAGATGCCCATACCACTTTCAGTTTTGGTTTCTGATTCTGTAAATGGTAGTACAACTAAACCTTGCAGGAATAATGCATCAGTTTCTTTCAAGTCATACTCCAATTCTCTAAAGTTAATAACTTTATTCCATCGAATAACACTAGTTTCATTTGCCATGAGTAGCAAAAACTGCACTTCCCAAATGAGTCGATGTGCTACCAGATGACGTTGAACTCTCACAACAAGTCCACAGGAAGAACAAGCTGCTAACTTCATATATGATGGGCTAACCACTTCACAATCAGTCCAAATTTGTACATTTCCGACATCTTCATCAACTGCATTGCAAAATACTGTCCCCCAATCTGCACTGTCATTAGCAAATAAAATGACATTATTTTTAATCAGTTGAGCCCACACAATTGTAGTTGAACAAGACAAATTGAAACTAAATGTACATAAACGTTGCTTTTCATGCGGAATGTAAGAAAATTCAACATTTCTGTCAAAATGGTTGCACTTATACACAAGAATTTCATCAAAGTTGTTTACAAAGTAGCAGCCATTCTGTTTTAAGTTAAGGTATGCAGTATCATCAGTGAATGCATTTTCTATTTGGTGTATGTGACAACAAACAGTGATTGAAAAATGCATCAGGGAATGGTGTTTGTTCACATTTTTGTAAATGAATGATTTTGTTAAACCTCCAGAAATACATTTCTGTTGCCAGTAGGTGTGACAGCTCTGTATAACAGAGTACCACTGACTGCAAACACACAAACACCTAACAACATCAGCAAACGAAAGGAAAGAGAGAATTAGACTTGGAATTGGTTGAGGAAGGCTTGTGATAAAATCTCTGTAGATGAGTGTTGGAAGTTTTTGGATTACTTCAAGTTGCTTCTGATGAGGGAGATCAAGAAATAGAGTAAATATCTCATCCATTTATGTCACCTCACCACACCCCAAACTTAAATATAAAATTAATAATTATAACAGCCATGTAACATAACATTATATAATGAAGGAGTATACTAGTATATAAAAATAACAACAAAATATTATTAACATGTGATAATATTTATAATATATAAACTATGAAAATAAAACTATCTTTTATAAATTACAAAATTACACAAAGCTATAGTACTATATACTAGAAAAAATACCTCCTGCCCTTCAAGTGAATCAGATCGTTACATACAGAGCTATCCTTGGAATCAAGTTCGAAACATACATCTGGTCTTAAATCATGCAGCCATCCTTTAATCATTCTAAATTGAAAATTTTCCGGTTGTCGGTAAAGCATCGAATTTCCACGTGTTCCAGATCCTAAAATAATACGAATAAGTTGATGAACTGGTCCATTTGACTGAATATCCAGATCTGCTCTTTTTAGCAACATACCAGAGAAATGCATATGGCAATGAGCCAGGGAGTACAAAGATTTCAGTACTTTTCTTAACTCGACTAAATCAGATGCTTTCAATGTTGTATTCTGATATATTTCTAAGTACTCTAATTTCTTAAAGCTTAAAATAGTTTTAAAAACGCTCCCGACTGGTTGTTCGGACTGCATGGTTTCCTTCCCAACTATTGACAGAACACGAAGATTCTCACATGACGCAAGGGAATCTAAAGGTATACAAGTTGGAATCCAGTTCAGTAGATGAAGATAAGTCAAATTGGAACCCAATTTTGATAAACATTTTCCAAGTGGAGAGTAATTCGATGCCGATCCTCCTCCACCAAACAGACTAAATGCCTCTGGCAAACACTTACCCGGGCACTCTGAAATAGCATCCATGGCTGATGTGCAAGAAAAATTAGACACTGAAAGAAAAAGAGTCTTCAAATTTTCTGAAGATGACAAAATCGATTTGAGTAAATTTGTGTTACTGCTCTTCTCTTGAAGTACCCAAATAAAAGATGGCTGCTTAAGAAAAGAGGAGCTGAAAGATTGCGTATTAGAAACAAAGAGGTTTTCAAGATTGGAGATATCCATGTCATTCAATACTGAATCTATGCCTTGCGTTGATAATGCAGAGATATCCAGTGACTTTAATTGAAGCTTATATCGTGAATGTGTCTTTAGCGACTGGTTGAACCTCTCCAATTGATGTTTGGCAGTTATTTTGAAATTTACAAAGAGTTTTATTGGTTGTCTACCGGTTTGATTTTGTAGTTTAGGTTTCTTGGTACCAATGAAGAGAAAATCTTCTGGTGAGAGACACTCGTAAGCAGCTCTTCCAGGGAATTCCCCCTGAGATAGGATATAGAAGGGCTCAGCAGTACGATCTGGAAAGAAAATAAATAAAATTACCATACTATTGGTACTGTTGTATTTCGTTCTAGATGCTATGTACGTTCAGGAGAGCTGACCAAAAGTCAATATTATCCAATGTAATGAAAACCTTAACACTATATGAAAAGATAGACTATTTGAGCTCAACAGTTAATCATGATAAGCAAATTCCTTCCAAACCCACCCCCCCTCCAACGTAAATTATTCATGAAGCATGATAGTAACCATGATAAATATACAATTATAATATTTATGTTACAATAATATATATATATATAAATAAATATATATATATATATATATATGTATATAATATATATATATATATGTATAGGTTATAACACCCTACGAGTGCTATATCAGATTTCTAATCACCGAGCATGAGGGCCGTAGGCCCAAGGGCGGAGTGATTATAATTCGATATAGCACGAGTAGGCGTGTTATAATTAATATATTTCACGAAAGACAAAACCTTTGTTAAGCTTCTCCTACCTTTTTGTCGGCACTTTGGAGAAGGTAAGCTTGTAGTCTGTTTCGACGGCAGGTTTTATATCTGACCACACGGTGCTATATCTGACCACAGGGTGCTATATCTGATATATAAACCTGTGGTTTACTTTGATGTTTCACCGTATCGGGATATATATATATATATATGTTACAAGCCAACTGTGTACTCTAAAGCCCACCACACACTAGGCAACACTGTTACTTGTAACTGCAACACTTCCTCTTTGATCTATCATGTTATACTTACAACATTGTTGAGGATTCAGCAATGTTTGAAGTATAACATGAAATATCAAAGGAAGAAACTGCTAGATGCAACTGTTTAGGTTAAAGGAAGAAACTGCTTAGGTTAAAGGAAGAAACTGCTAGATGCAACTGTTACAAGCAAGTAACAATGTTGTCTAGTGTGTGGTGGACATAGGTTAAAGGAAGAAACTGCTAGATGCAACTGTTAACAATGTTGCCTAGTGTATGGTTAGGTAAAGTGGAAGCCAGTTAGAGTATACAGCTGTATTCTAACAAATTAGTATAGAGTATGTCCTTTGATGATAAGGATAATATTTTTGATCATAATGAAAGCTGGTAACCATGGTAACATACTTAACATTGAGACTGGATCATGTAGACATTATAATTATTTTAAGTACTGAATTATGTGATGTTGTACTACTAATCAGTACATACAAGTACCAACATTAACAGTATCAATTACCTGATACTCATAATCATGACCACATATAGTATTATAGATAAGTAACTGTACTGTTATTTTGGGTGGAAGATCGTAAACACAGTGACTTAAAACATGAGGAATGTGTCATTGAATAAACTGTTCAATCTATACAAATATAAATGTTTAATGACACGATGATGTTCAAGTATAGGACGCTATATCAGGGGTGTGGAATTATTGAGCCAATGGCCAGATATATTGAACTATTTTCATTACTCTTTCCTGTTCCTGACAATTTAGTTTCAATTTACCAGACATTCACTAAACTTATCAGACAATGTGGCTGTTTCCATACCACTGCCCATGTAACATGTACAGGACCCTATCAGCATTGGTTAAAGGAATATTATGTATACATAGTTAATGACAATTGTTTATAGTGTGTATTAAATACATAATGTAGTGTACATAACAATTACAGAAAGCAAGAATCAAGTTTGGAATACGCACATTTACAAATGAGAAAATGTTTACAGCATGTTCAATACTTGTTTTATTTCATACAGTATTATGAAGTCAACAAATAGATAGGTTACTTCATAAAAGGAATCACAAATTAATATAGATACAATACTATTCCTATATGACGAATCAACCGACAGATAAGTAATTGTTGTGTATGCAAATTAATGACATTGTTTAGACAGCACTCTATGAAGCATTTGGGAGGATAGCAATAAACAGTAAACAATCAAAGCAACGGTTGTTTTTATATGCAATACACCTACACAGTCAAATAATCACTAACATTCCAGTATACAGACACAAACATCAGCTATAGATCTCTGTCCATGGCTCCGTTTGTCATCTACATGTATAGGTCTCTGTCCATCAGCTATAGGTCTCTGTCCATCATTTATAGGGCTCTGTTCATCAGCTACATGTGTATAGGGGTCACCTACATGTATAGGTCTCTGTCCATCGCTATAGGCTGTCACCTACATGCATAGGTCTCTGTCCATCAGCTACATGTGTATAGGGCTCATCTACATGTATAGGTTTCTGTCCATCAGCTATAGGGCTCTGTTCATGATCTACATGTATAGCTAACAATTGGATCCCATGGGACTCAGATATAAACATTCATAATGTGAGACTCGAAGGATAGACTAAGCAAATGGATCCTATGGGGCTTAAATATAAAAATTTACAATGTGAGACTTACAATTGGACCTCATGGGACTCAGATATGATGTGAGACTCGAAGGATCCCATGGGACTTAATTATTAAAATTTACAATGTGAGACTTAGAGAGATCAAACAATTGGACCTCATGGGACTCAGAATTAATGTGAGACTCAGAGGAGAGACAAAACATTACCAGTATGAGGACTACTCACATGAAAGCCATAATAATTAATTTTACAACATTGAATATTATTACAGGAAACATATATATATATATAGTTATATCATGTTTCCTCCTAACTAATATTAATTTTACTAAATGTATTATAAATATCGATAAACTTTTAGAGTCTTAATACCATTGAAGAAAAGGTAATTTGTACAAAATTAAATTTTACGAGTTAACAATTTCACCTGTCTCCTAAATATGGAATCGCTGTTATTACATTTATATGTACTGTACTATCCTTTTAAAAGAGTAATAATACCAATGAGGGAATTAATTTGACAAGAATGGGTTTTAATTAAATTTTATGATTTAAGACTCTTACCTGTCCCCCAAATAGGATGAGATTCGGTAGCCAGCTGTATATCTGACAAATCAACTATCTCCAGTGTAGAGGTATTCTCACCATCCTTTAGATCCAAGTGATATACATAGTTGAATAGACCAATGGCAATATCTCTCGCACACAGATCAAATTTAGATTTAATAATTCCATTTATTCCATAATAGACATGTGGTGGTAAACAGCATGCCCGCCAGCTGAAGGCTGACTTCTGATACTTCTGCAATAGTGGGTCAGTCTGGAAAGAAAATAACAGTTTAGTATGAGCCCACTTGCTGATAATCTTGTGAATCATCATGTAACTTTTCGGCTCTCCATTCACCAATCT
This sequence comes from Petrosia ficiformis, assembly GCA_947044365.1. Taxonomy (NCBI): domain Eukaryota; kingdom Metazoa; phylum Porifera; class Demospongiae; order Haplosclerida; family Petrosiidae; genus Petrosia; species Petrosia ficiformis. The sequence goes on from OX345643.1 coordinate 6,036,138, forward strand.
TTTCAATGCCAAGTACAGTATGTAATGTATTTGGTCGTATGGAAGGGTAACAGCAGCTCGTTCTGCAAGAGCGGTTGTTCTCAATATATTTTCAACACATATTTCATATAGAGTGCTTGGAGATCGTTCTTCTTTCATTGGAGCTATGTTGTCTTTTTCTGTTAATGATTTGTAAGAGCTCCATCTTCTTGGAGGGTAAGACATAGTTTGTAGCTACACGATATGCGAGTAACGTGTCGATAGTACCGTAATTAATGGGCATGGGCGCGGGCGGGACGCAATTTAATTAGCCACATCCTTACAAAAAAAAAGACATCAAATTTTTTTTAAAATTAAAATATGTTCCACACACCAGTAATAGCTGTCCCACAGGCAAGACATTCACTTGCTTCTTCTGCATGCACTGGACAGTATATAACATGCTTACATGGCAAGATAGCAACATTATTGTTGCGTGTACTACATACAATACAACAATCAGTTTGTTCAGAAATATTTTCGAATTTATCGAGTTGTGTGTTAACATTTTTTTTCCCTGTATCATTTTCACCGAGATTGTTAACATCCCGAGATAAATTGACTTGACTAGAAAATGATTCCAGCTGCTCAAATGTTTGGAGTGTGATTCGTTTCTCCATTCTTGAATAGAATGCAACCACAGGTCTGTACGGACCTTTCACGTTGAGAAATGCAATGCCTTGATCAACTCCACTAATGGAGAACTGCAACACTTTATTCTCCAAATCCAGAACAAGCTCGACGATTGTTCCAGCCATCCAGAATTCTTTAAATCGTTTAGACATTTCTCTCCCATTTGCATACAATGCTCCGCGAAACGAGCGACACAAAAACATACTTTTAGAAGTATAAATATTCGCAGAATCAGGTACTACAACAGGTTCAGAGGTAATACCTACACACGTACTTGCGCCTTTATCAATCTCAATTTTAAAAGACCATCTATAAATGCCTTTTGTGCAAACCTGGTTTAGTAAGCAGTATGCATTACCACTTTCTTCTGCTGTTCTAAACACTGTTAAACCATCATTTGAAACAGAGATAGAACCATGGATAGAAGATGGATCAAAAAAGGTTTTTGCTGCTATAGAATGTGGAAGAGATTTAACAACAGGCGGTATTTCCTCCTGAAGAGTTCCCTCTACACGATAGTCCAATATTTCTATAGCCTTCTCATATCCAGCATAAAATACTATAGCTGCTTGTACAGGTCCTTTGATATCTTCAAATGCTATGCCAAGTGGGCGTTCATTTCGAAACACCTCTAATGTACCTTTTGTCATATCCAAGACAAATTCCACAACTATGGTCTGATTTTCAACCCAACCAATTGGCTCCAGTGTACGCCTCAATTGCTGCCCGTGTTTATACAAGGTGCCCCGATATGATCTCCAGAGCATAAGGCCTTCGTGTTGATAAAGATGTTTTTGACTGTTTGAATATTCTTGTGAAATTTTCAACGGGCATTTCGCTAAGCCTAAACAAGTGGATGATCCAACATCAGACTTCACTTTAAACTTCCATTTGTGTCTACCAGTTGTGGCTACTTGATTAACAAGTACGCAACAATTGGAAGCAACATTACCTCGACTTACCGTCCGTCCATTAGCTGAGATTACAACAGGACCGTACTTTGTACTCTCTTCAAACCGAACCTGTTCTACTGGTTTCGAGATTGCTTTTTCTATAATCCTGATTGTTACTCCTTCTTGTTTGGTACAAAGAACTCCAACCATTGGTTCAATTTCGTGAGATATGTTGTCACTCAGTGATAAACTGGATGATATTGGAGATGATTTGCCTGATTTATAAATCAAGTACTGAACATTTCCAGAAGACATATCAATGTGCAATTCTATTTCATCTCCACTGAGACATGTCGGTAAACGAAGGTTAGGAATCTCTTTATTGTTTGAATAAACCTTGCCTCTGGTAATGTCGATAAAATCAAAATTTTCAGCTAGAGGTGTTCCGGTAGATTTTCGTAACTGTCCAAAACCAACCAAAACCTGACAACCAATACCAAAAGTAACAGATAAATTCACACGCATGCATTGGTCAGTAAAACCTTGCTTAAGAGTTTGATTGAAGAAAGCCACCTTCATGCTATTCAGAAGTGGGGGGAATATTACTGTTCTGTTGTTATCTGAGAATGTTAATCCAATAGAACCATCATGATGAGAATTAAAGTACAATGGAGTTACTGCTTCATCGAGTTGGTTTTTGAGATTAGTGTTAGCCTGGAGATGTGGTGTGGTATTTCCCATCTCTCTAATAAACAAACAGGACAGCAAAACTGTACTGACAATTTCTATGGGCGTGGTGAGTTAATAATCTAATAATTTTAATATAATTTATTATAGTAATTTTAAATTACGTCTTGGGATCCTGGCTTCCTGGCAGCGCAGGTGCACTGCCCGTTCGTCTTCCTTGGACAGCCTATACTATCTGCACCGCCATCCTAAAAACCTGCTTGAGTGATTTTATAACTAGCAATTAGTTCCGTGGCGCGAAACCGGATCGTGGTACTGTCATTTGCATCAATCTTGCAACAAAAAATGTCAAAGCGAGAATGGGTGTGGTATAACATTTAGCCAATCAATTTACTCTGATCATGTGGTGTTTGCTGTAATGTTTACTATTGTAAGTATAATTACGTCATCTCCGGTTTGAGAGCGCCGTTGCAAAATTACTGGAAACGACAGTACCGGGTACCGGTAAAAGTATACCGCATATACCACGTGTTGTTTGGGCGTGTTCAAAACATGAAAAAGTGGGAGGCAAAATGGAACATAATGGAGATGAACCTGATGAGGATGAACGACCGCCATTGCCAAAAAAGGAAAAACTAACTTCTGAAAATCCATTGCCACAAAAAACAGGTCAATCTGGAATTAAAATCCACAAGGCCCCTCCAAAATGTGCTGATTTCCTCGTTAGTAACCTTGAAGACTTCTATAGACCATACCCAGCCTTTCGACAACCTTTGGAAGTGGGGTCTTTCTCATTTGATAGCCATGGAAAGTTGTTACTTGATCGAAGTGGACTCCGTCACTATGCACAACCTTCCAAACTTGGTTTGGATTTGAAAGTTGGATATTCGGCATATAAAACTAAATTACATCAAAGTCCAGATCTCAATAATATATTAACTTGGATTAGTCATCATTGGCAGTGTTTCTTACCAAAACTGAGAGGCCAAAGATCAATTGATGGCTTAATAGCTGATGATGTGAAACCAGACTCCACCCCTTCATTAGCTTCTAATCAATCTCCAATTGACACTAAGTGGGTTTATAGTTAATGACCAGGCATAGGGCCAAGTACATTGGTACTTGTACAGAAGTACAATAAGTACACACATATGAGTACTTGTACTTAAGTACAATAAGTACACACATAGGAGTACTTCTACTTAAGTCCTTCCCTTGTTAATGCAAAGTATTTGTAGTCGAGTCCTTAGTTGAACTTGTAAGTACTACTTTTAAGTCTTTTCAAACTCATTCATCAAAGCAGGTGTCATTTTGTCATAACTGAATTTAAACAGTTGATGTTCATTAGGTAATGTTAAAAGTTGTGAACATACACGTAAGTATGAAGTACTAATGCTTTTGATTTCTGAACATTTGTACTTGTACTTAAATACTTTCAAATGTCCTTGTACTTAAAAACATTTCCACTAGTAGAACTTATACTTGTACTTTACGCAAGTCCTTACAAATGTACTTGGCTCCATGCCTGTTAATTACTATAGATAGATAATAACTCATGTTGTTTCATTCATCTCAGATTTCATTTGCGACCTGATAATTTACTAACTGATTTCATATGTTGGAGGGGACTTATGACTAAACTACTATGTACACCATATAACAAAGTCAGTATACTATGTATAAAGTCAGTATACTATTATAACAAAGTCAGTATATTATGTATCAGAAATGGGGCATGTCACAGTATTAGTACTTTAATGCAAATATGAGTAGTCAGAGAAGCTTTGATCATTTCCTTAATGGTATCTCTATCAAGCCAATATTATCGTAATGGAAAATACTATCCTAGGTTAATATCTACAATACAGCATTCAGTATGCTAGAAGAGGGTTCATATAAGGTAGACCCTTTAGTTGGAGTATATATGGTACTATCCTAGGTTAATATCTACAATACAGCATTCAGTATGCTAGAAGAGGGTTCATATAAGGTAGACCCTTTAGTTGGAGTATATATGGTACTATCCTAGGTTAATATCTACAATATACCATTCAGTATGCTAGAATAGGGTTCATATAAGGTAGACCCTTTAGTTGGAGTATATATGGTACTATCCTAGGTTAATATCTACAATATAGCATTCAGTATGCTAGAAGAGGGTTCATATAAGGTAGACCTTTTAGTTGGAGTATATATGGTACTATCCTAGGTTAATATCTACAATATAGCATTCAGTATGCTAGAAGAGGGTTCATATAAGGTAGACCCTTTAGTTGGAGTATATTATGGTACTATCCTAGGCAGTAGACAGTTAGGGGTGGGATTTCTATATTGTAGTACAGTACCATATATACTCTAATTATTTCGTACTATCTTACATGAAATACCAGAGTGTTGTCCAAATGATATTGGTTGAACCCTCTAACCCAACCACATAATTATATTCTGATGCCATCTTTGGATATTACACATGTAGGTTGTACTGTCAACATCATGTTTAGCAGCATGATAGATGCATAGGGTAATGTAGTTGATATTAGCAAACTAATCCATTGACGCAAACAGTAACGTTTTACAATGCATAAGTACATTTTTGCTAGTACAAGTACTTTTGTAGTCATATTTGTTGTGAAACGCTTTCAATGATAACAGTCCTTTGTGATCCAGTTTTGAATAGTCTTACCTCAAGAAGGCTATAAAGCCAAAATGTCGTGTGAAGCATTATTCTTTCAAATAAAACTTTGGAACGTGATCCAGTCATCGTATATGTATATTTAAATCAAGTAGTCGAAAAAAAGGTTTTTAAATACAGCCACACCTGCCCCTGGTATACTATCATAATAACCTCACTGTGCTATACTTATAACAATTTTACTTAAGTTAGTATACTGTATAGAAACTTAGTATACTACATGAAATCCAGTATTCCATTTCTATTGTAGTCTGAGCCATGGAAACTAGCAGCAGTACTTCATCATGGTACTATATATTTACGAGAGTTAGACACAGCGGAGAGAAATGAGAGGGAGTTGAATATGAGTTCAAGAGAGAAACAGATGAGTTACTGGGGACTAAAATTTGAGGACTATATGACTAGTAAAGGCAAGCTAATGATTATAATTTATAACGATCATTAATAAAATAATGAATGCACCTCGCAGTCCAGAACCCTTGCCATGAGTGTGATTGGAAAACAAGAATGATTATTACAATCATTATACCAAGATTATATTATATATGTGTGTGTGTGTGTTACAACTTGCTCTCCAAGTCCTACCAAGGCCAGACGTGGGCGGGGTCAATTACAATGCAATGTAAATATTAGTACCTTAAAAATCAGTATATTACTATTACTATTACTAATACCTCCAAAGTCAGTGTAATATATTGGTATTAGTATTAGTATTACTATTAGTATTACCTTAAAGATCAGTATATTACTATTACTATTACTAATACCTCCAAAGTCAGTGTAATATATTGGTATTAGTATTAGTATTACTATTAGTATTACCTTAAAGATCAGTATATTACTATTACTAATACCTCCAAAGTTAGTGTATTATATTGCTATTACTATATTACTATTAGTATTACCTTAAAGATCAGTATATTACTATTACTATTACTAATACCTCTAAAGTCAGTGTAATATATTGGTATTAGTATTAGTATTACTATTAGTATTACCTTAAAGATCAGTATATTACTATTACTAATACCTCCAAAGTCAGTGTAATATATTACTATTACTATTAGTATTACCTTAAAGATCAGTATAATTATTATTATTACTATTACTGTTACCTTTAAATATTACTATTACTAATACAGCCTAAGTCAGTGTTATTGTTATGGGTTACTATAGCATTGAGGTTACTATAGCATTGAGGTTACTTTGAATTTCTGTCATGTTTTAAACTGTATTTAATGTTCATAAGTTCAAAAAGAGAATCAGTAGGTCTATACCTTTCCAGTCATTTCCTTCCAATACAAAACGTTTCTCTGGACTGGAAGTCAATGAAATTATACAAAACGAACAAGACTACACCAAACAGTATAACAGTATGATAATAGTAGCTGATGATTAGTATATAATAGATTTTACTGTTTTAGTGGCTCATACAGTGTATATTACTTATCTCTGTTTTTGATAAGCTCATATGAGATACCATTGGCTCAAAAAGCTTCTTATTTGGCACCGTACAGTTCTCTTTTTTGGGGAGTGGCTCAGTTAATTGTGATTATATTGTCACTAACGGTAATAGCTCTTTGTTAATTGGCTCAAGATGTATTCCCAATGGTGCACACACTAATCATTCTTAGCAAATTTTGCCCATGCTTCAATATGTATCAATACTTATATATTTGAAGTTCCTAAGCCAAAAGAGGTTTAATTAGTATAGTTACTAACAATGTGTTTACAGTATAGATAAGGACAATTCCACAAAGGGTTCTTGTTAAATACGTAAATACTTCTAGAACAGATCCACAGTAATCTATATTGTGCCTAAAGGGATTACCTATCAGTCATATTCGAGTGATGTCCAGTATTGCTAAGATCACTTTGATACTGATTGAACCCTAACCACAAGGGAACCCTAACCCTACCCTAAATGAACCACATAATTATATTCATGAGATTTTGATGGCAATGTTGGACATTAATGTCATATTCTAAGAAACATTCTTTTGTGCAGTATTTATAAACACTATAAAAGCAATGATTATCAATTTTGGAGTATTATAAAAGTTGAGGTTTTTTTTTGGTTCCATAGACTCTCCGTCTTCAACATCCAGCTCAACTCCTCAGGACAAATCTGGTACTATAAATCCTCTAGAGTCATTTTGTACAGTGGTCAGAACTCGTCTTAATTCACATTCCATGGTTATGTGTGGAGAAGTGGACTGTTATGATCATGTAATTTAAATTGTAATTCGTAAATTGTATTATTAATTTTTTCACTTCTTTGTATGCAGCTGTCACGAGAGAAACCACCATTGAATTATATTGAGTTGAAAACTAACAGATTTATATACACAGATAGAAATAAAGCAAGCTTCAAAAAGTTAGTTGAGATGTGGTCTATAGCTTAGTCACTTCACCATGACCTCAGAAAAATGTTCATAACTTTAGTTTGGAATGACCAACACAATTTCACCTGCACCATATTTGTAAATATAAGTTATTGAGTTATAGTATAATCATGTATTAACCTTATAACATTAAACTATACACTATAGTACATATAAGTTATTGAGTTATAGTATAATCATGTATTAACCTTATAACATTAAACTATACATTATAGTACATATAAGTTATTGAGTTATAGTCTAGTCATGTATTAACCTTATAACATTAAACTATACACTATAGTACATATAAGTTATTGAGTTATAGTATAATCATGTATTAACCTTATAACATTAAACTATACATTATAGTACATATAAGTTATTGAGTTATAGTCTAGTCATGTATTAACCTTATAACATTAAACTATACACTATAGTACATATAAGTTATTGAGTTATAGTCTAGTCATGTATTAACCTTATAACATTAAACTATACACTATAGTACATATAAGTTATTGAGTTATAGTATAATCATGTATTAACCTTATAACATTAAACTATACACTATAGTACATATAAGTTATTGAGTTATAGTCTAGTCATGTATTAACCTTATAACATTAAACTATACACTATAGTACATATAAGTTATTGAGTTATAGTATAATCATGTATTAACCTTATAACATTAAACTATACATTATAGTACATATAAGTTATTGAGTTATAGTCTAGTCATGTATTAACCTTATAACATTAAACTATACACTATAGTACATATAAGTTATTGAGTTATAATATAATCATGTATTAACCTTATAACATTAAACTATACACTATAGTACATATAAGTTATTGAGTTATAGTATAATCATGTATTAACCTTATAACATTAAACTATACACTATAGTACATATAAGTTATTGAGTTATAGTATAATCATGTATTAACCTTATAACATTAAACTATACACTATAGTACATATAAGTTATTGAGTTATAGTATAATCATGTATTAACCTTATAACATTAAACCAATGGCTAAAATAAGGGCTAGTTGTAGGTTAGAGTAGGCTAGTTGAAGTTGGGGGTGTTAGTAAATTGATGATCATTTTTAATTTTTTAATTTATTTTAGGAACAAGTTGCTCAAATGGTGGGCACAGTCTTTCTTGGTTGGTGTTCCAAAAATTATATGTGGATTTCGTGATGATGAGGGTATAGTAAACAATTTGCAGCCATTTCGAACTATTGATATTCCCAGAGAATGTCAGGTAATTAAGATAATAATCACTTCAGTAAAGAATACTGTGTAGGCTTGAGTCTGGTGAAGAAATCCATGGCAACTAGATGTCTATTCTTCTCCAGAACTATTAACCACTTCAAATTAAATTAACAGAAAGGCTTCATTATACAAACCTGGACTATGTATATATACAATTATATACCTGTAGTTGACTACAGTTTATGGTTAGAAAGTCCATTAAGATTGGTTTTATGTATTTACACAATTCAGAATGTGGGCAATGGGTCTAAATGTCCATGTAAATGTGGTCTAGCCACTCTTTGGCTTTGTCTCAAAGTGGATAGAGTTTAGACCACACTTATATAATTATGTACTTGTTGTGTTGTTCTTTTGATTCTAGAGTGATTTATCTTTATGGCAAGCCTCAGTATGTCTAAACTTTTTGGATGAACTGTTGAATTGGATGAAAGCTACAGTTACTAATGATGATCTTCAGTAAGAAAATAATTAGTACATTTTGTATTTAAAATGTGCTGCATGTTATCTGGTGTTGTTTTAATAATAACCACTTTTAGTTATCAGTGTTTCCCCCAAAGGGTGGTACAATGTACCATGGTGCTTACCCCACTTTTAATTTTAAAGTTTATGCTGTTTCACAACACTGATTGAACACTGTTGAGCAAACATCATGTACCACGATGCACTCCCCCCCACCCTTAACCCACTGGTTATAATATGACAGTTTTCCAGTTATTATCTAAATCAGGAGCCCATGGTTTTTTCATGGGCTCCCGATTTAAATTAATATTAGGCTTACTAAAAGGGTTTCAGTTTAGTTAACTGACTAAAAGTGCCCATTATTGGCCATTTTTCTTTTTACAGTAGACTTGTAATTTAGTTATAGTTTAGTTAACTAAAAGTCACAATGCCTTACTAAAAGGGATTTTAGTAAAACAACACTAATATTATCTCCTTTCTCCCTTTACTTTCACTTGGGTGACTCCTACTCCTGCACTCCCCCTGTCTTCCTACCCTCTCATCTCCTCTTCTCACCTTTTATAGAATGGTATACATAATTGAATGGACCAAGCCATTTACCCACATATCAGCAACCCATCAACTCTCAACTCCTGACACTGTTGTTCTTCATGACTGGTACTTGAACAAACAAGAACCATTAACACCAAAATCTCAACCGCCAAGTCCTCCACAAAATTAATGACATTTTTTAGTATTCAACATGTATAATATTATTATTTTTGAAATGACTGTTTTTACTTTGGCAAGAAATAGATAAGAAAAAAAAACAGAGCTATTAGCTGTGAGATAGAAAGATCTGACATCTGCAGTCCATTTTATTTGTAGATAGCCATCATTTTTCAGTTTTACTGACTGTAGCATCACATCTCTATGGGAAGGAAAGTGTTGTTATGTGGAAGTGGTGTTTAATTTTGTTACTAATGTACTTGTTGCTGTGCTTTTTCAGTTTTGACGATAGCCCTACTTGCTCTATAGCTTTCCTTCTCAAAATTAAGAAAACATTTGTAATTATAGTTAAGGTTTTTTAATTGAGCATATATTGTACATGTTCCATCCACACATGATTACCAGTCAGTGTTGTAGGTTTTGCTTATACTGCAGATACCAGATTATAGATAACTACAATTTCTCATTTACCTACAACACCATGTTTGACACACACCGTTAGAATTCAAAGTTGAAAATTATGACATTTTTGAAAATTGCAAATAACTTCATTCCTGAAAAAATGAAAATACTGAAAATATAAAAAAATAATAGTAAAAATAACATAATATAAAAATTGATTATCAAATAAAATAAATAAGCATAGAACCTGTTCAATATTCTACCGAGTGGAGTGGTACCAAAGAAAGACATTGGAGATCGAAGGATGTTACTCAACATTCCATCATGAAGCAATCTAGATGCATGTATAGCTCCAAGTGCCAGAGAAAAGGAACCTGGCAGTACCATAAAGGCTTGACTAAATCCAAGAGATGCATATACACCCAAATCCTCACCTCTATTTATACAGAAAGATTTTGGAAGAGAGGTAGGTATATAGATAGTCAAATAGATGGACAGACAAAATGATTCCATGATTGAAGCATGCACGGAGTTGGACAGATAGATGGACAGACAAAATGATTCCATGATTGAAGCATGCACGGAGTTTATATTGACAAGTTAGATGATACAGGTAGGTATATAGATAGATGGATAGAGAGACAGATAGAGAGAGAGATAGATAGACAAATGACAATTCCAAGAATTGTTCTAGGATCTTCCGCCCTCCATGATTGAAGCGTGCATGGAGTGTATATGAACAAGTTAGATGATACAGACATACAGCCTGTGTTTGAGAGTTCCCAACCCCCCACCTCCATATACATGTATATATACACACATATATATACATGTACATGTGTGTATATATATATATATATATATGTGTGTACATGTATCATTTTCCTCTAACTTACCACAATAGCTCATTCGTGTAATCTTTATGTCTAGTCCATTAATTAACCAAGCCCCTCTTCCCTTCCCGAGATAATGTGACTTACTTAACTACATGTACATGTACATAGACTATACATGTGTGACACTATATTATTTAATTATTTTATTATACAAGCAATCATAAGGATGGGTTTGGGACCATAAGAATGGGTTTGGGTAGTCTCGTCCCCAGCCGCCCACGCCCTTAACGAGCGAGAGGGCGTTTGGCACACTAAGTCAACTTTCTTGGAAGTATGGCAGGAAATTGATGGCAAATTATACATGTGACGTACATAAACGCAATACTAAGCATGGCTGCAGATGTTAGTTCGGCAATAATGCAGTCTTTCCAGCACCTTGGGTACCTACCTACTGATGATCAGTTTACTAAGTGCTAAACAACACTAACCTGGACACAAGCTCATGCATAGCTTTAACACTTGAAGTGGCATTTTCTAGCTTCCTGTAGCATGGCTTACAAACATGGCATGTACCAAGGCTACGGGGATCAGGTACACAAACAATTCCATTTTCACTACTTCCCAGATTTCTCAATTCTTTAGCACTCTACGATCACAAATTAAACAGTTATTCGCCATGTTAATGTCAACATCACACATTACGTCACAGAATACTGTGATTTGATTGGAGAGACATATTTTGTTCTCTAGTTCCAAGAAAGTTGACTTAGTGTGCCAGACGCCCTCTCGCTCGTTAAGGGCGTGGGCGGTTGGGGACGAGACTAGGGTTTGGGACTATAAGGATGGGCTTGGGACTATAAGGATGGACTTGGGACCACGAGGATGGGTTTGGGACCATAAAAAGTTATTAATTTTTGTTACTTTGATTCCATTAAGAACTTCATTAACTAGTTTGATTCTCATATCCTTTTTGATCATTTGTTTAACCTAAAAATAAACAAATTATATATACACAATCAATCAGACAGTGTAGGTGGAAGGGTATGGTAATCATTTAGACTCATTAACCCTTTTGCGGCGAATGACATCTACGCACATTAAATGATGTTACTTGTTTATACACCAGCTCAATAGAAAGGCTTCTTCAAGTATTTTGAATAGTAATTAGTCTAATTACTAAAACCTGAGTGTATACATATATGATGTACATTCCTAAAAAGATCACAGGAAGGATTTACATGAGGCAAAAATGATGCAGTGATAAAATATGGTTCCCAAACTACTTCTGCATAGATGAAATTAAACAGCTTCAATAATTCTATTATTACATACTATAACTAATCTCATGTAGCCAGACCCAACCTACTACGAAGGAAGGGTCTAGTCAACCCACTGTAGCTGTGCTAGTGTTTGTCAAGAGTTTAGTGGGTGATAAACTGCTAATATTATTCATAATCAAAATAAGTATATTCATGACCAAACTTTCCCAGTGAGCCAGCTGTATGAATATCATTACTACAATTATGAATTCAATTACCAGTTTGCCAGGTACTTGACCCTTCCTTCATAGTAGGTGGGGTCTGGCTATGGAGAAAATGATAATTGTTATACTAATTAGAAAATTGAAAAAGTATTAATTTTAAAAACTCTCTAACTCACTATAAATTACAGTTATGATGTGAAGTTTGTGTTACAAACAGTAAATCTATATAAATTATGTGTAATGAGGTTGAGAAGAAGGCAGTCACTAATTAGGGTTTTACAATGATGGGTCTAGAGTACATGTACAGGATAGTATATGTACAGGTATGTGTCTAGAGTACATGTACAAGTATGTGTCTAGAGTACATGTACAGGTATGGGTATAGAGTACATGTACAGGTATGTGTCTAGAGTACATGTACAGGTATAGGTATAGAGTACATGTACAGGTATGAATCTAGAGTACTACGAGTCTAGAGTACATGTACAGGTATGGGTATAGAGTACATGTACAGGTACGAGTCTAGAGTACATGTACAGGTATGGGTATTGAGTACATGTACAGGTACGAGTCTAGAGTACATGTACAGGTATGGGTATTGAGAACATGTATATGTACGAGTCTAGAGTACATGTATATGTATGTGTTTGAGTATATACATGTACATCTATAGCTAGTTAAGTGTTTATCTATTGGTGTTTGATACTCACACTCTTTATGATATTGAGGTAATTGAATGGTATGGATAGTTTGTGTCCATTACCACATATGAATCTGAGAGAAGCAAAAAAAAAAAACAGAATATCACCAAAATGGTATACAGGATAGCAGTGTCCTCAAAACACAGAGTCAAGTCTACTTCATCATGCCAAGTGTAGTTTGATACATTGTCTTGGGAAAAGGCCTTCACTCAGCTCACTCTATCTCGTCGCTACATTATAAGATATTATAAGAAACTAATGAATGGGCACTAATTAGAAATAAAACAAGTACAAGATTGGGGTTTGATACAAAGCCTTACTAACCCAAAAAGGGGATATAGGGTTACAGAAATTCTTGGAATCAGTAACTCCCATTGTATGTCTAGACAGTCTAGTATATCTCCGTAAATGTAAAACACGTGGTGGCAGTAAGACCTCCACACCCTTCGCTTCGAGGTGTGTTATAGGCAACTAGAATTGTCTATTCCTATACTAGAATTGTCTACACATACATTTACCAATACCAGTACAGGTACAACACTAAATAACTACATTTAACTTCTATATTGTCTGGTGAGCCACACCCTCAGTCAAGGGTGTGACTCGCTAGACAAAACTGGAGATTTTTGACTAATTCCATTCCTGATGTTTGGGGCCTAATCCCTGAATCCAGAACAGTTTAAGTAAATTCACTTAGCTAACTACTGTAGTACTGCATAGATAGTAGAGTTCCTTCTACTGGTAGTCAAAGCACCACGTGTTTTACATTTACGGAGATATACTAGACAGAGAAATCGAAGTTATAAATATAAATTCTTCCGTATCCCAGAGAGGTTAAATTGCAATTGAGTTGCTTGCTACAGCACTTGAGCACAATGGAAGATGCTGGTTCCAAGGCTCTGGACCATCTGGATGATTTCTGTTACCCTAAATACGTTTTTTGGGTTAGCAAGGCTTTGTATCATCTCAATCTTGTAGTTTTACCCATGTTTATTCGTATTTGTTGTGTGTGTATCTAATTATAGTGTGCATTCATAAATATTATGTAATATCTTATAATGTAGAGACGAGAAGGAGTGAACTGGGTGAAGCCCTCACACCCAGACAATGTATCGAACTACACTTGGCATGATGAAGTAGACTTGACTCTGTGTTTTGAGGACACTGCCATCTTGTATGCAATTTTGGTGATATTCTGGTTTTTTGCTTCTCTCAGATTCATATGTGGTAATGGACACAAACCATCCATACCATTCAATTACCTCAATATCATAAAGAGTGTGAGTATCAAACACCAATAGATAAACACTTAACTAGCTATAGATGTACATGTATATACTCAAACACATACATATACATGTACTCTAGACTCGTACATATACATGTACTCAATACCCATACCTGTACATGTACTCTAGACTCGTACCTGTACATGTACTCAATACCCATACCTGTACATGTACTCTAGACTCGTACCTGTACATGTACTCTATACCCATACCTGTACATGTACTCTAGACTCGTAGTACTCTAGATTCATACCTGTACATGTACTATAGACACATACCTGTACATGTACTCTAGATTTGTACCTGTACATGTACTCTAGATACATACCTGTACATGTACTATAGACACATACCTGTACATGTATTCTAGACACATACCTGTACATGTATTCTAGACACATACCTGTACATGTACTCTAGACTCAGTACATGTGCTCTTTTATAGTAAGTACTCTCTTATAATATATAAATTGAGGTACAATTTGATTGTAAACATGCAATACTGGTAGATATGTAGCATAGCAGCATATTGTAACTATGTGTTGGAAAACGAGATGTAAAATTAGCATTTGCTCAGTTGCACATTTGGCCCTGCAACTGTAAGTACCTTCAATGATAGAGTAAGCAGAAACCATACTGTACTCAATAGTAACCTTGTATTTGAGGCTATAGTATACTGGGTACAGAGACTATAGCATACTGGGTGCAGAGACTATGGTATACTGGACTATAGTATACTGGACACAGAGACTATAACATACTGGACACAGAGACTATAACATACTGGACACAGAGACTATAACATACTGGACACAGAGACTATAGTATACTGGACACAGAGACTATAACATACTGGACACAGAGACTATAGTATACTGGACACAGAGACTGTAACATACTGGACACAAAGACTATAGCATTCTGGACACAGAGACTGTAACATACTGGATACAGAGACTATAGCATACTGGACACAGAGACTATAGCATTCTGGACACAGAGACTATAGTATACTGGACACAGACTATAGTGTACTGGACACAGTGACTACAGTATACTGGACACAAAGACTGTAGTATACTGGACACAGAGGCTATAGTATACTTGACACAGTGACTATAGTATACTGGACACAGAGACTATAGTATACTGGACACAGAGACTATAGTATAGTGGACACAGACTATAGTGCACTGGAGACAGTGACTACAGTATACTGGACACAGAGACTGTAGTATACTGGACACAGAGACTGTAGTATACTGGACACAGAGACTGTAGTATACTGGACACAGAGACTGTAGTATACTGGACACAGAGACTATAGCATACTGGACACTATCACTATTCAATGAGCTTATTGTTAATTTGATGGAATAGTTTAATAGCGCCATAGATAAGAAAAATTTTATGGAAAGAAATTTCAGGAAGATTAATTAAGATATGAATTTATTTTTTTAACAGCCAAAATACTATTTATATAAACTGCTAACAGTAAACACCAATGTAATGTCACAATTCATTAGTAACATTACATTGACGACATAATCATTGGTGACTTCCTCCCTCTTAACTGTCATTACACATTATTTTTAGATTACAATAAATTTACTATTCGTAACACAAACTTCACATCGTAACTGTCATGTATAGTGATTAGTGAACTAGAGAGTGTTTAAATTAAATACTTTCTTGGGCTATCCCTATAATTCCTTTCCACAGGGTTGAATCTATATATATATATATATATATATATATATATATATAATTATATTTATATTCTTGTGTCACGATAGCACACTCACTTTTCTAGCTAAAATGTATTTCTTACAATTTATAAGAAACTTTTAAAGACTAAATAATCAAAATAATAGTTTCAGGCACGAGAAA